>CATLJT010000203.1:0-420948 GCA_949987775.1 Aproaerema taeniolella
GAGGTCCAGTTACAAAAAACTGTTTACCTTTGTGGTAAAGTCATAAATGTTAATACTTATATCACAATTATTATTTTCAAATAGCTTAATATCTTGTAAAGAAGGTGGAGAAGACATATTTTGAATATTTAAAACCTAAGAATAGTGAGGATAGGAGTTTATTTTACATACGTACGTTAGTACTTTGCAGGATATAATGATGCTACAAATGACCATAAAAAAAACAGCAGTTATCTTTGTTTTGAATATTCAGACATGTTTTCTTATTTCGTATATCGAGAGGGAAAAGGATATAAGTACCACCATTCATAGGAGAATGGTGGTACTTACCGTCTGTCCGTCTGTCCGCGGGTTTTCTAAGAAACCCTTGAAACTACAGAGCTGAAATTTGGCATAGTCATACATATAAACTACGCCGTCAGAACTGTAGAGTAAATACTTAAAAAAAAATTTTTTTGGGTGTCTCCCATAGACGTGAAAGGGCTATGATTTTTTTTTTCTCGCCGATATCATCAAATGGGGAGTCATAGGACAGCTTTTTAAAAGATAGAAGGGGTTTTCTACGAACGTTTTTCGATTCAGCACACCGTTTGCGAAACATAAATTTTTAAAGTGAACATTTTAGTCAAACACAAGTGTCCCCCCCTCTACCAGTTAAACGGTAAAAATATGAAAAAATTCACGGTGGTAGTATACACAACGAAATTAAAAGGAAACCTATCACACATTAGATGGCTCTTCAAGTTTGCCAGTAATAGTCGACCAAGTGCAAAACTTAGTAGGGATTAATAAGAATTTAGATCCTTGGTACTACAGAGCTGAAATTTGGTATTGTCATACATATTAATTGCGCCAACAGATTGAAAAACTAAAATTTTGGAAAAAAAAAATTCGGATGTTTCCCATACACGTGAAAGGGCAATGGATTTTTTTTCTCGCCAATATCATCGAATGAGATGTCATAGTATAGCTTTTTAAACGATTGAAAGGGTTTACGAGGAACGTTTTTCGATCCAGCACTCCGTTTGCGAAATCTTATTTTTAAAGTGAAAATGTTTGTTAAAAACAAGTGTCCCCCTACACCAGCAAAACGGTTGTTTCTGAAAATGTGGGAAAATTCACGGTGATAGAATATACAACGAAAATAAAAGGAAAACTATCACACATAATGTGATAGTTAGACAGTTTAAATTTTCACAGATGATGTATTTTGGTTGCTGCTATAACAAGAAATACTAAAAAGTTGAATAAATTAAATATTTAAGGCGGCTCCCATTCAACAAATGTGATTTTTTTGGACATTTTTATAGAGATATAATGGTTTTTATAGAGCCCGACACGCACTTAGCCGGTTTTATAGCTAATGTTACGCACTTAGCCTGTTTTATTATTCAAAAAGTTCGTAAAAAAAATAATTCGATTCAAAAAATTTTTTCACTTTTTTAATGAATGATGCACTGTTACAGTTAATATTACTCATTATTATTTTAGGTATTAACTTTTGAGTTATTTTGATATTAAGTTTAATTGTAAGTTTTAATATATGTTTATCATTATGATAAGGAAAAAAATTAAATCATTTTATGTTTTCGAGATTATTTATATCAGACTAAGACTAATAATCCACAACAGAAATTTACTAAGTTTCAGCATCGTGATTTGGGATGGTCTTTTCAATCTTAAGTCATTTTAAAATAAATATCAACAAATACTCTCCTATGAATGGTGGTACTTATATCCTTTTCCCTCTCGATATACGAAATAAGAAAACATGTCTGAATATTCAAAACAAAGATAACTGCTGTTTTTTTTATGGTCATTTGTAGCATCATTATATCCTGCAAAGTACTAACGTACGTATGTAAAATAAACTCCTATCCTCACTATTCTTAGGTTTTAAATATTCAAAATATGTCTTCTCCACCTTCTTTACAAGATATTAAGCTAATTAACTATGCTAGCCTTCTTTACAGATATTATTATTTGAAAATAATAATTGTGATATAAGTATTAACATTTATGACTTTACCACAAAGGTAAACAGTTTTTTGTAACTGGACCTCTATATTTAACACAGATTAAAAATATCATCATGTCAACTTATTGCATTTTAAAAAATCTGACGAAGGACATTTTTATGTTTTACCAAAAAAAAAAACTTTATTGCTTTCGTTAGATCACAGATTACAAAACATAAAGGAAAAATATGTTTTTATGATGAATGCCTACAATTTTTTTCAACCAATAACAAAAAGCAATTGCATGTTTGATCTAAACTTCTGGAGGTGTTGCCGAAAGACGATTCTAAATTAAAATAAATTTAAACATTTTGAAAGACAACAAAAAATTAAGTTTGTAATTTATGTAGATTCCGAAAGCTTACCTATTTTATTACTAAACTATTCTAAGCGAGTCTCACAAAATACAAATATAACTAAAATGCACGTACAAACAGCTGTAGAGATACCTGGCCATCCCTAAGAAATAAGGATGAAGTTTTTTCACGATATGTTTTAGGTATTTCAATGATATTTTGTATATTAATATAGTTTTGTCAACTAAACAATCACCCCTAATCACGATTTTAAAATTTTATGTTTTTCCATAAACAACTTCATGTTTATCCGGTAGGGGTGGTTAGATATCTCTGCAGCTGTCTGTACCTTCATGTTTTGGTTACTATAAATATTTGATGTCCTTGATGATAGCAATTTAAATAAGTATGTATCTTACAGAGGTTCAGATTGTGTTCAAGTTTTTGTTAAATATCTGTCTAAAGATGTAGAATATATGAAAAGAATACTGGATACCAACAAAGCAATATTTTAATAACAAAAATACATTGTAGAATAATTTAAGACTTAACTGACTGTACAATCAAATTAATTTTCTTAAATATTAAATATGCGTGAATAAAGAATTGTGATAGATGATTTTTTTATTCCATTTATTATTTATTTATTTTATTATTCGCCCTCTGGATCCCACTGCTGAGCAAAAGGCCTCCCTACTCCATGCCCACACAGTCCGGTCTTGCGCTATCTCCTGCCAGTTCCGCGTGAAAGAGACAAGTTTGTCGCACCATCTTTTTCGTGGTCGACCTCGTCTTCTTTTTACGCCTAGCACCCAGTCGGAGACTTTCTTATCCCATAACTCACTCGGCATACGAGCTACATGACCAGCCCAGTCCCACTTCAAATTAGCGGCTTTTTCTGCAATGTCTGCGATTTGGGTTTGGGAACGCAGCGTTGTGTTTCGAACATGATCTGTTAGTTTGATACCTACAAAGTATGCTGCGTTCCATGTTCCTTTGGCATACTTTAAAACGAACTTTTTGAACATCTGTCAAAGATCAAGTCTGAACACCATAGGAGAGAATGGGTAGAATGCACATGATGAGCTTTGGTTTTAAAGTAATAGGAAGTTCTCCTTTCATAAAATGTTTCATGGCCCAGTAGCTTCTCCATTTATTTTCAATCGTTTCTAATTTAATAATTGCATATTTTTTAGAAATACATACTTCTTGTAACCATATTTGTACTGTTTGTTGAATTTAGTTATTTGTTAGCCATTTTTGGTATTCTTTTTTAGATAAACTATGAGCTAAAGTTACATTTGTAAATATCTAGGTTCTGCTTTCTATTAGTTAAGTCGTTAGTAATGGTTTATTTTGTAAGTATTTTTAAGAAATTTCATGTTGACTAATGTAAATAGGTATATAGTATTTTTTTTAAATACCTTCATTTCAACTGAATACAAATTTTGAGGATTAATTGGTAAAATGGATTCTTTAAAAAATGTATTGTATGTAAGTATAGAGGTTTTGTTTTCAATAGTTTCTAATTTAATAATTGCATATTTTTTTAGAAATACATTTATATCCTAAAAGTTATTGTTTCATTTTATTTCCAACAATCAATTCAAGTATCAAAATGTGTCCTGTTGAAGTTTATTCTAGCAAAATATCCCTAGTTTGGCAAAATCTATATGATCACAATAGGAAGAGTGACTTTAAACATTCTCGGACGCCAAAACTTTTTAAACTCAAATTCTTATTGAATAGTTCGTGGAGTCATTGCTTTGTTGTGTGCACTTCACTAAAATCACATGTTTATAAATAAATGATCACAATAAAATATCAAACGACTATTTTTTTTTCATCGATTAAAAAGAATGGATACTTCTACTATTAAACAGAAATTGAAGAAAATTTTTGGTAATTTGGATAGCGAGAATAATGTCTATGCAGCTAGTCTGTTACCCATGTTTATATCTAAGCCCGCTTATATAGTTGTAAATGTGGATCCAGATACAAAACCCGGATCACATTGGGTTGTAATTCATATTAATAAGTTCAAAGTCAGTTGGGGAATATTTCGACAGCTATGGTAGAAGAACTACAGGACATCATCTCAAATTTCTTAAGAGAAATTGTAAAATATGGAAATATAGGTACAACAATAAAGTCTTGTAGAATGTTTGCACTTCAGTATGTGAAAAATATTGTTTAGTTTATCTTTGTTTTAAATTTATAGGCTATTCAATGGATAATATAGTTAGGTATTTTGATAAGGAAAAATATTTTTTTAAACAGAATATTGAAAAGATCACATTTTTCAGAAAAATAGTTTATTTATAATTTTTATAGTAAATTTTTTATACGAAGGCGAATTAGAAATTTCTTTTGTTAAATTATAAACAAGTTTTCGAGCTTTTTGATGATGGATGAGTATTACTTTTTTTTGCTATTTACTTAATATTTTACTGTAACATCCGCATATTTCCAATGTTGCGATGAATCTATGTTTTTTATTTTCTTCAAATCCAATATTTCAACTTTTATTAGATGCGTTGCTGTTGAACCGTCATCTTCATTGGTGTTGATGTATTCCATGGCTGTTCCGTCGCTTTTTTTTCCTCTCCCCAACGGTGGATGAGCATATCTTAGGTTTCTTCTGTTTAGGTTGCCCTTCAAATAACTCATCTAAATTATCACTGTTCGCCCTGGTTTTATCTCGGGACCCCAAGAGTCATCATCGTGTGATTGCGGGAAATAATACTGCTTATAAGTATTCTCTTCAAAATCATTTTTGTTTCCCAAACAACAAGTAACCTGTAAATAATGATTGGTTTTATTTTCTTCACATACAAAAAAAAACAACAACAAAAAACCAACGAGAAAAAAGTATTTTAAGGATTTAAAAAAATACTTACTTACATCAATTTTATTGAAGTAACAGAACAAGCGCACGATAGTAGTTAACAAGATAAAATAATAGTAAATAGTAAAGAAACGGTGAGATTCAGTTGTTTTACACTATACCAGAGATACTTAAAAATCAATTATTTACTTAAGTATATGAAAAAATGTTAATAGGTATTGTAAATATTTAAAAAAACAACTTTCTGATTAGTCAACGATAGATCAAGCTTAACATTTTAGTTCTAATATTTTTTTTAAATTCTATTTATTATAAACCCATTAATCTTTTATCCATCCATACATACATACATACATATATAAGCTCACGC
The DNA here is from genome assembly GCA_949987775.1 of Aproaerema taeniolella. Taxonomy (NCBI): domain Eukaryota; kingdom Metazoa; phylum Arthropoda; class Insecta; order Lepidoptera; family Gelechiidae; genus Aproaerema; species Aproaerema taeniolella. Next base: position 5,533 of record CATLJT010000203.1, read on the forward strand.
CTTTGTCCCATGGCAGGCAGAGACCACAGATTGCAACTTGCTACGATCCAAAGAAGCCTCTTTCGCTTCCTCTACCTTCATAATTCGCTTCATACATGTTCTTCGGATTTGGGTACTCCTAACATGACCTTTTCTCAGTACATCACCAATTTGGTCTAAGTACGTTCGCCTAGGACGCCCTCTTCCGACCCTTCCAACTACATTCGCACTGTATATTTCTTTCGTCAATCTTCTTTCATTCTTTCTTTTTACATGTCCAAACCACCGCAACATTCCTTTCTCTATCCTCGTCACTATATTATCTTCTTTCATACCACATCGCTCTCGAATCTAGCTATTTCTCACCCTATCGCTCAATTTCACACCACACATGCTTCTCAAGGATTTCATTTCCACAGCATTTATTCTACTTTCATTCTTCTTTTGCCATACCCAACACTCACTATTAGTGTAGGAGCAAGCACACCATTATGGACTGCTAACCGTGACGTTTTGGACACATGGCAGCTACCCATAAAGGCGTGAAGGGCCCCATTCATTTGATTTCCCGCTTTCACTCTACGTATCCACCCTTCCCAAAATGAGTCAGAAGCGACAATCCTTATCCACCCACCGCGTTGTCATCGTCACTTTCCCAGTCCGTCATCGGTGGGTCGTCAGCTAATGACGGAGTGACGACAGCGGGTCGTTACCTAATGACCACACCGCTGCGCTGATGACGTCAGTGGTCCAGAACCGGCGAATCCTATCTACTATTGTTATCAAAAGAAAGAGCTGAAGTACTTTAGTGGTTAAGTTATTAAGTGTTTATCCAAGTATTTATCTTCGGAAAACTCGTTCAAATTGTAATAGGCTTTAGCTACAAGATAAGATTTTGATTGTTAAATAATTGAATTTTATCTATTTTTTGATGTAATTTGGAATGTGGTTGTAAATTTTAATTAACATTATGTGAGGTCCTGATGTAACTATGTTCAATTTGGAAAAAGGTACTTTTAATTTATTTTCATATCTATTGTTCCGTTTTAAACTGATTATTTGTGAGTATCCGATTAACTATTCGGATATCTAACCGATTTATCCATCAAGTTATCCATCCGATATATATCCCAATTATCCATCCATTTGTCCATTAAATTATCCATCCAAATAACTATCCAATTAACCATCTAATTAACTATCCGATTAACCATCCGATTAACCGTCCGATTAACCATCCGATTAACCATCTAGTTAACCATCTGATTAACCATCCAATTAACCATCCGATTAACCATCCAATTATCCATCCAGTTATCCATCCAATTATCCATCAAATTATCCATAAAATTATCTATCAAATTATCCATCCAATCCGTTATATCTGTGTATTTGTCCCAGGCCAGACGGTAGCCTTATCCTTTCGACATCCGCCAATGACCTGAAACAAATACATAAGTGGACTAAGCATCATATTCCAACTTTAAACAAAATAATATAATAAACACAAGTATAAATCAACTAGAGTAAAAATTCCTCACTTATAATAGGCAACTTTTTCATCTACAGTATCGACTTCGTCCGCATTATCATTGACCTCTAGTACCGCTATATGTATCCACGACTGCATTCTCTCAGTGGCAACCATGGTCGTACGTTTATTTTTCATCCCTTTAAATCCAGATGTAGGAGCAACCTTGTACCAATTGTTACCTATAACTTTTACTACACGATACGGACCTTTGTATGCGGGAGTCAGAAAAACGGTTAGCATAGCGATGGCAAAAGCATAGATATACTTTTCTAGCATTAGGCACAAATGAATAAATAAAACAATTAAATTAACAAAAATGCCAGTCCACCTGCTGTTCCATTGTTGCAATGCCCGACAGGGTTTATATGTAAAGAAGGGTCATGCTGGTTATACAGGGATAGTCTATCTACGGCACACTGGGCCAGTCTAACTTTGGCACACAGGGCCGACTAACTACGGCACACAGGACCAGTCACACTTTGGCGCACAGGGCCAGCTAAATACGGCACACAGGGCCAGCCTAAAGCGGCACACAAGGCCTTCCTAAGGCGGCACACAAGGCCAACCCAATGCGGCACACAAGGCCTTCCTAAAGCGGCACACAAGGCCAACCCAATACAGCACATATTCTAGGCTAATGAATCAGAGGAAGCTAACTGGTACAAATTAAATTTAGTTACTCTAAATTTATGATCCTAGATGAAATATATATATTTGAGAGTAAGGGTTGTCAAGTCGTTTAATCTATGTTTATAACGTGTGAAGCAACAATAGTGAGGGAAACAACTCAACGTTAGTGGAATATAGATTTTACTGGATTTTGCGTTTCAGAGTCGGTCATAGCGTTGAAGAAGTTCTAACAGTCTGGCTGATCTCTAAAGTCCTATGTATATCCTTCAGTTTCTTAGCCCGAGGAAATACAAAGTTTTCCTGAAGCTTACGCGGTTTAGAGCATGGAGTTACTGTTACAGAAAAGGAAACATTTTTGACCGTGTATACTACTACAACATACTGATCATTCGGTTTCTTCAAAATCTTTGTATCTAACCTTAAGCTGCCAGAAAAAGGGGTTTCGGTCGCTGCACTAACGCTTGTCATACCGAAAAGCTTACTGTGTCCCACCATCATAATTCGATTCAACCTTTCGTCACCCTTGCCGATACATTTTTATTTTTATTTTTGACGGGAGTGTTATTCTTATTACTTTTTGACATCCATTGTAATTATGAAATCGATAATGTAGGAATATACGATCTATTCTAATAATGAGCCTGGCATTTTGACACCGATATACAAAAACTGCAACTTGGTTTTCCGATCAGCATTGGCTTTTCGAGCAACGTTTTGGGACATACACGAAACCGTTGCACCAGCACCGTCAATCGACAGACACAAATCTGATCCAAGTGACCGTACAAGGTTATAACCACAACCTTTCATCATTAGAGGAACACTGTCGTATTAAACACCCAGTTTCGCGAAACTTGTTTGTTTAATCAACGTTATTTCCCTACGTTAATCTATAAATGCTTCTCCAGGATTGTGCCGTCAATGTTCACTATATTTCATTTGGACTAGAACTTGAAATGCACATAGTTTTGCAGCCATGGGAATAAACTACTTAGCTCTAGAGTTATTTCAAATTTAGTCAAAATTTGAAAATGAGGCTTGTAATGAGATTTACAAGAGCGCTCTTGCCTATTTTTCTCTGGGAAAGATGACCTTAGGAGTAGAGTCAGTAGAACGAATATGTATGAATGTATTTAAATCTTTTATTGTAATTTGACCTATTTTAGGTAACATCCTGAATGTTCCATCGTCGACCTCATCTATGATCGTGGTCAAGATTGTGGTCAAGAGTTAACCCGTCTCATATTTATAAAGGAAAATCCATGAAATAAATCTATTTCGACCTTGAATTTTGGCGATTGTGGAAACCTTCATCGATTCAGATGCCTTAAACTCGACAGGTTTCGGTAGTGTATTCTTTCTTCTGACATTGGGTACACTTGACTAGAGGTTTGGGACAGTTGGAATATAGCCAGCTTCTTTGCAGTTATAACTATATAAGCCTGGTTCTTCTGTCTATTGTTGGACCTACTTTCAGAAGTGGCTCCAGATTTGTGCTTTAAATTAGGCTTCTGCGTAAGTAAAAATTCAAAAGTTGAATTGGTTCAACGCATCGTAAATCTAGTGGGCTTAACCTAATTTTTTTTTCGATCACCGATACTGTGGATGATGCGTGCCTACCCGTTATTTTACACTGATTTAAAAGAGCAAATTTCTAACAAAAGTTAAATAAATAAACGCTACACACTCAGGGCCCACATCAAGGTTTTCCCTTGTGTCGTGGGTCTCTCTAAATATACATAAAAACAAACAAACACCCATGACCCGAGAACATCATTTTCTTTTTACACGAATATTTGCCCCGACTGGGAATCGAACCCAGGACCCGTCGATCAATTCAAACTCTCATACCAAGTCTTAGCGAGTCCCGTTAATTTTTGCATGGTAAATGAACGGTCGTCTTCTCATCCCAGCCATAAACCGATGCACATTTATTGATCGAATTTGAAGGCTGAGATGGTAGCAAATCTTTTATAGACTTTGCGATTTGTAACAAGTCATTAGTTGAAAAATGAAGGGCTACATGACCTTTTATCCTGGTGTCCGGCGTTCGCAGAGTCCCGCGCGTCGCGTCCCTCCAGCCTAGCGCCATCGCTGCTTAGACCACGCTGCTCGCTCCGCCGACCACGCCGCTCGCTCCGCTGTCCACGCTGCTCGCTCCGTTGACCACGCTGCTCGCTCCGTTGACCAAGCTGCTCGCTCCGTTGACCACGCCGCTCGCTCCGTCGACCACGCTGCTCGCTCCGTCGACCACGCCGCTCGCTCCGCTAACCACGCCACTCGCTCCGCTTACCACGCCGCCCGCTCCGCTGCCTCCGATGCCCGCCATCTCGCGCTCTCTCCAGACCCCGTTCCAGCCGGCGTACCCGCTCCCGCGGGCAGCGGCTGCGACCGCGGCCGCGGACGCTCCCTTGGCTGCGAGCACCCAAAGTGCGGCAGGAGCCGCGCGTACTCCCTGCTGCCTGCCACGTTCTGAAACTCACGAAAAACAAAAAAAAAAAACGCATACCTCCATTCTTACTGCTTATAAAATTACATTAACGTTACGAATGTATTCAATGTAGAACAAAAAAAAACAAAATTCAAGCTAAAGAAAAAAACAATCAAAGTATATAAGGAATTCATAAAAGAAGTCATATCTTCAAAACGGCTACTCCTAGCGCAAAAATAATCAAATTTCGAACCCCCTTTAAGAAACCCCTACACAGAGTTCGAGTAATCCGGTGCCACCATATTTGATTCCGTCGGTTACAGTTTTGTTCTCGATCATAGATTGAATGTAGGTAGAGAGAAAAATTCAAAGCACTCACAATTGTTATGTGTATAAATAAATTCCCAGGTACCGAGTCGGTATCTTACGACATCGATGACGTCATTCTATGTAAAAGAAGGACTATTCTACCAATTGCACATAATAGCTGTAAAAATTAGCTGTGCCAAAATATAGAATTTTAAAAATAACTAAAAATAGTTAACCATCTACCTTCATAACGATTCCCTTTTATGATAGATCGGTTATTGCCGTTGTATCTAATTAATCATGAAATATCTACATCAAAAGGGTTTCCTTTAAAACAATTAAGGCGTGTTACTTACGCGTTTATGCGTTGTCCATCCCCGCTTCTGAGGTGTAAGACGAACATCAATCCAAAGGAAACACCAGTCCTCTTTAAACGTATATTTCCTCTTCATGGTAATGTACAGTTTAATTATATTTTAGATCTCACTATTTTAACGGACACTTCCGTAAACTACACTTTCTAAGGACACGACTACTCTCCTCAACTGCCAGGCAACGAATGTCCCCGTCAGCCAAACTCCCCTTCCGTTTTTGAAATTTGCACGAAGTTAGCCACTAAACTTTGGTACTTTTTTTTCTGTCAGTAGTTTTACCGGAAAAGTCATTCACCGAACTATTTATTTTAAGTTAAACATTTAAAAATATTTTAAAAAGTGCAAAAATTGCTAAAATATGTAACGAAACCTTACACGTGTTTCCAATTATAACATTTTCCGACAGGATAGGGAAGATGGCTGGGGAGGTCTAGCTATATTATGTCATAAATCAATAAGAGCCCAAATGTGTCCTATAAGAGTAAGAAACCCTAATATTCAGATTTTACATGTAAAAGTATATAACTGTAATCACTTAGAGAGCATTGTAGCTGTATATTGTCCATCGCGGGTTAGTACTAGTTTAAATGACTGGGATTATAAATTTTCTAAGTTTTCTGTAAAAACTATATTCTGGGGCGATTTTAACGCCCATCATACTAATTGGTCAATTAAAATAGATCCACGTTTAAACCGAATTTACGACTGTATTTTAGAAAATAATCTTGTCACTTTAAATGATGGGAGCCCTACTCGCATAAGGATGGTTAACAAAGTGCTCGAACGATCTTCGCCAGATATAACTATTACCACTTCTGATATTTCATTCCTTTTTAACTGGCAGACAATAAATGAATTATTGGGTAGTGACCACGTCATGATTAAAATAACTAGCGCCTTATCTAGAACATCAAATATAATAAAAAAAAGAAACTTTAAATTAGCTAATTGGACAGAGTACAAAAACTTCTTAGAAAATAAATTTTCTAACTCTTTAATAGATAACGATCCCCAGACCGCGTATGACTTTTTTATTTCACAGATTAACAAAGCAGCATGTGAACATATCCCGACAGTAAAATTATCATCAGATCCGGCTTCCAAATTTGTCCCAAAACCTTACTGGAATAAGGATTTATCACATTCTGTAGCAAAACGTAGGTTGGCGCTTGCTAGTTTTCGACGTAATCCTACCCCTGCAAATTTTAATATTTTAAAACAACGCACCCGTGAATCACAAAAACTCATTAGAATCGCAGCGAATAAAAACTGGCACAATTTTTGTGATTCTATCGGTGAAGTGTCTTCAACTTCAGAAATGTGGCGTAAGATGAAATGGATGAAGGGGTATAAGACGCAAAATTCCTACGTTGATGTGAGTAGGGCAGATATACTTTAAAAAAACCTATGTCCTGCATTTGTTACTTCCCCCAGGCCATCATTCTTATCGGCTAATATAGACTTAGAGATCCCTATCACAATTCACGAACTTGAATCTTGTATTAAGTGTAAGGACACTGCACCAGGTTGCGATGACATCTCTTTTTCAATGATCAAACATCTTCCTTTGATCGGCAAGCAGTTTTTGCTATATTTATACAATCTATCTATTTCTTCCGGTTTTGTTCCCGATCAATGGCGTAATATTAATGTGGTGCCCATTCCCAAACCTGGGCGAGACCCATCTTCTTTATCATCCCTTCGACCCATTTCTCTAATATCGTGTATCTGTCGCCAACGCCGATCTCCTTTGTAAGCATTTTTGTATTTCGAGTTTAATTTATTTTTGATAGTTTTATATTTTGTTTTTACTATGTCATTATATGTTAGAAGTTGTAAACGCGAGTTTTATTTACAACATTTTTGGTGTCAGAAGTTTTTTAATAGAATCCGTATTTTGTGTTGTGTATGTTTTTTTGCGTTTAAGTTTTTAGTGGTGTTTATTTTCTGTGGTTTCTATTTTTTACGTGCGGTTATACAATATGGTGAAAACGCGTAGCCAAGGCAAAGCTGCGGAGCGTGCTCGCACCGATGCGGGGGAGGCTGAGGCCTCAACTATGGCGCCTTCAGTTGGCGCGGGGCCTACGGGTTTTGCAGCAGATGTGCCCGCCGCAGCCGGCGGTCACAACTCGCCCGTCCCCTCCCGTCCGGTGTCTTCGGCGGCCACTTCATCGAGCACGATCGTCCAGCAGCTCGCTGCCAAGGCGCGGCACGCGCGCCGCCTCGCCGAAGTGGAGGCGGAGGCAGAGCGCGCCGCCGCTGCAGCCCGCGCCGCTGAGCGCGAGCGCAGCATCGTAGAGCTCGAGCTGCAAGCTGAGCTAGCCGCGATCGAGAGCGCCTCTCGCCGGAGCCGCGCTTCCAGCAACGTCAGTGTGGAGCGATGGTTAGATGCATCTAAAAATATTGTTGCAGGCTTAGGCTGTCCATTGTCCCCACCGCGATCACCACCGCCGCCGGAACCTCAGAACACTACACATGCATATAAGTTAGGTACACACAACGCAGAATATTGTTCTCAAAATAAAGATTTAGCTTTTTGTACACAATCCAAAGAAGAAGACTGGGGGTTCAAGAGAACCCTCACGCAGATTCTGGAGAAGCTGTCGCACGATAAGGTTGGTGCAAATAGCCCTAAAGATTTACGCTTGCCCGTTTTTGACGGGCGTGCCAGCGAGTTCCTGTTATTTAAAAAATTATATCAAGACTCGAAAAGTTCATTCACTCCTGCATGGAACCTGGCACGCCTGAATGCGGCTCTTCGGGGCACAGCGCGTGAGGCGGTTAGTGCTCTAATCGTTTCCGCGGACGACCCCGACCTGGTCATGGCAGAGTTACAGCGTCGGTTTGCTCAACCCGACGTTATTGTCATGCACGAGATAGCGGCGATTCGTGCTCTGCCTAAGCTCCCTAACGAGGTTGGTAAGGAACTTAATTCCTTCGCGTCCAGGGTTAGGAACTGCGTCGAGATCATTCGTTTGATGGATCGACCCGAGTTCTTGGCGTCGCCTGAGCTTTTCACCGCTATAGTGGGAAAGCTCACGCCGATGCTAAGAGCCCGGTTCATAGATTACGCGGCTCCTAGGCTTGACGTGGGGAAAACCAAGTTGGAGCTAATGGCAGAGTATCTTTCTAAGGAAATGGATTTGCATTTACGGCTCGCTTTTGTGCCTGACAAGGACTTTCAGTATGACAAGAGTAAGTCGACTGTCAAAATTCACGCCATAGATAACTCTGTCGTCAGTGACGAAAACGTCGAGGTTGAGTCTTCTCAGGTCAGTGCGTTTTCTTCTAAGGAAGCTGCGCCATCTATGCAAAAATCCTCGAATTACGTCGTGCCTTTGTGCGATTTGTGCAAAGATGGCAAGCACCATTTAGGTGATTGCAAAAAGTTTTTAGCTCTGAGTGTCGATGACCGGTGGCAGTATATTTACAAAAATAAAATTTGTAGGAAGTGTCTTAGGCCCGCTACGCACAATGTGTACACTTGTAAGCGTCAGCCTTTTTGTAAGGCACCTAAATGTCATCGTGTGCGAAGCCATCATACGCTTCTTCATCGAGAGCTAGAGCTTGCTACCAGTTTGCAGGCTACTTGTGCGACTACATCCGGAGCGCAGTTGATTTCGTCGGATAAAAAGGTTAACCTCCCCGGTGAATCAGTGACACACTCCTACCCTGAATCGTCGCGGCCATTCCCGGTGCTGCTCAAGGTAGTGCCTATTACGGTGACTGGACCGCAGGGTAGTGTGGACACGTACGCGCTGCTGGATGATGGCTCTACGGCGACGCTGCTAGATACTGAGGTTGCTGCTGCCATCGGCGCACAAGGCCCTTCTAGTTCTATTCAGGTAAACTGCATAAGCGGTCTTTTCAAGGAAGCTCAGGTCAGTTTCGTTGAGGTTTCTGTTAAAGGTCGAGGTTGTTCAGAGTCTTATGCTTTGAAAAATGTGCGAACTATCTCGAACCTTGGCCTAAGGCCGCAGACGGTTTCGCTAGAGGACATCAGAAAACATAAGCATTTAGAGGATATTGCTCCCATGTTGTGTTATAAAAATGCAAAGCCCTCTATTTTAATTGGTTCTGACAACTGGCATCTTTTGCTTCCTTTGGCGGTGCGACAGGGATCGCGCGAGCAACCAGTTGCCGTTCAAACCTTGCTTGGTTGGGCTATTTTCGGATTTTCCTCTAGCAAAACCGTCGCAGTTAGTAATGTAGTAAATCACATTACAATTACTTCCCAAATTCAAAAAGAAAGTTTGGACGAGCTTATAAAACAAAATTATAGTTTGGACTCTATTGGCATTTCAAAGAAAGATTTTATTACTGACGAAGACAAACGCGCTTATAACATTTTGAAAAATACTACCAGCCGTTTGCCTTCCGGTCGTTTCAGTACCGGTCTGTTGTGGCGTGCTAGCAATTTGCATGTTCCTGATAGCTATAAACTAGCTCTGTCGCGCTTTCGTTCTCTTGAGTCGAAATTTAAAAAAGATGAAGTATATGCGCAGCTTTATCGGGAAAATGTAAACGCTACTATTGCGAAAGGTTATGCCGAGCTTTGCGAGGCTCTGCCAAACTCTGACAGCGTCAAATGGTACCTTCCGCATTTCGGCGTGATTCATCCGCAAAAGAAAAAGTTGCGTGTGGTCCATGATGCCGCCGCCAGGGTTGGAGGAGTCAGCTTGAATTCCATGCTTCTGTCCGGCCCTGATCTTTTGCAACCTTTATTGGGTATTTTAATGAGGTTTCGTGAGGGTTTAGTAGCACTTAACGCTGACATTAGAGAGATGTTTCCTCAAACGAAGATTAGGGTTGAGGATCGCGATGCGCAAAGGTTTCTGTGGCGTAACAACCCCACAGAACCCATTTGCGAATATAGAATGTCTTCTATGATTTTCGGTGCCGTTTCAAGCCCATTCACGGCTATTTATTTGAAAAATCTTAACGCAGAAGAGTATAAATCTTTGTATCCTGTGGCGGCCAAGGAGATCATCACGAACCACTACATGGACGATTATTTGGGGAATGTGAGCAACACTAAGGAGGCAGCACTGTTAGCCCGCGATATAGTTGAAGTTCATTCGCGAGCTGGTTTAGAAATGCGATCGTGGGTTTCTAACTCTAAACAAGCGCTTTCTTTGCTTCCTGACGATGCTCGTGCTCCAGAAGTTCGTGAGGTTGCCCTGGGCCCGTCCAGCGGTCACGTTCGCGTTTTGGGGGTCACTTGGGATGTGAAGGATGATTCTTTAGTTTTTTTAAGAGACTTAAGTAGTCTCCCAGATGTGTTCACCAAACGATCAGTATTGTCACACTTGATGAAGGTCTACGATCCTCTAGGTTTTTTGACACCGATCATCATTCGAGGCCGAATTCTTTTTCAGCAGACCTGGAGGCTGGTGGAGGACTGGGACTGTGTACTTTCACAGCGGTTCATAGCTCTGTGGAAGTCGTGGTTCCAGGATCTTCAAGAGCTTTCTTCCGTTTCTATTCCACGCTGTTATGTCAATAGTAATGAGACTTGTGAGGTTCAGCTTCATGTTTTTGCCGACGCTAGCGAGCTTGCTTACGCTTGTGTCGCATACTGGCGTTTTTGTTATCCTGACGGAAGTGTGAAGCTGGCCCTCGTAGCAGGCAAGGCGAGGCTTGCACCATTGAAGCCTGTGTCTATACCTCGTTTGGAGCTTCAAGCTGCATTGATCGCTGTTCGCCTTGCCTCGTACGTTTTGGAGGCTCATCGTTACGCTGTCGCCTCGACGGCCTATTGGAGTGACAGCGTTACCGTTTTGAGGTGGTTGCGAAAGGATCCTCGGTCTTTTAAACCTTTCGTGGCTCACAGGGTGGGTGAAATTTTAGAACGTAGTCATAGCAATCAATGGAGATACGTTCCCACTGCTTTGAATGTGGCCGACGATGCTACCCGGTCGAACGATAAATTCAAAATTTCATCTCGTTGGTTTTCTGGCCCTGGTTTTCTGAATTTGCCTTTTAAAGATTGGCCCAAGTTGCCTTTTAATGAGCTTTCTGAGCTTACTACTACACCTGATCTGGATGAGATAAAGCCGCCAGAGCAGGTGGGAGTTATTGATCCTTCGCTTTCACTACCTTCACCGGTAGTGGCGGATGTTTCTCGTTTTAGTGTCTGGCTTCGCTTGCTTCGTGCTACTGCTACTGTATCTTTAGCTGCCAGACTTTTTCGGTACCTTTTGGAAAAGAAACGTCCAAATTCTAAATTGTTAACTCCCTCCGATTTAGGTAGGGCAGAGAGAGACCTTCTTCTGCGGGCTCAGTTGGACTCGTTCGGAGAAGACTACGCCCTCCTTCAGTCGAGTACTCCGCTTCCTCGAAGAAGTCCATTACGGAAGCTGGATGTTAAAGTTGGCGAAGATGGATTAATTTTGCTGTCGGGAAGGACTGCCGCTGCTGCAGACATTGGCGCACACCAACCCAATCCAGTCGTGTTAAGCGCTTCACATCATGTCACAATGTTATTATGTGCAGATTACCATCGAAGGTGTGCACACGCAAACCATGAGACCGTCGTTAACGAAATGCGGCAGAGGTTCTACGTCTTTGGTCTTCGTCTTGCAGTCCGTCGTGTGGTGAAGGCTTGCTACTGGTGTAAGCTACGCAAGGGTCTTCCGTCATCTCCACCGATGGGGGACTTACCGGCTTGCCGCCTCGCCTACGAAAGGAGGCCGTTTACTTTTACCGGTCTCGATTATTTCGGCCCTGTCACAGTTTCTATCGGGCGTCGTCGAGAGAAAAGATATGTTGCGCTCTTTACTTGTCTCACGGTTCGAGCGGTCCACCTGGAGATGGTGGCGAGTCTGACTTCGGATTCTGCAATTATGGCCCTTCGACGTTTCGTCGCTAGAAGAGGATGTCCAGCTCGAATCTACTCTGACAACGGGACCTCTTTTGTTGGCGCTGACAAAGTTTTGAAAGCCCAATATGCTCAAGAAATGCAGACGGCAGCAACTAATCAACGCATAGAGTGGCATTTCATTCCGCCAGCTGCGCCGTTCATGGGAGGATGCTGGGAGCGTCTGGTGCGGTCCGTGAAGGTCTCTCTCTCGGCGACGCTTCGGGAGCGCGCACCCTCTGAGGAAACTTTGTATACGCTGTTACTTGAGGCTGAGGCGTTGGTCAATTCGCGGCCCCTAACACATGTTTCTGTAGAACCCGGCACGGAGGAGGCTATCACCCCCAACCATTTTTTACTCGGGTCGTCAAATCCGTATTGGCCACTTGCTCGGGTAGACGACGTGGACCTTTTGCGTCGGGTAAGTTACCGTAAAGGGCTTCGCCTAGCGGACCACTTCTGGGCGAGATGGGTTAAGGAATATTTGCCTTCTTTAACCCCTCGCCCGTCCGCTGGCCCTGTACCGCCACTTAAGGTGGGCGACGTTGTTATTGTTTGCGACGGTAGTTTACCCAGAGGTATGTGGCCTCGAGGTCGCGTTACTGCCGTCTATCCGGGCAAAGATAATGTGGTGCGCGTCGCGGACGTAGCCACTGCCGCGGGCCTTTTTAGGCGGCCCACGAAGAAGTTGGTGGTGGTGGTCTCCTAGCCAGGTGTACGGCGTTGTCATCCTCAATAATTGTGCTGTGCACGGGGTCCGCCATGTCGCCAACGCCGATCTCCTTTGTAAGCATTTTTGTATTTCGAGTTTAATTTATTTTTGATAGTTTTATATTTTGTTTTTACTATGTCATTATATGTTAGAAGTTGTAAACGCGAGTTTTATTTACAACAGTATCTGTAAAAATTTTCACCTAATAATATGTAGAAGATTAGAGTAGTTCGTAGAAAAGCAGGAAATCTTTTCAACAGAAACGGTGGGTTTTCGTAAATCCAAATCTTGCCTGGACAGTCTCTGTCGAATAGTTTCTAGAATCCTCATTGGCTTTTGTAAACACAATTTCACTCTGGCTTGCTTTATAGACATCGATAATGCGTATAATAATGTCGATATAAACAAAATGTTATGTACACTAGATGATTTAGGAGTAGGCTTTAAAATATGTAACTACTTATACAATTTTCTTACTCTAAGAAATCTTAAAATTAAAACCGCAGATTATGATTTAAGTCGATATACCGGACGTGGTCTCGCACAGGGTGACCCATTATCGCCTCTCTTGTTTAACATAGCTACACATAAAATTTGCAATATTATACACTCCGTTTATGTATCTCAGTACGCTGATGATTTCGCACTTTATTTAGTAGATAATAATTTGACAAACGCTGTTGCAAGGCTCCAGTCGTCTTTGGATACTCTAGTATTGGCCTTAGATGAATTGGGTTTATTCGTTTCCCCAACTAAAAGTAAAATATGTTTGTTTAAGCAGAGACCTATGAGAGAAACAATAAATATTACGATCAAAGAAACTACTTTGCAAAAAACAGACTGCATTAAATATCTAGGCTTGTGGTTAGATCGATCTTTGAGATGGGGCAAACAGATGAATGAGGTGCACCAAAAAGTTTCAAAATTTATTAATGTGTTTAAAGTTTTGTCTGGTCCTGGATGGGGTATGCACCCCAAATACCTCAGACGCCTATATTAGGAGCAGACTGGACTATGCCAGTTTTTTATTAGGAGCAGACTGGACTATGCCAGTTTTTTATTCGATAACAGTTGCAAATCCAATTTGGCCAAATTAGATAAGATCCAAAACCAGTCTATGCGGATTATTGGTGGTTTCGTCAAGTCGACCCCAATCCACGTAATGGAATCAGAGCTTTGCTTGCAGCCTTTGCATATTCGTAGAATTTTTTTAAGCGGTAAATTTTGGTTGAAAGGTAGATCTTTTCTGAATAATCCTACCATAGACGTCATAACTGAACTACATCATTTAAGAAATTGTAGATATTGGTCCAATAAAAAAAAACCCCTTGTTGTAGTAGTACATGAAATGTTTTGTGACTTAGATATTTTTTCTAGCAAGCGACCAGAGATGTTCACTTTAGACTCTTGGATTAGTTCATACGATCTGAAAAATATCATAAGTGACAGTATTGATTGTGTAAAGAGAGCTAAACGCTCTTACAATGTTGAAGAGCTCAGGAATAGATGCCTACGAACTTTAAATGACCAATATTCTGGTTTTTACCAAATTTTCACGGATGGAGCTAAATCCGATACATCAACTATGGGCGCTGCATTTTATGATCCACAAACAGACAGCAGTCTTAAATTCAAAATTATTAATAATATGTCTATAATGTACATTGAACTTATCGCGATCTTGGAAGCGTTGTCGTACATTGCAACTTTAGAAGAGGACAAGTTTTTGATCCTTACGGATTCAAAAAGCTCCTTACAACATTTGGCTCGTTGCGCCTCTAGTGTTAGAGGCACACCGATTCCCTACTTCATTATAGACATGATTTTTAAACTAAAAAACAAGGGCAAAGAAATTAAGCTGCAGTGGGTCCCATCCCATATTGGTTTAAGTGGAAATGAGAAGGTTGATATGTTGGCCAAACAAGGTAGTAATGAAGGCACGACAATCTCAATGGCTCCATATTATTCGGATCACATACGTCATGTAAAAGAATTTTGTTACGACTATTGGAAAGAGTATTTTGATCAGAGATCATTGAAAAAGGGTATTTGGTACCGTACCATGCAAAGTGCACCTTGGAAAACCCCTTGGTTTGAGAACTTTAAGTTGGAAAGATTACATATTATGGTGACCTTGAGACTTCGTTCCGGGCACATTCCTCTTAACAAATTTGCTTTTTTAATGGGTAAAGTAAATTCTCCGAATTGCACTGAGTGTGACGTGATAGAGGACGTGATTCATATTATGAGAGAATGTGTACGGAACGAGGACTTCAGACTCCAACTGTTAACCACATATAACAATTTGACCCAAATTGGGGGTTTTAACTGTGCCTTAGCATTTCCACTGTCGGAAGTAGCTAAAGCTATATATAAGTTAGTATTAATAGGTTTAAAAAGAAGATCTTGTATTTAGTTAGTAGTGGATTTTGTGTGTACCTTACGGAGTGACATTGTCATTTTTATAATGATAAAACTCCTTAAATAAAGATTTAAAAAAAATAAATGCTGACCATGTCGTAATCTGATGATTGATAACTGTTAATGAATTATAATAACAATCAATTGAAGAACAATCACAGAATAAAATTATGACGAATCTTGAATCACTTCGTAAGTCAATAGCTTTCCTAATAATGAACATGAATGACGAACAACTTCCAAATAAAGTATACTTCGCATTGAAAGAAACACAAGCCCCTAAATTTCAATATTAATAATTATCCTGTTTCCGTCCATTTAAAAAGTTATTTTGGGGGTAATTTATTTCCAATGAACACGAGGAAAATAAACTCTACTAGCTTACCGCCCGCGGCTCCGCCCGCGTGGACTACAGGTTATATCGATTTTCAAGATTTTCCCGCTTTTCTGTTGAAATTTTTCCTGAATTTTCTTTGCTATAAACCTCACGGAGCCCGAGACCTTTCCAACGAATGCAAAACCGTGGAAATCGGTTCGTGCGTTCTGGAGTTATAGCGTCAGGAAGGAAAACCCGACTTATTTTTATATAGTAGAAGATTAGTGAAATAAGAAGTCATCATTTCTCTTGCGCTTGAATTTCGATTTACGTCCTTTTAGCAATTTGGGACCATAAGTCATCTTCAATCAAATGCCAGCAAAGGAAATTCAAACTTCTACTCTTTTACATAAGGTCATATTTTCTTTGGCAATAAACTCCCATATGAGTGCAGCGCAAATATTGAAATTAAGAATAAATAAAAATAATAAATAAATAAACGCTACACACTCAAAGGCCCACACTAAGGTTTTCCCTTGTGTCGTGGGTCCCTTGGAATACACAAAGACAAACACAAACACCCATGACCCGAGAACAAACATCTGCTTTTTACACAAATGTTTGCCCCGACTGGGGATCGAACCCAGGACCCGCCGATCAAGAGGCAGCGACACTACCGCTCGACCAAACCGGCCGTCAGAATGTCTCAAAACTGTTCGAAATTTTAATTTCTCCATTCATTATGATGGGCAAAAGACGGAGCCATACAGCCAAATCTTTTTTGTTTTGAAAATAATGGAAGATTTTTTTTTTATTGATTTTTTTTCGCAAAGAAATCTATTTCCGTGCAGCCGGATTTCAAATTCAATGGAAATCGACATTTGGAAAAGCAGCGTGCTACTGAAATTGTCTTAGATACTGACATAGGTGGACTATGACATATCAGAAACTTCCACTGAAAATCAAAAATAAATACCTATTTACGAATTTGTGTGAAAGTCAAAAATTCAGGTGTTTATATTCTCTTTGCAAAAATTATTTATGAATTTGTTGTATTAGGTCTTTAGACATAAAATTGTTGTATATTTTTACTCCATATATATCCTTAACTGATTTTTTTCATACAAATTTTACACTTTTCTCAAGAACGCGAAATACAATATTAAACAACATTTTGTGAGTTGGTTAAGATAATATTAGACTATTTATACTTAGACTTAGGTACACTTAGTCTATTAAAAGCACAAGTGAAACAAGGGTAAAACCAATAATAAAAGCATTTAAATAAGCCATGCTGGACTGGGAGTAAAAGAAAAACATACAATGTACCTGCTGCCTACTCTTCTCAGGCATAATGTAAAAGTCAGAATGTGGGATGCGAGGGTTTTGTAAACGAAACGGTGATAACCTGTCCCACTTCTAAAACCACTGATGTTCTGCCTACACCGATAGGGATTATAGGCGTGAGCGTATATATGTGTATGTATGAAATAACTATGTTTGAGCTTCGTCTTCAGGTCCAACGTAATACAGTATGGCCAAGTTTTCAAATAGAATATTGAATGCGTCATTATGAGAATTGTCCGAACAAGCGGGTGAAGATTGTATTAGTTACCTATCTAACAGAATTAGACTGTAAATTATAAACTAAAAACAATTAAAATATTGATTTATTGACCAAAACCTTTTTTTTTTTTTAAATCTTTATTAAGGAGCTTCTTCAGAATTGAAGATGTCGCTCCATAAAACATAATTACTAACTTAACCAGACATGTTAGCTTAATATTAATTTAATACGACGGACAACAGTATATGACCCTAACGAGGAACGAATCCGTACCTATTGAGTTCGCTTTGCCAACGCGAGGTCCTCGGGCTACGTATGGATTCGTTTCTCTCACATTCCATTAATATATGGTATACGTCCTCTGAAATCCCGCACACACTGCAATTGGGAGAGGGCACTTTTCCCATCAAATGTGCAAATTTGTTCGTGGGGATATGGCCAGAACGTAGTCTTAATCCAGTGACTGTGTATTGTCTATCTAAAGAACAGTTATCGATCCATGGAATTTGTAAAGGTTCGGGTTGAATTGTTTTATACCAAATTCCCTTCTCCTTAGATCTCTTGTCAAAATGTTCTCTCCAGTTATCAAAACATAATCTTTTTATCAAGTAAATGCAGTCTGTGAAGAAGGGAAATACAGTAGTGTCTACACCATCAACTTGAGCCTGTTTCGCCAACAGGTCCGCTTTTTCATTACCGCTGATACCTATATGAGATGGAATCCATTGGAGTATGATTTTCTTGTAGCTTTTATTAAGTTTGACAATAAGGTCAATAATTTGGTAAGCAATCGGTAGCCCTCGAACTGTCGAGGTGCACCGAGCTATATGTTGCAAAGCACTTTTAGAATCTGTTAATATCACAAACTTCTGATAGCCTAAAGTGCAAATATACTGTAAAGACTCCAAAATAGCCACAAGTTCAACATACATAATAGAAACGCGTTCGGTAATTTTTAGCTTCATATAGCTATCAGACTGGGAATCGTAAAAGGCCGCTCCTGCAATATCTTTATCTTTAGAACCGTCAGTGTAAATTTTAATAAAATTATAAAAGTGTGCATTCAAGTATTCTATACAAATGTTTCTAAGACTTACGTTATTGTATATTTTTTTGGCTTTATTTATGGTACTAATATTAGGTTTAATAATTTCGGTCAAGTCTATGTTTGAGACCCAAGTGTCCATGTTGAACATATCTAGTTGATTACATTCCAGGATTTTGACGTCGTCAAAACAGGTGTTGATTAAGGCAAGCAACTGTTTTTTCTTACGATGCCACGAACTAGGCCTGGATGAAAATTCGCTCAATAAGTCGATAGTGACCCGATTATCCTTTAACGATTTAGATTTAAGCCAAAACTTCCCTGCCAAGTATTTTCTGCGGATATTTAAAGGTTGTATAGCCAGCTCGCTTTCCATCACATGTATCGGTGTGGTTTTTATAAATCCTCCCACAATACGCATGGCCTGATTCT
Organism: Aproaerema taeniolella; assembly: GCA_949987775.1. Lineage (NCBI taxonomy): Eukaryota > Metazoa > Arthropoda > Insecta > Lepidoptera > Gelechiidae > Aproaerema > Aproaerema taeniolella. The sequence continues at coordinate 24,142 of CATLJT010000203.1, forward strand.
GAATTATGTCCAATCTTTTCAAATGTGATGAACAGCTAACGTCGTAAAGGAAACATCCGTAATCCATGCGACTACGCATTATGGATATATATAATCTGCGCAAGTGTTTTGGGTGAATTCCCCAACCAGGACCAGCAAGAGCTTTAAAGACGTTTAAGAACTTTAATGTTTTTTTCCTAACTTCATTAATATGCCTGCCCCAACGAAGAGATGCATCTAGCCACATCCCAAGATACTTGACGCAGTTCACGACTTCCAGAGAGTTATTATTGATACTAAGATTCAGTTGCTGGGAAACTCTACCTCGTTTAAAAATACACACTTTGGTTTTAGATGGAGAAATATCCAGACCAATGTTATGAAATAACGACGTTAACATATTTAAAGATGATTGTAAGTCAACCTCTGCACTGCGTATGTTTTTATTTATTGAGTATAGGACAAAATCGTCAGCATACTGAGAGATATAAACATTATCGATACGTTTGCAAATGTCTATAGTTGCCACATTAAATAGTAAGGGTGATAGAGGGTCACCTTGTGCAATACCACGACTAATCTTTAATCGTCTTTCATTTAAAAAAATCCATAGATATTTACAGATTTTAGAGCCAACCCCCAGCCCGTCCAATATGCGCAAAGCACTCCCAACGTCGACATTATTGTATGCGTTATCTACATCCACGAAGCACCCCAATGTACATGAGTTTTTACAAAAACCAATTTGAATTCTTGTAATCAATCGACTTAGACTGTCCATACACGAACGAGTTTTACGGAAACCAACAGTTTCATTCGAAAAACATCTCCGTTTTTCACAGTACCATTCTAACCGTTTCTGAAGTACCGTGTGGAATACTTTGCATATACAGGACATTAAGGAGATTGGTCTTAAAGATGAATTAGATTCAGGATTTCGACCCGGTTTAGGTATCGGAATTACATTTATCTCACGCCATTGCATAGGCACAAAACCCATAGACAAAAACATACTATAAAGTTGAGCCAGAACCATTTTTCCACTACGGGGAAGATTTTTTAACATGGAAAAGGAAATACCATCACATCCCGGTGCGGTGTCTGATAACTTAATGCTTCTTTCCATTTCGCTAATACATATTTTTGTTTCTAATTCAGAGTTATAAGAAATAAAATCGGGACAATTTGGACAAACATAATCAGGAGCAATACTGTTAAGAAGAAGGGATGCTTTATTTTCATCAACAAATGTTCGTAGAAAACTATATCCCTTTAACCACTTCATACGACGCCACATATCCGAGGACGAGATAGCACTATCGATTGCTGAGCAAAACTTCTGCCAAGACTCCTCCCGAGCTTTTCTGAGACATTTCTGAAATTCACGTATTTTTTCTTTTAAGAGGTTGTGATTCGAAGGAGTAGGATTTCTACGAAATTTCGCTAAGGCTAAACGGCGCTCTGCGACTAATTTAGATAGTAACGGATTCCACTCGGGCCTAGGACGAAATTTGCTAGTTGGGTCAGAGCAGCAGTGCGATTCTCTAAGCGCAAACATCGTTACAGCCTTGATCGCAGCGGCTGTTACAGCGGTGAATACACGTTTCGTATTCTACTTCATAACATTTTCAACGCTGCCGACACTAGCGCCGCACGGCTGCAGACGGCGTGATATGGAATCACTTATTTGACATTTCTTAAAGGAAATCGGTATTCTCTAAGCAAAACAGCCTCCACTTCAGCCACAGCCTCGGCGTACGCCTACGATTTTTAATGTCAAACTCAAAAGCTTCTATTTCGTGGCTGTTGGCAAGGCTTTTTAATTTATTTTAGTAGAATTCGAAGTGCTAATATCGGATTAAATTATAAATATGTGAGTACACACCTTTTTATTTATATTGTGAACCTAAAACTTGGTAAATTACTTAAAAAGTTGTGGCCTATAAACAGAGGTTATGTTAATATTTTTATTTGATTAATGTGTTAAATTTAAAACTTATTATATTTCAGATCGATGATTGTGACCTTAATATATTACATGGAGATGCTACATTCAGTGACACCGCACACGACAGTTTTGTTTTTAATAACACAGGCATAAAACATTACCTAGAACAATTACTTAAACAGCAGAGGAGAGAGCATGTTTGTTAGGTTTGAAAAACAGAAAGTCGCTTAAGTAGAGACTGAATAAATTAATAACCGACTTGGTATTACATGGATCTCACAACTTTTTACCGCAGAACAACTGAGTTGCGAGACTTGGTTTTTTTGACAAGTATTGTTTTTGATGGGATCCATTTGATCTTATTTTCAGTAAGGACTTCTTTAATAACCATAAATCTCGATTTCCAGTAAATCTATAAGTCTTATGAAAAAAGTTGAATAGCAAAATTGTAGGTAATAAAAGTATCTACAACTTTTGTATTTACACTTTTTCGCATAACCTCAAAATTTATGTGAAAAATTAAAAAAAAACAAGTTTATGGTTTTTTGTTTTTATCCTTTACAAATATTTAAAAAAAAAAAAAATTATGTAAATATATTAACTCTAATAACATATAGTAATAAGTTGTATGTCGACCTAACCACCATATCTGATAAATGTTGTGCTCGTTTTTTTTAAGTTAGTAAATCAACAGCTTGGCTTCGAAACAGATTTTTTTTTATTTTGTGATCATAGCGCCTGAAATCATAGTTTCGAAATGTAAATTGGACTCTTTTAAGAAAACGTCTACCCGTTTTCGAACTTGACATTGGCCTAATCAAAGGAGAGCCATAGACAAGAAATTTAATAAAACAGAAAGCAAAGAAAAAGCTATAGAAAATAGGAGAACTAAATTTCACACATCTAATGACGGCTGCTTCGACTGATGACGCCACCGCCAACTGAATTTTCAGTTGCTAGGTAGTTTGCAACTTTACATTCGGTTGGCGGTGGCGCTGCTGGTCGGAGTGGTTGTCAGAAAGTATATGAAAATTAAATAATTTTCAATTTTGCCACGTGACCATTGATATAAAATAAAACAACTAGATACTCAATATCAAAGAAACGTCAACCAAAAACTGTCCAAGCTTTCCATAGACACGCACACAATTGCATGAATACCGATTCAAGTATTACTCACACATCGACCGCGTGAGCACGCGCTCCGGCCGCGGGCGCCGAGAAAAAGTGAGGTAGAGTGAGGGTGGAGTAGACGTTGGTACTAAATACATTTAAGCAGCAAACTTTTTACAAAACTTTGTAAGTTGTCTTGGAATCGGACACCATTGTGTATACTGGGTAACTTCAAAATATTAGTAAGCGAAAACTGAGGATGTGAATAAGCTTACGAAACTGACCAACTTTCTCTATTTATGGAACATAAAAAATCCATTCCTTTGACAGAATGAATTTCTCGAAGATTCATTTATTCATCGAAGATATAAAAGCATATCTTCAAAATGATTTCTCCATAACAACTAACGGCACGGTTAGTATCATTACAAATCAAGATGTCTTCATCGTCTTCATCTTTTGCATCATCGGAAAATTCGGCGTTTACACGCTACTGGCGGTACGCCAACAAATCGCCGTGTATTGTGCCGAAGGAATGGAAGAAATATCCTCAGCAAGCTTTGGAAACCACGCTGCAAACGAACCTCGTCAGCCATTGGAACGTTTTCAGAAAAGTAGAGGGCGCAGTTGTACAAATTGGTGATGTAGCAGCAAAACTGGAGTACCATGATAAACGCTTATGGATGAAACGTTATGGTGATCTCAGAAGCAAGCCACACCCTCAAGAATATGCTCTTACTTACGTCGATAAATATGGTCCACAGAAATAGAGGTACCATTTTGTTATACTGAGCTATTGAATTTATGTACAGTCTACTTCATAACCTTTTGGTTGCAGAGTGAGTCGTAGACAAAATTACCTTGTAGGAAGATATTTTTTGTGATGTGTAAATTTGTGTTCATTTAAATATATTTTTTAAATAGCCTAAAGTCTTATTATTTGCATAATATTCTAACCAATATTGAAAACTAAAGGATTCCACGTGGTGATCGAGGTAAATGACCGTTTTATTCACGACACGATACGGCCATTCACAATCAAAGCCATAGTGCTAATAGTTATGAATGAAAATGACCTTCTAGTGTTGAGGCGTTAAATAAATCGTTACGGTACGTGAATTTTGTAGTAGTAATTGGGGCAATGTTCAATTTACTGCGATTGACATTTAAGAAAAGGAAACACAAAAAAACAAACCAGTACAATATTTATTTATCCTTCCAAATACATTGCTCACTTTGAACCTTCTTTACACCAGTTGGGTCACTTGCTATTTTCTCGAGCTCACAATACATAAAATGCAGTTCAAACGACTTTTTACTTTCCTGAGTTCGTTGTTTCTTCTGAGGTGGCGCCACCGATGTCCATGATTGTGCACGAACTAAAAGCCCGGATTTCCACGATGTAGAAGCGGCACAACGAATTTTCGCGCAGGTTATTCTGTTGCGGCCGATGTTCAAGTAAGTTCCAGTATAGGTCCCATTATTTTTCACAGCAAAGAATATCTGCAATTCAGACCATTTTCGACCCCCTGTAACTTCGTTGTGGATAAAATTAGAAGACGGAAATTTTCAGTAACCATGCAGGCATTGTAAAGACACGGTATATTTCAAATTTCATTCAATTTAAACCAGTATTTTAAGAATTATAACGGGTCAAATTTCTTAATTTTGTCACTCACTGACTCACCGATCATCAAAATTCAAAGGCACTTCTAGCAGACCTAGAAGCTTCAAATTTGGAATATAAGTAGTGTTTGGTGTATGAATTAAGGAAAAACTAAAAAATCTAGAAAAGACCGCAAAGAAAATTAAGCCCATACAGCCAAGTCTTCAGTTAAATTTTTCAATATTGGCTTTATTCGTAACGATGTTTTACGGCAGTTATTATTATTGCGTGCGAAGCCGTGGGTTTAAGCTAGTCCCATATAAATATAGGCGCATGGTAGTGTCCCTGCCAAATCGAGCAAAAAATGGATATTCCCGTCATGAAAACACGTGTAAATTAAATTATTTAATGCAAAAAACGTACCTACGTGCGTATTCGTACTTATTACGAGTGCGTAAGGTTGTAAGCGCGTGAGCGCGGGCCGTTACTACGCGCTGCGCGGTGCTAGCGCGAGGGCGCGGGCGGGGACAGTGGCGGGGCGCGCGGAAAGGTGAATGTCGCCGAGCGAGCAGCAGCCGCGCTCATACGCGCGAGCGACCCAATGCTGTTCGGATCCCAGAGAAACGCGTAGAGACAGGGAGTGGGCTCTTAGAAAAACTGTAGCTGAAGCTCAAGAAGTAGTACCGGAAAAGAGAAAACGGAAGGCTACCTACAAAAATAAGAAAAGTTCATAAGTCAGAGAGAGGGCTTCAAGAAAATTCGTTGCTGGTAGATATACATATATACAACTAATATTATAAAGAGGAAAGATTTGATTGTTTGTTTGTTTGTAACTCAAGTCCTCGATGTCAGAACACTTAAAGTCGTTAAAAGGAATAGATTCTGGGCAACCCTTAGATTTCGTGTAACATAACTTCGCTAAAAAGTTCTCGAACTTTGAAGTCCTGGCTAACGGTTCGCTCATCTTGAAGGATTTTGCCTTTTATCTAATCCGTGTGACACCTGAGCGTTACTGAAACTAACTGAAAAATTCACGCAATTTCTATGAAAATTCAAATGTTTTTTTGCCCTACCACAAATACTATCTAATAAGATAGGTCATGGATACGCTTATCGCAAACTCTACTCTGTTTACCGTTGCGTATGACTCATATTACCTCACGAGCTATTTCAGCACAAAGCTAAATAAATATCAAACCTATTATCATATCCCATGATTGAATCAATTATCATAATTCACGGATAATGGTCCCACATTTGACTATCGATGAGATCTAATGCGAAACATATGCGTCACTACTTACGGCGACGTCAAGGCCGTTCACGGCCAATGTTGACTGAAGGTCAGTTACCTTTGAAGTTCGATATTTGTTATGGTTTTCTTTCTAAAAATTTCAGCCTGCGTTTTTTGTGATAGAGTATAGATTTGAATATATCAAATATACATTAGGGTTTATTTAAAGATATATCTCAACATACATATTTTTTTTTACTGCATATCTTTTTCACTCATTGCACTGGGTATTGTGATATCCCGCACGGAAAAATATGGTATGTAAAAAATAGATGTGGCATATATGTCACATAGGGTAAAGTCACCGGTAGCCAGCCCCCAACCTATTTCCAGCCTCCGCTATAAGGAAACTATTGTTTTTCATGGCATATACTATTGAGGGCTGGAAACAAGTCGGGGGCTGGCTACTGGTGACTTTCTCCTATACAAAATACATTTAGTGCAAAAAAAAAATATGTGAAATATAATTTCACATATATTTTTAAATAAATGTTAATATATTTGCCAACATATATGTCAAAATATATGCAATATATATGTCGCATATATTTTTGTGCAAAAAAAGTAGATGTGACATATATTTTCACGTATATTTTTCGCATACATATTTTTCCGTGCGGGATGTGTAATAAAAACAAACAAGATAAGCAATTAAATAAAAGATTATTTATTTTCCGACCAAGCTCCACAGCATAGTCCACACCCGGCTGAAGATATTAACGGGATGTAAGCTTTTTATTTTTTCGATGCACTCCTGACTGATATCCTTCCACAGCAGAAGCGTCTCCTCATCCAGCGGCGCCGTGCTTTGACGTTTGATGTAAAGGATTCCAGCTCGATAAGTTTCTGCAACAAGTTAATTTTATTATAAATAACATGCCTAAACATCTCCCAGATTAAAAAAAAAATATTGAAAAGTATTGAACCCTAGCAAACTGTATATCTATATTGTATGTATATATAGATATACAGTTTGCTGGGGTTTAATACTTTTTTTAATCAGGGCTATGACACTCTGGACAAAGTTTCTAGGTTTTACAGGTGTGTTGTAAAGGCCTTACTTTATTAACATTTTAAAATCCGGAGACACGGCAGTGTCTTGCGCCAAGTACACGTCCAACATCAGATAACACCAGAAAACTGTTAAATATTATTATCAATGCTTTAGGAAATTAAAAAAAGAAAAAAATAACTAAGACTCACCTGCTTCACGTTCAATAACCGCATGGTGCATCTCCCACTCTGCCAACGGAGGCTTGCAGTTAAAAATGCGGTCAAAAGCTTGAGAAAGCTTTTCCTCAGGCGGGTACGGTACTGTCACATAGTTATCGTTTTCAATCTTCATCCACCAGGTTGGCACTACCTTATAAGGGTTCCGCCCTTCTTCAGCCGTCTCGGTAAACTTAACAACGGTATAGGGAGTCAAGGCCATTGTTCAGCTGAGACAGTACACAAGGAATAACTCTCGAGAACTGACCAGCTCAAGTTAGTGATCGTAATTATATAGCTCAGATGGAACTGTTGATTACTATGTCAAGGGTCAGTCTGATAGTATTCCTATCAACGTCGATTTCATTGTTTTGCAAGCAGAACACGTAGCTTATGTGTGAATAACATTAGCCATATTTTTAGAATTAATCACTAAGGCCATTACAAAGATCTGGATAATTTTGGAATTTTCCTAATACTAAACAGTAAAAAAAACAATGCGCACGCATATAAAAAGACAATAAAATTTTGTTTTTACGGATCAAAAATAACAAAGTTCACGCCTTAAAGTATATTCTTAACAACACCTACTTGCTATGCAAATGGTTCGTGCAGTGTTTTGATGAGAAATTAAGGGATATTCATATGCGGATCTTCATTTTACGACTTTGTGAAACGGATATCGCTCAAACTGCTGCACTAAATTGATCAGCAACACAATTTTTAAAAATAATCTACGCCTCAGATTTGACAATTTTATGGTCATCAATTACTATATTTATTGACATAGTAACAAATGTGCTTCAGTTTAAGAATTGACATTCTATAATGTCTCCATTTGTATGTAGTACTAAATAGTCTAAATCCATTTGCATAATTAAAAAGTCGTAAAATTTATAGAAATAAGGCTAATGCGAAAAACTAGTTTAACTTGTATCTATCTTCACGTTTCGAAAGTCCAAGTATTTAAGATCTTGCAAACAACTTACTGCTTAGCAACTCGCGACGCGTGAAGACGCAAGGCATATATAAGTTCTTTTCTACTCTAAGTAACGTATTCTCACTGAAAATATAAAACCTGCTTTAGACCTAATTTGGTACGATCTAATGTAGTCCAGGAGGTTTTCGATAAAAAGTGTAACACAGCAACTTACTCCAGCCGTGGAGGTGTCACGTAGTATGATATCTTATTATTCCTCTTAGAAACGCTAACTACGTAGTCTGGCCAGGACTCGTCGCTGTAATTACTTTCGCTGAATGTTCTCTTCCGGATGCTGCTTTCTTCCTTTGGTAGCACTATTTCGTACACGTACGCCCCAATAGTTTCTCTGAAATCGAAAACAAAAAAGTGGACGTCCCTGACCTAGAGTATCGTCACTGTTACAGTCAATTAGAGCCTCAAAAGTACTTACGCTTTAGAGATTTCTTGAAACACATACACTGCATTATTATTGTCCTTTTGTGTAACTAATTTAGCAGGTATGTCTTTTACTTGTAGAATAGAACTCACGACATCACACTGCTCTATTATTTTTCTAGCCAAAGTTAACACTAGTGTATCTATGCCGCTGAGAGGCCACTTTGAAGGAACTAGGATATCCTCTCCTAATTTCACATAAGTTGCAAACTCTTCCATAGATATATTTAATATTCCTGCATTTACAAAACACAAACACTCGATGCAAATCTTCACGATCAAATGTATCAGTAATGATGCGGTCTGAATAATTTTTTTAATATTCTATGGATTTACACATACTTATACGTCAAGAAAAAGTTCATTGTGTCGATAAATCCACCCACGCTTTTGTGATTAAGACCTGACTTCCGATCAAAATTTCCGTTCTAAAGCGAAATACAAAAATAAAAAGAAAATTAATAGCTCGGAAAAAATTATTGCCACATGCCAAGATTTTCTGATTTAAATTGGTATTTCAAGGATTCGTCGTGCACTGAAGATAATTGTGATTATTTGGAGACTTAACATATATTTTTTTCAGCTATCAAAATGATTTTTTACTCGACAGAAATGATGTATGATGTGTAAAATTACAGTTTTTTGGATAAAAAGTTAATTGCTTGTTATAATAAATTATAACAGCATTTTTTTACTCGTAAGATTCGCAGACACGTCTGCGTAGGTGGCTCAAAGCGTCTAGCGATTCCATAATTTTATGTATGTTATTCAAGCCTGACCTACCTTTATAAATACCTGCGTAGCAAATCTCAGACGTTACTTTAAAACCAGACTTTGTTGTTTCTATGCTTCTTTGTGTCTCAGGATCAGTGTTACAGAGTTTTAAGGTATTTAATCTTAAATATTTGTTAACTCTTACAGACTAATTTTAACACCAATTTTACACCTGTTATTTATTAGATTTCATAACTTCCAACAGAGTAAAAATGACCACTAAGTACACCTGCTACGTTCCCAAGGAATGGAACGTCTACTCCGAGCAAGTCCTAAAAAACATCATAACAAAGAAGGCAATAGATCAATGGAGACACTACAGGAAAATGGAAGGCACTACCATAAGGCTGGAAAACGTCACTGCGAAATTTAATTACCACGGGGTTAGTCCGTGGATGCGCAAAGCTGAGGACGAAAATTCCCTGTTTGTTTGTTTGTTTGTTTGCATTGAATAGGCTCCGAAACTACTGGACCGATTTGAAAAATTCTTTCACCATTAGAAAGCTACATTATCCCCGACGGACATAGGCTATACTATATTTTCAAAAAAATTAGGGATCCTTACTGAAACTCAAATAATGTAACCCAAGGTGTAAAAAAATTACCTAAAATATTCTTTACATTGCGTGCGCTGCGTAAACTATTGATGATAGAATAAAATAATGTACTACGACTTTGCAGAACACATAAATATTTACAAAAATGTCGCAACAGCATAAGTTTAACTATTGTAGTTATGCCACAATATGTGTTCTTTTATTTTAAAAATTTAATTGAAATGCCACCCGCTATAAAATGCTCTTTATTTGTATCTTGGTATTAATCCTTATCAAAATAAATTATTTCATATTCAAGACTGCTTTAATATCTTTATACAACTTTTTGAATTATGCAATTCGGACATTCCATTCAAAAGATATCACAAGTTTAAAAATGTAAGTATTAGAAAAAAGTTTCGTGGTCGCCGCTCATCCTGCTCAGCTAGCTAGCTAGGCAGGACCTTATGCGATGTAGGCGTCACTGGGGTACGGGCCGTACAGGCGGGGAGTCAATGTCGAGGAATGAAAAAAAAAAACTTCAGAAAGTTTAATGTTATAAAATCAATCAATATCTATAGTTGTGTGCAGACTGCTTTTCCAGTCTCGGTGGACATTCCCTCTACTGGTAATTTAGGTCCGTATTACCTAAACTACCAAGCTTGATATATACTTAAGTATTGATTGTCTCTTTCTTTCACTATCAAAATTACAAAGATGACTGCTGCTTAAGTATAGATCAGTCTGAGTCGCGTTCTATAATACGGACCTTAGATACACATTGCTTAAGTGCTCAGAGCATTTCAAGCAATTAGAATACCATCTTCGTATATGATAAATACTTCAATGAGGCTACCTATTATGCTATTTTAGGTTTCAAACATTTATTTATTCATAACTTAATTGAAAGACTTAAATTTAATATCTTAGGCAATAAGCATAGCCAAATACAGATTACTCTGGATTAGCAAATACTTATTCGTCTGTTTAAAGGTGTTTTTATCTGTGTAACAAACATGATTATTCTATTCAGCTTACGTCTTTAGTAAGTAAGTAATTCAAATCAAAAAGTTGTATTTTTACAGCACCATTGTATTCTATGTATACCTTTCTGCAGCTTTCTATGTAATAGGTACTGCAAGATGTCTTCTAGGGGGGCGTTAATAAAACAGCTGGATTCTTCGTGATTCTTGGTTATAATTAACAAGAGAAAGTTTCTTCATTACATAAATATTTACTTCGTTTATAAAATCACAATTGTAGCACAGACACCTTTTTTATAGTGCTATTGCACGCCTATCATCGAATACAATTATATCGCGGGCTAAGATTATTAATCCGCAAAGAACAAATATTCAATCCGCCACGATCAACCAATGAATGCCGCAAGGCCAGATCTTCAATCATTTCGAATCTTGACATCGAATACCATTTCAAACCTTTGAAATTGATATTCGAATTATCTTCTTCGAAATGATCGAATGAGAAAGAAGTTGTGTTATGCCCGATCCTCCGTGAAGGTCTGCATACCACAACTGCCTCCCCCCCATTGAAAAATTTCCGATCGGTCGAAATTTTTTTTCAACAGGCCTACCTAACTTCCTATACGATGGCCCTAAGTTTTTTAATCCATCGGGGTGGCCTTGAAGTAACATCTCTGGCCTTGAAGTAGCATCTCTCTGGGCTGCATTGGATCAGGTGGTCGGGTCGGTCTTCTTTCTTCCATCAGGATAAAGATCTTCTTTGTTCGGATGATGGGGAAATAAGACCGAATATTAATAGCTCCTATCAAACCCGCACCTGTCCCTAACTAACAATTAAAAGGAGTAAACAAGTGTTAGCTCGACGCTGCACACCCGGGTACTGCCTTTATGAACATGAAGCCGAAGGTCACCAGGTGGTGGTGGACCCTGACTCCAAGTCAAAGACGCGGACTTAAAAAATTTCAAAACCGCACATTAACACACGCGCCTAACTTCGAAGCTACGGGTGTCTTCAGCGTCGTTGCTCGAAGTCCATATGACATGAAAAACAAATAAAACAGATCAGAACACAATAAAAAAAATCTGAAAACAGAGCATTAGTGAAACTGGGAAAATATTTATATGCATGTGCATATTCCTTACATTGCACCTATACATGCATTCCCATAATGCCCCATATTACCGTAATGTCTCCATATATTACCATAACGTCCCTTTATTACCGAAACGTCCTTGTACCATAATGCCCTTATCACAGTATGCCCAAAAGATATAACATGTGAGTGCACAAAATTGCATTGTCCTCACCCTCACATGCATATTTTGTCGGAGTGCCCATGTTATGGCCTCAGAGGCGGAGGACCACTGAGTGTGAGGGCCAACATAAACCCTCCTCCCCTCCTTAATTGGAAAAAGGGAGTTTTTCCCATGCGGACCTCGCTGAAAAGAAAAATTAATGAAAAGAGGCCAATAACAAAGGAGGGCCATTGAGAGGGGACATAAACCATGTCACTCTCCCCTTTCCATGGTCCTTCAATTGAAACTCCTGCACCTGATATGTAGCACTCCGTACAAATAAGGGCTTGAAACTCGCGGCGTAGCACCAGCGTCTTGATACGGCTTATAACTTGCTGCTGCACGGCGCGGGCCTCAGCTAACGATGGAAGAGGTTGGGATGCTCAGCTTCGGACGCCCATCATATTCGCCAACATAAGCGAAGGCAGAACCGAGCCGGAGACTTCCCGCATTCTTCCATTCACAATCCATGGTTGTCTTCATTTCACTACGAACAGAACACACAAACTTTAATATTTATCACACTAAAAAAACTAACTAACAGCCCAGGGATGTTTTTTATTAATATTACCTGCTAAAAATGATAGATTTTTAATAAAATTTAGAAAAAATTATACAAAGAAAATTTTTGCTATGACATGACAGTGACAAGACTGACATATAGAATGCCATCAACAAATAACCATCCCTTTTTTTTTTTTTTTTTTTTAGGCAAAGGTAAATTAATTGGCATTGGCGTACACCGCCCCTTTTATGCCAGAAAGATTGATGAATGAATCAATCACAAACCCCAATGAAAAAAGAAAAACATTACCATAAACCGAAATATGGAGTCTGTGCCATCTTTCTTTATCACAACAAACTTACGTCATAATATTAATCAAGATCTGAAACATAAAAGAATATTAACACAATATAAAGGAAAAAATTCTACACAACGCAGAACAAAAACATGAAGAAAAAAATTAAATTAAAAATTTAAAAAACCCCCCCCGCAAAAAAGTAAAGCGGAAATTTAAAAAGTAAAAAATAATACCTTTCGTTGAGCCATCAAATTCATTTCAGAAATACCTATATATATATTTTAATTATCGAAATCGATGGATGGCACCCGCTTTAGTGAATCAGTGAATAGTCAATCAAATGAAGGGTCTGATTCACTAAAGCGGTACCCCGACGCGACATTATAGCGCCATTTTAATGAGCAAACCCTATCGTGCCATCCATCGATTTCGATAATTAAAATACATATATAGGTATTTCTGAAATGAATTTGATGGCTCAACGAAAGGTATTATTTTTTACTTTTTAAATTTCCGCTTTACTTTTTTGCGGGGGGGGTTTTTTAAATTTTTAATTTAATTTTTATTTCAAAATTTTTAACTTATTTTCAAAATAATTAAGAGTGTACTAGTGTACTGGATATCCTGGCCGCAGCATCAGCTCACGGTGTTGCCACCATTGCATTGTATGCAGAATCAAATACTGATCAAAACGAGTCCAAACACGACATATCTGCTATTATTTTTTCAAGGATGTCCTAGTGTTCTGGATATCCTGGCCGCAGCATCAGCTCACCGTGTTGCCACCATTGCATTGTATGCAGAATCAAATACTGAACAAAACGAGTCCAAACACGACATATCTGCTATTATTTTTTTAAGAGTGTGCTAGTGTTCTGGATATCCTGGCTGCAGCATCAGACCAAGAGTTCCATAACCCTGCATAGTTATTAAGCATACATGAGTATTTCAAGTTTTAGGTCACATGTATGTTTGAAAGTAAAGTAAATACACATTAAGAGTCTAAGAACCCTACCGCAGCTAACAAAAGAGCTGATGACCTTGAAACGGCTGAACCGATTTTGATAAAACGTATCTAAGAACCATCGCCAAAAACCCTGCTTGTAAATAAAAAAAACCGCATCCAAATCGGTTCACCCGTATGAGAGCTACGGTGCCACAGACAGACACACAGACACACAGACACACACACATAGCGGTCTTGTACTATCATTACGCGGCTTCTCCGAATAAATATTCCTTTGGCTGCATTGCTTAATCATTTCCTCTTCTTCTCTTGAATTGTCTGATCCATCTAGTTCTCCAAAAACGTTTTTACTTATGAAATATTTTTTCTTCTCAGCTTTGGAACTTTTTGGTATTTGTTTTAGTTTTTCTCTTTTTTTCCTGGCAGAAACAGATGCGTATGTTATTGCTTCAGAATCAGAAGATGTTCCTTCGGCTTTATTGACCGTTGGGACGGTTGTAATTAGGGATCCATTGTTATTGGGCCCATCATGTGTAATGAATTTATAAGCCGTCTCAGATGGTTTCGACTCAGGCTTTAAGAGGTGTCTAAAATCTTTTTTAAAAGGCAGCGACGGTGAGTAAATCGTCTAAGCTTTTTGATAAGAACAATTATACTTGGACATCAATTCTCTCAATTGCTTCTCTTTTAAATAAGTGGGGCATTGTTTAGATAATGCAATGTGATTGCCAGAACAGTTAATGCATTTATAAACTGAAGTGTCACAATTCTGATGATTTTTACCACACTTCGGGCATAAGAATCTATTTGACGGGCATAATTTTACTGTGTGACCAAACCGCCAGCACTTGGAGCATTGTGTGACTGGGAATGAATAGTTCTCCACTGGAACACGAAGATCAAATAAATAAATATAGCTGGGTACTTGCGAGTTGTTAAATCCGATTCTCACTGTCTCGCTCGGTGTCCATCCGGATTCCACATGACGGTTTAGACGCTTAGCAGTTGAAATCTCCACATCAGATGAGATATATTTCAATAGGTCGTTTTCTGTAAGGTCTAGGTCAATATTTTTAATTACACCATACGATAATCCAACCTCCATAGTTTTTCTACGACTCCAACCCAAGCGCTCAAATTCGTCGCATACTATAAATTTTTCGGCATTAATATCATTTTCAAAAGTTAAATGCATTTTAAACGGGTTAATATACTTAACGCGAACAACATGTGTAATCTCATTATTCTTCAAAATTTTGGCCAATTCAAACTGTTTTGGCAATTTCTCTTTGCATGTCACGCAAACTTGCGTGACATGCAAAGCGGGTGAAGAGTGTATTAGTTAACAAGCGGGTGAAGATTGTATTAGTTACCTATCTAACAGAATTAGACTGTAAATTATAAACTAAAAACAATTAAAATATTGATTTATTGACCAAAACCTTAAGACCATTATAAGCAACGCACAAGTAATATATCCTAATCCTAACAGAAAATACCTACACTGCTAAATAAAATGTACTAAAATAAGAATATACCCGCATACGTAATAATATTTAACCTTATAATTAAAATAAGGAAAAGAATGCTTTACCACGCAAATCTTAAATATAAAAAAAAATCTATTAAGAAAGTATTTTTAAATCGAACAAGGTGTAACTTTTACCTACTTTTTCTTTTTTGCTTGGTAAAACGTTCCTTCTTCAGTAAACTTTTCTTTAGCTCCCTTAATAAACTTTTTCAGTAATAAAAACTCGGGATCTTGTTGATCGCCCTGATAGCGCAGCCACACGAACGCTTTCTTGCACCTATCCAATCCCTCGAGATCTTTTATTTCTGCGCAGTTGTAGAGTCGCAACTTCGCTATTAAACTACCACTAAGGAACGCTTTAAATAAAATTAGGAAGGTATTTTTAAAATTAAGTTATTTCGAACTTACATTATTCTGATGCACGGTATCCGCATAAAATTAACTTTTGTTGAAATTAGCGCACAGCAACACACCACAGTATTCTTGAAATTGAACGACACTTGTTAAGCACGAGCGAAAGTTTCGGAAGCATGAACAGTTTTACACAAAGTGAATGAATTTTAGAAATTATTTTGTGGTATTTATCCTGTAATTTTTCCATAGTAAGCAAAATTGATCAGGGATCGCAATCTCATGGAAAAATAATAATAATATTGCTACATTTTATTAGTTGTACAGGTACCAAACTTAATAGTATGTATTTACTAGTAAGTATTTACGGGAAACCTATTGAAAAGTTACATGTTTTACAGTGAAAAAATAAAACAAAAATATGTATGTAAAATATGTTATTTCTTATAAAACTTCTTGTATTCTATAGATAGATAGAAATTAATAAATTTTGGTATCTTAAAATGTCTCTTTAAAAATGTCTTTAATAAATAATAAATATGCAAAAATATGTTATTTTTTATAAAACTTCTTGTATTATATAGATAGATAGAAATTAGTAAATTTTGATATCTTAAAATGTCTCTTTAAAAATGTCTTTAATAAATAATTAATATGGAAACATTATGTTAGAACAAAATGTTACGTTTTTAAAATTTATAAAACCGTGTAATGTTTACTATCCCTGAAAATTAATAAAGTCAGCAAAAGTAACTTCTGCTGTTAGAAATAGTTTGCGACAGCAAATCACTACTTTCCCATAAACCGTGGAAAAGAATCTGATACTTATTTCTCATTCGACTAATACAACTTAGGGCACGTTTATCCTATAATGACAATTATGAAACTTACAAAAAACGTTCTGCATTATGTTTGTGTACATGGGAGCGTAAATCATACACGACGGTTGAGCTAAGACTGACTTTATTTTCGACCCACATTCAAAATAATAAAAGTATTATATACTACCCACAACCTCCGTTTTATAAAACAATTAAAAATTACATACTATTTGAAATTTAAGATACATTCTTTAACATTATTGTTAACGGAAGGTAGATAGTCAAGATTTACGGGAGCCGGAGGACCTTTTAAAAAATAAAGATTTTATTTTAAAGGAGCGTTTATTCGCTACCGAATCTTGTACAGGACTGACTAACTCTTATGAACTAACTTATGCGCTAAGCTACATGACGACCATGGTGGTCCGCGATAAGGCTTTCCGTTCTGCTGATATTGCGTCTAGACATCTGGCCAACGGTTAACTCTACTTAGAATATGTGACGTGCGTCAGCTAAATGTCCAAGGCCGCCACCCGTAACTCCTCCCTCCGTAAGTTCGGAGTTCACCTCTTTAGGGGAACTGCGACGGAAAAACTTTAACAAGGAAAATCGATGCTTACATGCTAAAATACATAGAACTAAAACTAGAGTAACGTAGAGTCCAATAGTATATATGCTAACACTTTTTACACTGATTATTGCCTTTTCACTTTCACTGTTTCCGTTTTCACTAACACTTTTCTTCAATGCGTAAGACAAGAATTTCAGGTCTGTGAGTTCAATTCCTTCCAGATCTATTGGCTTCATTGATACTGCTCTTGCAGGCGTCTCTATTATTGGTAGATTTACTATGGGGAGTCTTGTGTAAGTCATCGTTTCTGCTTCTGTATTATGTCGTTTTAGATGTGTTTTCCCAATTTGAGTTTCACAAGGGTCGTCCAAGGTGAGTATATACGTACCCTGTACATTTTCTCTGAATATTTCATTAACGCAAACTCGGGATAGTAGAGTTTCAGCTTGACTGTAGAGAATCCATCTATTTGGTTGAATCAATTGTACTTTTACAGCTTCAATTTTGACAGGAACCTGAATGTTACAGTTTCAGTAAAGGTCATCAGCTCGTTGATACATGGATCTTGTGTAAATGGTGACGTTTCCTCATCAGGGCAGAGAAAAAATCCTTCATCGATTTCTTGGCATGGGCGAGTGAACAGTCTGATCTTCAACCCTCTCGCTAATGCAAAGGGATATTTGGGAATAATAATAAGGGTACTATTAAGGGATGTGATAGGTAATGGGAAGAGTTTATAGTAGACATAAGTATCTTTGTCGATTAGTGGTATTTCCAAAAGGTAAGTGATTTGATTTCCTTTATAATAAGCCTTAACTAATATACTTTGCTCTATCTTAACTAAATTATCTAAACTAGGAGGATACACTAATGATTCTATGCTATATATGCTTTCTAACAATCGTAACAACTGGTTTGACTTAATTATAGACTGATGTAAAATTCCTTATTTACTAAAAGCTATGCTTGTTTCTATCTCATTCAATTTGACAAGTACCTATTGTTTGGAAATTTAAAAAAATGGCTTCAAAATATGAATGTTTCAAAGAATTGGAAATCACAGAAAAGCCACGAAATATGTTCGAAACATTTTGACTCTAAATGTTTTATAGGAAGTAGGAAATTGTTAAAATTTGGTAGTGTTCCTACAATATTTGAAGAAAATGTTCAAGGTAAAGGTTATACATAAGGGTTACTAGAAACATGTCACGATAGAAACATCGTGAAAAATGTTTGAAAAATTACATACTTTAACTTTTTATAAAGTAACACAGCTATAAATATTATTGTTTTTGAAACTAACGCATTTATTTGTTTTATTTTTCATGATTGTAGTTAAGTTACTCCCTAATACATGTTAATTGTTATTTTATCTTAAATTTACAACTCGAGTATCTGTGGCCTATTTGTTAGTAAAAACAACTTATAACTATAAATGTTTCATAGGAAGTAGGAAATTGTTAAAATTTGGTAGTGTTCCTACAATATTTGAAGAAAATGTTCAAGGTATAAAGGTTATACATAAGGGTTACTAGAAACATGTCACGATCCCCGCTAAGGGATGGTAGTAGGCTTTATGAACTATTGAATAATATTTCAAAACTGAAAAAAAGAGTATTGTAACGCCTGCAAATAGTGTAAATGCAACGTCGGCGATTATCTACGCCGCTATAAGTTTCCACCGCATGAGTTCCCCAAAGCCGCCGCTAGATGGCGCTGGGTGTCTTCTAAAACGCGGTATCGAAGTGTTCCACGCTTTCCTTATAAGCAGTGAAAGATTATTGCACTGCATCGAGCCAGCGACTTGGTTTTAGAGCAGACGGATGCCCGGCACTCTATACCACGTTTCCTGAGTTAGATAATATTGCGGATGAGCAGACGGAGCCCCGGCACTCATCGACAGTATTGTTTCCCCACCTCGATTGTACCCCGCGACATAAATAAACTCGTTCCCCGTTCGTACGTGTCTCATTATCGTACCCCTCCCCTCGCTGCTGGACAGCGGCGTTACAAATTGGCGCCCAACGTGGGGCCAACAACAACAAAACCCGCAACAGGCATCTAGGACTGAGGCAGCCTCAACTCAAGCACCATCGCCCTCTCAGCCCGCTTACTCGTGCTACGGATGTAGAACCCCAGGAGTAGTACGCAGCAAATGCCCTACATGCAAGGCAGTGAAGACAGACCAGACCGTTAAAGTTGAGTTCTGCTCTATTAACGTCAAGACCGACGCTCGTCCCAGACCGATAGTAGGAATAGGAGTATATGACATTACCGGCACTGCATACATTGACACCTGCGCTAAATCCAGTGTAGCGTCCTACCAGTTGTACCAGTGCCTGAAACGGAAGGGTTGTCACTTCGCCTCACAAACAGTGACAGTAACCATGGCGGATGGCGTGAGACAAGTGAAAGATATCCTATCAGTCACGGTACCGGTTAAGCTGTGCCACCGGGTGATACCCACTACATTTATAGTACTCCCAGAGTCAATAGAAAATAAAACTCTGCTCGGAGTGGGTTTCATTCAGGACGCCGGTATGGTGATTAACATACCGCTACTGAGCTGGAACTTCGTGGACCGTCCCGCTACCATTTACGACCTAGAGTTAGAGGACCTAGGCGGCGTCTCGATGGCACAAATCGAGCCAGAGACCACACCTCGAGCAGTTGCTCCTCACACGTATGTTACCCAACCAAAGGAGCCGAGAGTGGCAAGCGAGGCCGAGCACCCAAGACCAGACAAACGCGTTCGCCAGCTTTTCGATGGACATACCCCCGACTACATGGACTTCATGTTTACCGACGCAGTTCGCTCAGTGGAAAAAGCCAACGTAGAATTATCTCCCCGCTCACAGGCCCTATTCCCAGCGCAGCCTGGGGATGTCAGCCTTGAACCAAGGAAGAAATAGATCCTGTCCCTTAGGTCGGGTCGCCCACTAGGGACAGAGGGGGGAAGTGTAACGCCTGCAAATAGTGTAAATGCAACGTCGGCGATCATCTACGCCGCTATAATGTTTCCACCGCATTAGTTCCCCAAAGCCGCCGCTAGATGGCGCTGGGTGTCTTCTAAAACGCGGTATCGAAGTGTTCCACGCTTTCCTTATAAGCAGTGAAAGATTATTGCACTGTCTGTATCGAGCCAGCGACTTTGTTTTAGAGCAGACGGATACCCGGCACTCTATACCACGTTTCCTGAGTTAGATAATATTGCGGATGAGCAGACGGAGCCCCGGCACTCATCGACAGTATTGTTTCCCCACCTCGATTGTACCCCGCGACATAAATAAACTCGTTCCCCGTTCGTACGTGTCTCATTATCGTACCCCTCCCCTCGCTGCTGGACAGCGGCGTTACAGTATCAGTTTTGAAAAATTACATACTTTAACTTTTTATAAAGTAACACAGCTTTAAATATTATTGTTTTTGAAACTAACGCATTTATTTGTTTTATTTTTCATGATTGTAGTTAACTGCCTACCCCGCTGGGAAATACATATAGGTAAGACTGGTTCACGTAGAGAGAAAATCGAAGCGTTTTTGGAAAAAACATACAATTTATTAGAAGCACTACAATGTGACCGTTAAGTATAAGAATTGATACATGAATGACGTGCGCGCCCTCTGGCGTAAAAAATGCGCAATCCGCGCCGCAACACAGACTTAATCAATCTTCGTATGCTATGCGAAGATTGAGTCATTCAGTCAATGAAAACAGTCTTTTAGCTGCTTATCACGGTTATATCGCGTCTATACTCAGATACGGTTTGATATTTTGGGGAAACTCAACGCATGTTCAACGTGTTTTCATAGCCCAGAAACGTTGTATTAGGTCAATGTATAATTTAAGAATTGTTGAGTCATGTAAACCATATTTTAAAGAAAAGAGATTATTATCCCTACCTAGCACGTACATTTATGAGTGTTGTGTTTTCGCTAAATGTAACCTACACTTGTTTAAGTTCCACACCAGAGAGCGTATAAAAGATAAAATGGAGTTATTACCTTGTAAAACTGCCTTAATGCACAAAAATGTTATTTTTAGAATCCCACTCATTTACAATAAAATACCAAAATTATTACGTGACATTAATGATATAAACTGTTTTAAATGTAAATTATTTGACTTGTTGAATCAGAAATGTTATTACTGTGTAAACAAGTATCTAAATGACAACTCCTTATAGATGCTTAAAAAATGTTGTATGCCCGAGAGGCGGGAAATAGCTGTACCTTTACTAACAACCACTGTAACCTGTTGTAATACCTATTTTCCACAATAAATACATTGATTTGATTTGACACAGACTCAGAAAAAACAACATCAATCGAACGAAAATCTCCACACTCAATACCAGACCCTTCTAGTGACACTTTAACAGTCTCAAATGAGTCAAAAAGTTTAGGTACAGCCCATTCAGCCCAAGATACTGAATCTCAGGGCATTCCTATCCTTCAAGAAGCCATTGATACTAAACCAAATCAAATCCTGGTATACTGTTGGTCAATTGATAGATTGGCTGTAAAAGATTTGTCTCGCGAAAAGCAAAGAATTTTGGAAGTTCATTTGCCCCTAAATAGAATTGATTTAGTTAAAAAGTTTCTCAAAAAATATATTGGCAATAGAAAAAAATACTTCATTTACTTTGAAAAAGAAGAACATCGAAAACAATTTACAGAAATGGTAATTTTCTTATTTAAAAAAGAATGTGTTAAGTTCTACGAATGCACTAAAAGAGAGGTTTTCATTGATGACGAATCCGAACAACGGACAATAGTTCAAAAATATCACATAGGGAAAACATGCCATCGTGGTATCAAAGAAACTCTAGCCCACATTAAACGCTCTTACTTTTGGCATAATATGGTCCAAACTATATCTAGCATCATAAATGCATGTGAAGCCTGTGGGAAAATGAAGTATGAAAGAAATCCACTTAAACCTGAACTTCAACTCACTCAGACACAAACAAAACCTATGCAGGAATTATTCATTGACTTATTTTCAATAGAATCACGATACTATCTAACTATAATTGACGCTTTTAGCAAAATGGGTCAAGCATTAGAAACCCCTAACCGATCGACACCAGAAGTAGTGAGAGCGCTCATCAAATATTTTTCCTTCTATGGAGTTCCTCAGAAAATTAGCTCAGATCCTGGCAGTGAGTTCAACAACGCCTTACTAAAGGAATTGTTTGAATTATATAAAATTGAAATACACATAGGAACACCTAATAATCCTAACTCTATGGGCCTCATAGAGAGATTCCATTCCACCATAATATAAATCTATAGGTTAGCCAAATACGAACACAAACACACAGATGTATGTTCAATCATGACATACTCCATAATGGCATACAATCACAGCATACACTCTACTACTGGGTTAACACCTTTCGAGGTTTTATTGGGACACACCGACTCACGAAATGCTTTTGATTTAAATTTTGAAAAACAGTACCACCAACAATTAATTAAAGAACACGTCAAAAGAACTAATTTCCTGTACAAACATTTAGCGGAAAATGCATTAAAAATTAAGGAAAACATAATTAAGAAAAGAGGAGGCGAAACAAACTTTAAAATAAAACCAGGAGACACTATTTTTACTAAAGACATAAACAAAAGAAGTAGTAAGGACAAACCACGCTATCAAAAAGCTTTAGTTACGGGCGAAATAAACAGAAATGTTGTCTCCATCCAAATTAGAAACCGTGACACGAAAGCACCAGTAAAAAACGTTAAACGTTCTTCACAGGCAAATCCTGATCCTGGCAACTGCCACATGGATGGGATCCCAGGCCCTTCAACTTCAGCAAATCACTAAAAATCCGGGAATTCTGCCGGTCAAGAATGGCTTCGCTGTAATCAGCAAGGATAAGTGGAAAGTCGCTAAGGTACTGGACTTTGAACCAATTATTGTGGATCTTAAATCTAGTATCTTGCAGCTGTCAGAATTAAATAAGTTAGTTAAGAATTTAGATAGGAATATTTCATTTTATTTTAAAGACGTAAGTAAACAAGTTTATTATATTAAAAATTTAACAATCGACAAATTTGAGCAAGTAATTCCTTCTCTACGTATTAAACGCGGACTTATTAATCCAATAGGTTCACTAATTAAATCAATTACAGGTAATCTTGATAATGATGATGCGATTAAAATCGATGCACTCATTGGCGAACTTAATAGAAATCAGAACCAAAATAAAAGGAAATTGACGTTGATCACTGAAACAGTGCAAGCGCTTACCAACTCTACAATTGTTTTAAATCATAACCTCGTTCAAATTGATAAAGAAATCAAAAATGTATCTCAGAACTTAGGTGGAAATGTATCTCAGAACTTTATGGAAAAACAATACTATATGTATTTCGAGATCAATTTACTTTATGTGCTTGGGTAGTTGTGGGGTGTAAAATTTCCATCACCGAATTAACGAAATGGAATTGGTGTGACCTTTACTTAACAGAAATATAAAATGCTGGTCATCATGATAGTATCTCATTCTTATTGCGGTGCTTCAGCTGAATTGTAAATACAAGGTTTTATTATTATTAAACATGAGGTGTGGGATGAAAAAAAATTATTAAAAAATGTATTATCTTACATTATTTTTTTAAGAATAACTTATTACATAAAAAAACTTTTAGATAAACTTAATTTTATATTCACTTCAAATCTGTTTATTATTCTTGGGATTCCTAAGAATTTCTTGACCTATGAAAATCTTCTACTCTGTTCCTATATATTGGATGCCTTGATTGGTTTGGTTTCGGCCATGGCTGCTGTCGAGAACTTTGGATTGTTGACGGAGATATGACTTGACTGCCATCTTGCCCGAAGTTGAATATATGTCTAGCATCTGAAGACCCTAAAAATGATAATCAAATTAAACACTAAAATATTTTTTTACAGTATACCTGAAAGTACTGTCAATTTGAAGTTCTTATGGCAAAGGGACGTAAAAATATTAAAAATCAAAATAAAATGATAGAAAAGATAAATGAAAAAGAGACAGTTAATTAATTTTTTATGAAAGATTCAATAAAATAAGCTCTTCTTCGAAGCTTAAATCCTAAAACATGACTCATTGATTTAAGTATCAATTTACTATAGTTATCAACCACTAAGGCGCGCGCACCTTGTAAAGCCCTTACTATATTATATTCCACTATAGTGCAAAATGATTTTTATAGTATAGTATAGTATAAGGTTATATATTTAAGTCACAAGCACAAAAATTTTCAAATATCCTCAGTATAAACAAAATATAGAACTTCAAAATTCCGAAGATTATACTAAATATTTAAAATAGTACTTACAGATCTCAAAGATGATATAAATCAGTACAATAACAGACTTGATTTTCATAGTTAAATTTTTGACAACAGCTTTTCACTAACTGTTTAATTTTAACACTGAAAACTATTTATATGGCACTGTGTAGCCAATCCGCGTGGTTAGCGTGTACCTATTATGATAAAAAAAATCCGAGAATTAATTTTTATTAATCACTCATATAGGATTCTGGTCAGTTGATTGAGTTCTCCGAACAAAAATATTTATACACTGCAGGACAATATAACGCGTGACAAATGCCAAAAGGGCGTATTACAGCAGTTAGATAGGTTTCCATGCCAAAAGGGCGAATAAAAAAATTTTATTTTGCCATTCTTCTCAGAATCGTTTGAAACGCAAAGATCTGTAGAAAAAAATTATTTGATGTTATAACGCCAAAAAGGTGTATCTCGAGATTTACGCCCTTGTGGTTTCAGGAAATTGTCGTTCTAATACCAAAAAGGCGTATGAAAAAATTTTGATTTCTAGGTTCAGAATGTTCTTACAAGAGAAAGTCTTTGCCAAACGATTGGCAACAAAATAAAAAATTGTACGCCCTTATGGTTTTGAAAAGCCAAAAGGGCGTATAATTTTTATACGCCCTTTTAGCATTTGGCACGCGATAAATGGATCGCAGTGAATTAGTAGCTTTTAAAAAATTTTAGTACAAAATCTTGCAGCTTTTAAAAGCTCTTTTAATTCTAGATACTATCATTTTTTGTTTGAATATAACCTGTCAAAAACCATTGAAAATAATTTGTGAAAATTAGTTGACTTTTTCCACACGGAAAAATAGGTGGCGTATATAATGTATTTGTTGCATATATTAAGAAAAAAAATTTGGAAAACGGTCGACCTCAACGGCCATCCCTGTAACTTCCCGCTAATTTCAGTGATTAAGTGTTTGCAACATGGCCTCTGGTTGCGATGTTTTTGAGCTCGTCGAGCTCAAAAACTCAATTTTTATGTTATTTTGAGCTTTACAAACTCAGGAATAAAGCTGTTCCATGCTTTTGAGCTCTTCGAGCTCAAAAATCTGACAGACGTTTGATGAAACAGTATTTTTTTAATTTTCAATCTGCCATAACTTTTGAATGACTCTGCAACTGATGCAGTATTTTGAGTACTATTCAAAATTTGAGATCGCGAATTAATCGGATTCAAAATTTTAGAGTTTTTTTAAAAAAATCGATTTTTTCAATTTTTTTCGTTCACGATATCTCACGAACGAATCAACCGATTTTGACCCGATTTGCGGCAATCGACGTCATTTTTTAATGCTAAGAGCTGATTAGTTTTTGGAAACGATCGATAAAGCCGTTTAAAAGTTATTTAAAAAAAAATCACTTTTGAAAAAAAAAATTTTCGTAGTTTTTTTGAGATTTCTTGGAATCTACCGGTCCGAATCGGTTCAAACTCACAGGAAATCTAAGTTCAGTAGAACTCTTTAGAATGCCGTTTAGTAGGATTCAATCGGTTAAGCCGTTCAAAAGTTATAAGCGGGTCACATACTTACACACATACATACACACACACACACACACACACACACACACACACACACACACACACACACACACATACATACATACAGACAGGGTGACACCCTCGCGGGAGTAGTCAGGGAAGCTCCCTGGGTACTTAAAACGTCAAGATCTGTTGAGAACTCGATTTTTGAAAAACGGGGTGAAACCAATAACTTCCCGATTTTTCGAAAATCTTCGATTTTCTTAGCGGGAAGTTAAAAAATAGATGTAAAATATAGTTTTTGCATACATATTTTACCATGCCATTTTAATTTGTCCGCTAGTGTATTGCTCATACAGTAGTTACGCTTATCAGCATAGTAACTATATGTAACATAATTTGGTAAAACCCAACAATATCAGACTCTTTTCTGTGAATTTGGATCGATGTTTACAGTTATGTTTATTATAAATGATCTGGGGTCTTAAGTTCAATAAAACAGAAAAATTATTTAGAATTTTATTTGATAAAATCTACCAATATAATAGTAAAGTTAAAACCAAACGGTTATCTTTTATGTTAGTGCTTACAATTTTCCTTACAGACAAAAATCAAATTTTAATTTATAAGTGCTAAGTAACTAGATAAATATCTAAAATACTCAAACAAAAACATTTTGCTCAAGGCATTCTGAGAAAAATATCAAAACATCACGCTCATCATCCAGGACTGTAACTTCCCGTGTTGAAAGATCTGGGTCCCGATCAAAAAGTGAATCCAGTTCCAGCCCAAGAGAATGCGTTAAGAAATTTTCTTTTGACAGATTACGGCGCTTCCTCACGCGGGACCAAATTATGCAAAGTTTGTCGTAAATTTTCTCCGGCGCACCCCATAACTTGTTAAGCAGGTCCGTGACGTCTATGCGGAGGTAGAACTAGAAACAACAGCGTAGAATCAGTACAAGAATACGTAAAATAAATTATTTTTGGGCTATTGCATGCCTTAAGCGCCAGCGTAGGTATGCTCTACTCTCGCCTAAAAATTGAAAACTGGGTTCTGTCAGAGTTTACATTTAAATTAATAATAATATGGAGGCTAAAGTACATTTACTTGCATCCACATTAAAAAGAAAACATTGATGGTCATTTTTCTAAACAAATATACAGCCGAATTTTGCTAAAATATTTATAAAAATCAATTTTTCTGAAAAAATGTTTTAAAATTACGTATAACCCAGTTCTTGTAATCTCCATAACTTTCGAAAAACAAAACTAATCTGTTTAATTTTTATTTTAGTCGATTCGTTATTTAACTGTGACGAACTGATTAAAAAACCACAACTCAATCATTGTTCATTCTATTATAAAATAATAAAATTTGTACTGCCGAATCTAAAAAATTTACATCTCAGGCAGCCATATGTGTAAAAATATAATAAACAGAGTTATCGAGAACTAGCGACTTCCACCGGGACGCGCAAGAGGGCGTTGGTATAGATTTCGATAACATAAGCGCTTAAGGCATGCACATTTGGTTTTACTAAACTTTCCCCTTATCTTTATACTTACTTCCAAGAGTGTTAAAGGATGACCTCTGGAATCCGTAGGGTGACGAGTCGGAGCCGTACGGAATAGCCATACACACTCTTCGAGATGGGCTGGGGCCAGGCACCAGAAAATTGGGTCCATTGCTGTCAGCCATCCTTCATCAGGGTACTCAAATTCGGGCCAGTTCTCTTCATAATCTGATTCGTAGTCAATGACTTCGTACTTTGACCCCTCTTGATACATTTTTCGCTTTTATGAAATAGATAAGCCACACAGCGATCTAGATTTAGATGAAACTGGAATAAGTGTTGAGAAACATCATGATATTTAGATAAGGATTTTGTTGACGTGTATATTATTCATGCCCATCATTTTGGCGCAGTTCGTTTTAGCAACCAAATTCAAAACAACGTGTGGCTAAATAAATTCCACTTAAGAGACAATGAATGCAAACAATTATCGAAAGTGCATTTTGATAGGCGTTTTATTGCCTTTAAATTGATCTTGAAAGGCATATTCAATAGTAATAACCAGACGGTCAAAGGTATGAATCTATTAGCACAATCAGACGGCGCCTTATTTGCGTCACTCAGTTGATTGTTCTCCAAACCTTATCAGCTTATATAACTTACTAATCAGCTTCCGCCCTTAGCATGGAAGCAAAACAAAATATTATTTTTACAGTTATCTGTTAGTAATCACACTAAAATTAGTAATGTTATGATAATGGCAAATTAGCGTATTAGTCACGCTTGTACAGTTGTAGGAACTCCCCCACAAGATTAGTTGCCTCACTTAAAGTAGAGTGGAGTCTACGTAAGATATTGTCTATTCCCAATGTAAATGTGGACTATGTAAATACGTGGTATATGGAAAAAAGATTATTTAGTGATAAAAATATTCAATCCTTTAAATTAGAATTACAAAAAGTAGATTGGAATAGAATAATAACCTTAGATTCTGACACAAATAATAATTTCAATTCATTTTTTAACATTTTGAACAACAAACTTAATGAATCTATACCTAAAAAACTAATAAAATTAAAAAATAAAAACAAAAAAACTTGGTTAACAACTGGGCTTAAAAAATCATGCAAACACAAACGCCTCTTAAAAATATTTATAACAAAAACTCATAGTAATATATTATATGAACATTTCAAACAGTATGAAAAAACATTTAAAAAAGCTATTATACTTTCTAAAAAGATACAAAACATAAATAAAATCAAAAACTCTAACAATATAATCAAAACAACGTGGCAAATAGTTAAAAAAGAAACAAATAAAATACCTACAAAATCTAAAAATAACATAAAACTAAAAATTGAAAATAAAATCACAGATGACCCCGACATAGTAGCCAATGAGTTCAATACCTATTTTGCCTCTGTCGGAAACTGCCCAACTAGCAGTGATGGTCAATCACTTGAACCATCCGGTAGGCCCGTTGTAACTACCTCAGAAAACTCATTCTATTTACGACCAGCAGACCCATCCGAAGTTTATAGTGTTATTAAAAAGTTAAAAAATAGACGTAGCTTCGGATATGACGAATTCCCCCCTACTCTTATTAAGCAATGTGCGGACGAACTAGTTCTTCCCCTTACATTTTTAATTAACCAGTCCTTTTCAACTGGTTGTTTCCCAGATTCTCTCAAAATATCTATAACTAAACCCGTGCACAAAAAAGGACCTCAAACAGACTGCAGTAACTTTCGACCAATAGCTCTCCTCTCAACGTTTTCAAAAATACTAGAATCCGTAATGTGTCAACGCCTTTATTCTTTCTGCGAAAAGTATAAAATTTTCAATGAGAACCAAAACGCTTTTAGAAAAAAATATTCCACTAACCAAGCAGTTTTTACATATACTCAAGAAATACTTAAGATAATTAATAATAAGGAGTGCGCAATAGGATTATTGTTGGACTTAAGCAAGGCATATGACCGAGTTAAATACAACATTCTTCTTCAAAAATTATATGGGATAGGTGTGAGAGGCATAGCCCATGATTGGTTTGCTTCCTACTTAAAAAACCGTAAGCAATACGTTGAAATCGATCATTATGATATCTCTAGAAGATCAATTTCTAAAATTAGATCACAAGAAATAGTATTGCAAGGCTCTATTCCCCAAGGTAGTGTCCTGGGATGTATACTATTTTTGCTTTATGTTAATGATCTGCCGTACGAAATAAATAGTCATAGCACATTATTTGCAGACGATATCTCCATTGTCTTTCCCTGCCGAGATGAATCTAACTTAAATAATTCATTGAACACGATACTTCACAAAATAATAAACTGGTTAAATGATCATAGTCTTATATTAAATATTAATAAATCAAAAGTAATTCAATTTCGCCCATATCAAAAACCCCCACTGAAAATCGACTTTAAATACAATAACACACAAATAGAACTTGTTAACACTTACAAACTCTTAGGCATGACAATAGACTCAAATTTAAACTGGAAGGAACACATAAATGTAACAGCAAACAAACTATCCCGCTTCACGTACGCTCTATATGAATTAAAAAAGAATACAGACCTCAAATCGGCAATGTGTGCATACTATGCTTATGCACATGCCTGGCTCCAGTATGGTATCCTCATGTGGGGCAACAGCACTAATATCACAGAATTATTTATCCTCCAAAAGAAATGTGTTCGTATTCTAGCCAACATAGATAATATGCAAAGTTGCAGGCCATATTTTATCAAATATGATATATTAACCCTCACATCAATATATATATTAGAAGCATGTATGTTTGTAAAGAGAAACTTGAACCTATTCCCAATCTACTCGCGCCCACCAGCACTGCGTCCTCGAACCAGACTTGCCCTTCCATTTTCACAACTAAAAATAGTAAACAGCGGTCCATATGCCATGTGTGTAAAAATGTATAATTATATCCCAAATTCCATCTCTGCTATAGATAATCCACATCATTTTAAAAGAAGCCTAAAAGATTATTTATGTAAAAAATGTTACTACACCCTTAATGAATTCTTTCATACTAAGTGAATTTACATTATTACTAATAAGACATTATTATTGTTAATAATTTATGATTCCTTTTTTTATTTTTTAGTTAGATATAAGTAACCATATTATTTTAAGTTAAGTTGCTGTACCCTAGCAGGGTTCTACATGTCTACTAACCTTCTTTTGTAACATCTATTGTTCAATGTGGAAACGCAATAAACTATTGAGTATTGAGTATTGAGATACTGTGCTGCTTAGCCAGTAAACTTTGGTCTGGTGGGATATCTACTGATGCTGCTGAAGTTTTTGGGCTGGCGTAATACGACTCCCGTGATGGACCAGACTGAGCAACTGGCACATAAGAAATCTTGACGTGGGTTTGGGTTGGTTCCACGTTTGGAACTTGCTCCTCCAAGTTATAGATACTTGAACTATTCGAGTCGTGTCTTTTGAATGGACGCAGTCTGTTGAAAAGTTTAGAGACTGCATTCTTTTTGCTTCTTGATTTGTCGGACTCCATTTTTTCCTGGGCAATATTTTCAGAGCTTTGGTTCTCTTCTTTAAGATCTGTGGATAACAAAATAAATGAGAAATAGCCGTTACCTGGATTAAATAGACACAAAATGCTTTTGAACCTCAAGCTTCGATTTCGTTCTAGAATACTTGCGATCGTCGGTAAACATGAAGTCCATGTAGTCGGGGGTATGTCCATCGAAAAGCTGGCGAACGCGTTTGGCTGGTCTTGGGTGCTCGGCCTCGCTTGCCACTCTCGGCTCCTTTGGTTGGGTAACATACGTGTGAGGAGCAACTGCTCGAGGTGTGGGCGTCCTGAATGAAACCAACTCCGAGCAGAGTTTTATTTTCTCTTGACTCTGGGAATACTATAAATGTAGTGGGTATCACCCGGTGGCACAGCTTAACCGGTACCGTGACTGATAGGATATCTTTCACTTGTCTCACGCCATCCGCCATGGTTACTGTCACTGTTTGTGAGGCGAAGTGACAACCCTTCCGTTTCAGGCACTGGTACAACTGGTAGGACGCTACACTGGATTTAGCGCAGGTGTCAATGTATGCAGTGCCGGTAATGTCATATACTCCTATTCCTACTATCGGTCTGGGACGAGCGTCGGTCTTGACGTTAATAGAGCAGAACTCAACTTTAACGGTCTGGTCTGTCTTCACTGCCTTGCATGTAGGGCATCTGCTGCGTACTACTCCTGGGGTTCTACATCCGTAGCACGAGTAAGCGGGCTGAGAGGGCGATGGTGCTTGAGTTGAGGCTGCCTCAGTCCTAGATGCCTGTTGCGGGTTTTGTTGTTGTTGGCCCCACGTTGGGCGCCAATTTGTAACGCCGCTGTCCAGCAGCGAGGGGAGGGGTACGATAATGAGACACGTACGAACGGGGAACGAGTTTATTTATGTCGCGGGGTACAATCGAGGTGGGGAAACAATACTGTCGATGAGTGCCGGGGCTCCGTCTGCTCATCCGCAATATTATCTAACTCAGGAAACGTGGTATAGAGTGCCGGGTATCCGTCTGCTCTAAAACAAAGTCGCTGGCTCGATACAGTGCAATAATCTTTCACTGCTTATAAGGAAAGCGTGGAACACTTCGATACCGCGTTTTAGAAGACACCCAGCGCCATCTAGCGGCGGCTTTGGGGAACTAATGCGGTGGAAACATTATAGCGGCGTAGATGATCGCCGACGTTGCATTTACACTATTTGCAGGCGTTACAATACTCTTTTTTTCAGTTTTGAAATATTATTCAGTAGTTCATAAAGCCTACTACCATCCCTTAGCGGGGATCGTGACATGTTTCTAGTAACCCTTATGTATAACCTTTACCTTGAACATTTTCTTCAAATATTGTAGGAACACTACCAAATTTTAACAATTTCCTACTTCCTATAAAACATTTAGGGTCAAAATGTTTCGAACATATTTCGTGGCTTTTCTGTGATTTCCAATTCTTCGAAACATTCATATTTTGAAGCCATTTTTTTTTAAATTCCTCGGTTGGAAATCTGTTGTAAGAAATTTGGTTGGTTAGGTATTCTGTCTTACTGTTCTTATGAAGATTAGTAAACTCTTAAATATTTATCTAAAATCATTCAAGAGCGTGTCGAGCGACGCGCAATTTAATCAAACATTACTTGTTATCTTGAAAAGCTTAGGTACTAAGGTGTGATTACAGTTTTGTAGTATCAAGGGTCTCTTAGAAAATTGCGAGTAGACGGATATGGCGAAACTGTAACTTTGTAGTCTACTACATAAGCCTAAAAAAGTAATCATGGGTACTCAACAAAAAAAATAGGTAAAAAAACTTTTTAAGTTAAACGGTTTTATGTTAAACATACATTGCAATGTTTAAGATAAATGTACTAAAAACCAAAAAATAATAAAATAGATACAGTCGTGGGAATTATAAATATATGCATAGACTAAATTTTTTTAAATTTTTTAAATTATTTTTAAATTATTAAATTTTAAATTATTTATTTGCACAACTTAACAAAATTATAGACTAGACTAAAATAAAACCGTGGGGCACATTAAGTCGATAATTTGTAGACAATTGACGTGCCCCACGGTTTTATTTTAGTCTAGTCTATGCATTATGTTTATAATTCCCACGACTGTATCTATTTTATTATTTTTTGGTTTTTAGTACATTTATCTTAAACATTGCAATGTATGTTTAACATAAAACCGTTTAACTTAAAAAGTTTTTTTACCTATTTTTTTTTGTTGAGTACCCATGATTACTTTTTTAGGGTTATGTAGTAGACTACAAAGTTATAGTTTCGCCATATCCGTCTACTCGCAATTTTCTAAGAGACCCTTGATACTACAAAACTGTAATCACACCTTAGTACCTAAGCTTTTCAAGATAACAAGTAATGTTTGATTAAATTGCGCGTCGCTCGACACGCTCTTGAATGATTTTAGATAAATATTTAAGAGTTTACTAATCTTCATAAGAACAGTAAGACAGAATACCTAACCAACCAAATTTCTTACAACAACTAACACACTTGTTTAAATAAATTAAAATTTAATCACCTTAGGTAGGAATCGAGCTCAAAATTACATAGCTACTAGATCGATAGCTTACGGCCTACGCCATACGGTCGATAGTAATCTTATCACAGTTGCATTACTAATTTTGGTTTACATATTAAAGTTACACCAATAACATTAAAAATTGTAACTTATACCTTATACAGTGCAACCTTGATATAACGAAACTGAAGGGAAATAAAAATTATTCGTTACATCGAGAGATTCGTAACAGTGAGGTTTGTTATATAGAGGTTTAATTGTACTTGAGACGTTATAAGAAGGTAACAAAATTTCCACTAAAACATAGAAACAAATTTAAATCAAAACAAGAATTATTTATTTGAAAACATAAATATAAAATAATAAAAGCATAGTATATAAAAATAGAATGTAAGCATAGGAATTTGATAACATAATTAACAGATTATGATACACGGAAAAAAATAAATGCTATTAAATATTAGTTGACCAGTAAAAAATACTATTTTAAACAGTAAAATTGTGATTTAAACATTTATTCAATAATATTTATCATTCAAATATTAATATTCCTTGCTTACTTGAGAAAAAATATATTTTCAAATAGTAAAAACCGCTGTGTAAATGATAAAAAATTTAAAACATAATAATTCAACATTCAAACTCTAATAGTTACTATATTTTAAGCTAAAATTCGTAATGCGATGGGTACTAAGTATACTTTTGAGCAGCAATTTTTACTATTTGAATTAGTAGGGGAGAGGTGCTGCAATTGTAACAAGGGGCAATTGTAACACTCAATAAAAAACTATTAAAAAAACTAAAAATGATTATTTTTCTTTTTTTAACTTATTCAAAATAGTAATTTTTTGATGATTATGTGAAGTTATATCCTATTTTATTTTTAAATATTTATGTGAACAAGAATAATTCTACCAAGCATACAATGTCAAAAACTTAAATTATTAAAATCAGTTTTTTGATTAGATCAAAGTTTCAGTTATTAATTTTGCTCCGATCTAAAAATATTGAGAATTGTTGAAAATACGCAAAAAAAAAACTTATAACACCCCTCTTTTTGCGTCGGGGGTTAAAAACATGCGTCATTGTCTCAAGATCAATCTTTTCATACGATTAGGATGGACCACAAATTGAAGTGCCGATGAGAATCTCTTCACCACATAAGAATATCTTGAAATTCTTCTGACGACACGAAAAGGACCCTGGAAGAACCGCATTAATTTGACAGATCTTCCTGTAACTCTCCTTGGTACAAAAATTAATACTTTGTCCCCTTCATTAAATAAAATTGGTTTAATCCTTTTATTGTAGTTCCTTATTTGCCTCACTTGTGCCTTCCTTATATTATTTACAGCTTTACGAATAAGCATCTTAGAGAATTCTTGCCTTTGAGACATATTTCCCAACAATCCAGTGCAATTTATATTCAAAGTTCTTTCTTCTTGCGTAGAATCTTCTCTTGCATGTAATAAGAGATAGGGTGACATGCCAGTGGAGCTCTGCTTGCTCGTATTGCATCATTGTCGACACATCCATATTAAAATAGGTTAATTATTAATAATTACAATAAAAAGTTTTAGGTTCACTTAGCTTGTAATCCTGGGATCATTAAGCGCCTGCCACCACTTGCAAGGTGTCTTCTAGGGGGCAGTAATAAAACAGCAGCTGGATTCTTCGTGATTCTTGGTTATAATTAACAAGA
The DNA here is from genome assembly GCA_949987775.1 of Aproaerema taeniolella. Taxonomy (NCBI): domain Eukaryota; kingdom Metazoa; phylum Arthropoda; class Insecta; order Lepidoptera; family Gelechiidae; genus Aproaerema; species Aproaerema taeniolella. The sequence goes on from CATLJT010000203.1 coordinate 59,474, forward strand.
GAAAGTTTCTTCATTACATAAATATTTACTTCGTTTATAAAATCACAATTGTAGCACAGACACCTTTTTTATAGTGCTATTGCACGCCTATCATCGAATACAATTATATCGCGGGCTAAGATTATTAATCCGCAAAGAACAAATATTCAATCCGCCACGATCAACCAATGAATGCCGCAAGGCCAGATCTTCAATCATTTCGAATCTTGACATCGAATACCATTTCAAACCTTTGAAATTGATATTCGAATTATCTTCTTCGAAATGATCGAATGAGAAAGAAGTTGTGTTATGCCCGATCCTCCGTGAAGGTCTGCATACCACAGTACCTATCAATGTCAAGTGTATAAGATCTCAACTTTTATTTGTTTAGTTAGGAATCATCAAAATGGCGATGAACTTAACAACACTAAGAAAGGATTTTTCTAAATTCTACCCCTAAGGGGGTGAAATGGGGGTTCAAAGTTTGTATGGAGAAAACAATTTTTTTTGCACATTTTGACTCAAAACTTCGTCAAGATATACCTCGAAGCAAATAAACGGACACCTGTTTCGCTATTTTTCAAACATCATCCCCTAAAGGGTCAAGAATGAAACGTGTGACTAATAGAGTTCTTTGCGCGAGCGAAGCCGCGGGGAAAAGCTAGTATACAATAAGTAGAAGGTACCGAAAAGGAAAAAGTAGAACTGTCTACAAAATACAAAAAGAAATGAGATCCCATCAAAAACAATACTTGTCAAAAAAACCAAGTCTCGCAACTCAGTTGTTCTGCGGTAAAAAGTTGTGAGATCCATGTAATACCAAGTCGGTTATTAATTTATTCAGTCTCTACTTAAGCGACTTTCTATCTTAATACGTCCAGTTTCTAAGACCACGATCGTGGTCCATAACAATTGAAAATCAATTGTGTCTGGAATCTCCGTACTCGAAGCATTAAGTTGTTACATAATAATTAACAGCATCTTATAATGACGCATATCAACATTAAAATTCTTTAATGATTTATATAAATATATTGAGACTTGGCCATCGCCTGAAAACACGTGTAAATTCAATCGCCTGAAAACACATGTAAATTCAATTATTTAGTGCGATGGCCAAGTCTCGATATATTTATATAAAACATAAAAGAATTGTACGCTTCACAATTTTTTTTATAACTAATTTGTTTTCTAATGTTATGAGGTGCGACTTGTATCAATATTTAAGTGACATTTCTAGAGTATTGTGTAATCGAATTTCATATCAATTCATCAATTTTTGTTATTATAATTAGATTTTTATGAACAATTCAGCGTGAGCGTCAATTGTAACACTTGAACGAGTAGCAATTGTAACACTCAAAGTCATGTATAAGATCTGCGCAAACTGTATGTGCCATAAATCTACTCTGTTATAGTATAATTCGTTAGTAATTGTAAATGTTTGATAATTTCTATCAAAAATTGAAATATACAAGATACTATAAATTTAAAAATACTTGACTATAACAGTTGATAAAGTAAAAAAGCATTTATTAAGACTGAATAATAAAGCAATTTGATGAAAAATATCTATTTCGTGTCGTGTTACAATAGCCCCTGCACTGTGTTACAATTGCAACCCATGTGCGCCGCCATCTTGGTCCCTGACTTTTGTTAAATAAATTGGTTTTTTAACAAGATAACATTTATTTTTCACTAATTAATTAAGTCAATAACATAGAAGATACTATTAACTAACTTTCTGACAATTTTTGAGTTTACTATCTTGAAAAATACAATTGAAATAGAAAAAACAAAATTTTTTGTTACAATTGCAGTACCTCTCCCCTAATATTTGACGTGGTGTTGAGCACATTCCCTCTACCCTGTAAATTGGACTTAGATGTTTTCTGTCATTGTTCAACACATACTGTTTACGTCTTTAGCTTATAACTGTCCTAAAGTTTTGTTTTTCTCAGCGTTCGATATAGCGTGAAGACTAAGGGTTGGTTTCTCGTGCTTAGGGAACTCGGTTCGAATCCCGGCTCGGGCGATGTTCGATTTCATTAATAGATTAGGTATAAATATTCGTTAAATAAATTTAGAATAGGAGTATGAGATTACTACAATTAGGATATATGTAAATCCCTTCTCATAACAGATGGTAGGGCAGAAATTCCGATCGCTAAATGACTTTTTTTGGTAAAATTGTATATTTCAAGATGGCGGATTTTACTGTTTGAAATGGTAAAATTTACTAGGTAAAAGTGTATTCTTTACTATAGTTTCTTATCACTTTTTACCTTGTATTTAATAATATTTACTGAACTGCCACCCCGGGTTCCGCTGTACTATTTAAAACAGTAAAAAGTATTCGAAATCTGAGTAAATATTACCATTTATTTTTTTCCGTGTAAGTTAATTTTCATTTCTTTTTTCTTTACTTGAAAAAAAGCCATAAATTACTAGTCAAGAAATTACTTATTGTGAAATTAAGTGGGAATAATTCGTAGAATACGTTATGTAGAGGCTATTGGCTGACTAATTCGTTAAATAAAGGTCTACAATAATTTCTATATATACTTTTTGATGATTTAACTTTCGTTACATTGAGGTTGTTTGAGAAATATATTCGTAATACAAAGGTATATTTTGCATAGACTCTTATGGGCAGTTCTACGAGATTTTCAAAAATTCGTTAAATCGAGGAATTCGTTATATTGAGGCTCGTTATATTAAGGTTACACTGTACTTTTATAAAAGATCTCTTTGTCACACATTGATATCCTACGAAAGCTCTGAACGGATATTTTATAAAACTTTCGAAAGTATAATTACTAAAAGGTTAATTTTTTAAAATTTGTTCGCATATCAGTTGTATGCGAAAATAATTTGGCTAGTTTGCTATGAAATACTTAAGCTATTTTTGTTTTAGGTTTTGCACGCCTCATAAGCGGAGCGTTGAGGTAGTGCTCTACTCTCGACATGTCAAAAATAGCAGTTTTTCGAAACTTAAATTAACTTTTTTATCACTTATATTGCACTTATAAGATAATATAAGTGCATGTATAACAAGAAAAATTATGTGTTAAACACCTAAAATATAATTTGACACTAATTATTTAGTTTAACACAGTAAATAAATTAGTTAAAAATAATTTTTCTTGGACGTCCGTATGTCTGTGTGTATGGATCCTCGTATGTGGCAGGGAAATTGATCGAAAAAATTATCGTATCGGAATAAAAAAATTTTTATCATTTATGGTATCACTTGGCGCTGTTTCTCAATTAATATGACTGCTTAATTCACTACCGTTCAATAATTATTTATAAAAAACTAAAACACGACTGTGTATTTGTATATCTATATTTATATACAAATGAAGATTAGCCTTAAGTCGTATATAAAAAATAGAGATCAGCGCATGCGCTATGTAAATTTTATCTTAGGAAAAGGCGCGAAATTTAAATAGATAAATTTTTTCTTGTTATTTTATTATTAAAAACTTATAAAATAAAATTTTCAATCTTAAAATCTATTTAAATAACTGCTATGAGGCGTGCACTTTTGGATTTTCCAAACTTTTTCTAGATACTTTGATATTTTTTCCTGTAGATGAGTATTGGAAGGCTGGTTGCTTGCGTAACTTGCATGTAAAGCTCTATACCAAACTATATCACCATGGTACAAACTGTAGTATTATATTGCAAAGTTTCCAATACTAGTTGCGCGCGCAACTAAAATGCGTCTAGCTTCACCTTCAGCCTATACAGCCATTTTTTATGCTAGCTCAGCTGTCATAAGCAATTATAGCTCTGTGCTTTCATTACCGCGCAGCTGCAAAGTTTGTAGGACACCTGAAAGTTACCAATTTGACCGCTGATAACTTCGTATAAATGCAAGCGGCTTTCATATGATTAAACAGTATTTCTTTATCACTGGAGCGTACGGACTGCTCGAAAATTATTACTAAAAAATAGTTAAGTGGCTACCCAGCAAGAGATAATGATAAATTTGTCAAACGACGTTCAAAAATGTACGGTAAGTACAGCCATTTTTCAAAATATCTGAGGTGAGGGATGAAAGTGAGGGTTGAAATTGTAATTTTTGAAATAAAAAAATCTATTCAAGTTTATGTGTAAATATTAAGTTAATAAACTAGTGTTTCAGTAACCAAATAATCTTTATTTTTTCTTATAATTAATTAATGTAATTATTATCTGTGTTCAAAATCCATGACCATATTTTTGTGGAATGACATGTTTAACTTAAAAATCAAATTCTTAAATATTTTATAGCGATTACGTTATTTCAACTCCGACCAGTAACTGATAAATACAAACTTAACCTAATTAACTACTTCTGCAGTCTTATCACTTGTCGTAACTAGAGAACTACCTAAAAGATAACAATTATATAACCAATATTTATTTACAGAGTTCAACTTCGTATCAAGATTCCTACCCTATGTTACGGGCGTTTCTACAGGCGGATCCAAAAGACTATTGGAAAATTTACAGTTGTACGTATTGCAACAATGAATGCTGCTATAAAAAGAGGAAGAATGAAGAAACTGCTGAGCCATCGAATAAAAAAAAAAATTGCGTTGATTTTCTGTTTATTATCCTATTCTCTATCTAAGTCATTCCGCTGGTGTTCTTAGCATTTATTAATTTAATTAAGTTATAATTTTAACGAAAATTTTTTGATTTCATTAATATACTTTATTTATATTACATGTTGTAAAATCTTTTAAAACCCTATCTGGTATCTCTAATGGATACAGCAAAGTATTTGTGAGCCAAAAATGCACTAGGCCGCAGTTTGAATTGAAAATTAATCAGGTATTCAAAATGAGTGAAAAATTAGTACACAAAACAATGAACATACTTTTTCTTACACTTCTCAGTAAGCACCAAAGTATCTCAGCAACTAAAAATGCTTGCGATCTTTTCTGGGTGGGTGATAGCGTAAAGATTTAAAAGTTAATTTTTTATTCTATCTGTAATACACTAACAATACTCACCTGGCTGTTAGTAACTTGTGTAGGCATTTTCTATGCATTATGCAAATGATAACATTCTTATAACGCAAGTGTTATCAACAAACAAGAATTGACGCGAGCGCCCTCACATATCTAGATTTTGCACTCACCTGAGTCACCATCTACGCTCTATTATTTCAGGCTATTCGCACGTGGTGGAATAACTATTTGTTTACAATCTCACAGCTGTTGCGGATTAAGTTCATTGTACTGTGCGATGTAACATGAGGCAAAAAAATAAACAACAACCGCACTATTTGGTGAACATGGGTGTGGATGTCAGTACAAAATCAATAGTTGAATGACGTCATCATTTACCTTGAAAAACGTATTAAATATGGCGACGTATGATCTGTACGGAAAATATGTATGCGAAAAATATATGTCACATCTATTTTTTTTGCACATAGATATAGGCGACATATATATTGCATATATTTCGACATATATGTTGGCAAATATATATTAATATTTATTTAAAAATATATGTGAAAGTATATTTTACATAATTTTTTTTTGCACAAAATATATACACATGTATTTTGTATGTGACATGTATGTGGAATGTGCATTTTAGTTTTAAGTTTTCTATTTTTACTGTTTTTGAGTAGGTCGTAAATAAAGGGATTAATCAAAGTCCCAAATAAGCAGATGTTGAGTTAGAGATAGTTAGAAAATATTGTGCGTGGGAACGTAACCATAGTTTTGTCTCGTGGCAAAAATGTTGTTGCAAGTACCGAGAGTGAACGGATGACGTACAGTCAACGCTCTCTGTATTTTACTCGCCCGTACAGGACCATTCCCTGTACTTGACTCGTCCTTGTCCATAAGAGCTGTGTAAAATCGTCAAATACAGGGAAAGAATGTGGTCAAGTACAGGGAGCGGTCAAATACAGAGAGGTCCAATACAGGGAGCATCGACTGTATGCTTGATGACGTATGCCTGCGGGGGTGAGAAACCCAGGTAGTAAGTAAGGATGTAATTATAAGGGACTGAAGCAGGCAGTCCCTGACTAACCTTTGTATAAGACAGACCTTTGTCCGTTGTTAGTTTGCAATTCTTTTAATAAACACACCTATTCATTTAACTGCCCGTGATTTCTTATTTTATAAATAGTATCATTTAACATCCATATATCACATCTGTTTTACACAAATATATTTTTTCGTGTAGGTGTTATTATTAAGCCAACATGCAATGTCATCCATCATTTTTTTTGCCATACCATCAAAATGGTTGTCATTGAAACAATTTTCAAAGATCAAAGACAATTCTACGTAGCAGGTATATTATAATAATTGGCTCATTATCGTATTCAATATTTGCCATGATTAGCTCTTATTCACTTAAATTAGCTTTTGCTACGAATAATATGTCGCAATATCTTCGGGCATGATTGTCTGACATGTATCGAGAGTGATTGGTAGATTCTATATAAAATTAATCAGCAATACTGCGCACATGAAATTCTTCAGCAGGTTAACTCGTGGTTTATTCTGCTCTTTGTTTTCTATCACATGTCACCAGCTATATAAAAAGCCCGATATTTAATCGAAGACACTCAATATCGGGTTTACATTCAGGACACTTGTCTGTCTGGTCATTACAATTGTTAGTAAATTCAGTTGAAATAATTATAAAAAATGAAACAAGACTACGCGGTCATAGTATTCGTGGAGTTAACCTCGGACATATTGGTGCCACACGAATGGCCCCTTTGTCAGGTCCACAGGATTGTTCTGGATTTGACAAAGGTAATAATCACCCAGAGTGATCACGAGGATCCAGTTTTGCAAGTTAATGGTATCCCAGCCAGGATTCACAGATACGTCGACTACCACGGGTTTTTCTATGTCTTCAAGAAAATACTCAGCGAGTAAGTTCTGTCTCCTTAATCATTGCTGCTACGCCAATTAACATGATAATGACTTGGTTCCTATTTCAGAGAGATGCATGGCTCCTACGTCTACGATATTACGTTCTCTGAAGATATAAATAACAACAAGATTGGATATTCCAGCGGAACTAGATATAAAGAATCCAGGCCAAGCAACTGCTCCTGCTCCGGCCACTACATTATATCGTGTTATCAAGTCCCTCCCCGCACCATTAAAAGGAAAGCGCTTAACATCAGCGCTAATGAAACCAAAGTCAAACGGTGAGTTGCTATACAAAATTAGTAATTCGTTAATAGGTTTTGCAAGCATCTAATACACTATTTTTCCAGAATGTATCAACCCATCCACGACAAGTGTGTTTCTCATGACTAAAGATGGTGCGTCGCAAGTTTCATATAAACGGCCCTTATGTCGGTAGGGGAGAACTCTAATAATACAACACACTCGATCGATATAGTAAAAATAACAATCAAGATTACGGTAGTGTAAATTATTTTAAGAAATAATAATAAAACGATGTATTATTATGTTAAATAAGATAATTACTATAATTTAGTCATAGCTGTTTGCATAATTAAATGTGATATAAAATAAAACATTGTCTTATTGTACACTTTATTCAAACATTTCACTGAAATTAGAGTATAGCCCATATTGTTAATTAAAACATTACACATGCTAATCTAGCACTTGAAATAGATATAGTTCAAACGTCTGCTGGCCTTCTAGACAGGAACTCACTGTTATGATTCTTAACATATGCTACATAAAATGCTTCTTTGTGACCAAAATATCCCTCGGCTAATAATCAGGAGATCGGACAAAGATACCATTGATCGGTCATCGAAGTTTAGTGAGTTCAGCAGCCTACTTTTTATCAACCAACTGCGCATTTTCTGCATCGCAATAACAATATCGTAAATATTAACACTGAGGTAGAATGACTTTATGCGTTATGGAAAAAAGTATTTTAATTAATCTGGAAGCATTTAATCGATATGGTAGTATTTATTACTTATTTTATGATATAATTTTGAGGTTTTGTCCGATAATATCATAAAAATCCACCGAAATTTCATTAGTAATTTAAAAATTTGAAATACTGATGGGGTATTGGCTCGGTTTTATTGGATTCTCAAGGACTATAAATGAAAGGCTTACAGGAAATATCAAATTGTATCGATTTTGTGGTGGTACTGTAGAGACTTTGGGTGACAACGATAAACTTATTGGTAAGTTTTTTTATCTTAGCGCTGCCTCATATAAATAAAAATATTTTTCAGTTTTGTTAAATTTTTAATATTTTCAGGTTTGGAGATTTCTGATTCTATATTGCTGTCTGCAACTGAAAAGCAATAGTCAAGATGGCCAACTGTACTTCTGAAGGGACGAACCCAAAACCTCGCAAGAGTGTAAACAGCAAGTTCATCGACTACCGAGAGCTTTATTGCTCCTGTTTCTTGCTCGGAAAACGAAAATCTAAGGATCCGCTGACCCGATCCGCCTCATGGTCATACATTAAATCCGCTGGAGACCAGATGCAACCTTTGGGGCTATAATTCGCTTACAAGTCCAATGTAGAGATTGTGGACGCTGGACCAAGCGAGGAAGCTATTAAAAACGCTCAGAGCACCCCACTTATTTCCTCCGAGAAATAAAAACAGGTTTCAATTCTAAATGCCAATTTGTACTGGCTATGGTTATTTTTTGCCGTAATCATTAACGATTATATCCACTTTTTTAGACTAGAGATTTTTTAAATTAGAGTAAAACAAAACATATTATTTATAAATTCATATCTACATGCTATTTATTGGGCGATAATGAGCGCGCGCGGTTATAAAAACTAGTTTGCGAACAGAGATTAGTATTTAGTTAGCTCGCAAATCATAACCTCGGCCATAATATTTCTTATTTACAATCAGTCTGTTTCTCGTCGTGATAATCTACACACCCGCAGCATAAATTAAATTAGTGTGGATTAAAAATGGATCGTTTGGGCCAGAAATTCAACGATATCAAAAAATTGGTTCGAACTAAAGCAAACAAGACGGCGCAAGAAGAAGGAAATAGTAAAAAAGAAAGTTCGGACAGAAAACAGAAATACGATCACAAAAAATTTGATACTTCAGAGCAAGCATCTTCCAGCTCCAAAAGTAAGCCTTGTCAAAAAGTCTCTCAATCAAAACCTTCAGGAAGTAAGCCAGTGAAGTCAAATGTAGTGGTGAAGAAGAAAACTGCCTATCCGGTGCTTACGTCCAACAGCGACAGTTCGGGTTCCGGTGCAACAGACACTACCTCCATCTCTGAGTCATCTGACTAAGAACTGCCTTATTGACTGCAAACCGGTCAGCTGTTACATCAAAATGTTCTATAGTTAGTGCTAGTGAAAATAAGAAGGTTGTAATCCAAGTGCCTTACTTTGTATCGTAATTAATAAGTGCCTTATGTTGTGAATATATTATATGCTTATTATTGTCTTGTTCAATTGCAACCCTTACACAAAGCTTGTAATAAAAACACATGAATCAGAAGTGAATAAGCTTTGTCAAAATTCCATGATGAAATCATGAGGTCCATAACCTGCATTATTGTATCTCTTCAGAAATGCCATCGACTTAACAAGACTCGTTTTTACTTGCTTATTCATGGTGTTCGAAGGATATAAAAAAGAGATTGTAATAATCATATTGCACTCCTGATTCACTTTTCTACCTGAGAGAACGTAACCTTCCTGCTAGGTGAGTTTTATTCTAATAAACTATTTCTTTGTTCTGTAAAGCAATTGCATATTGCACGCCTCATAAGCAAAGCGCCTCTACTCTCGCCTAAAAAAATCAAGGGATTTTCTTCAACTAAAATGATTTATATTTATTTTCTATCGCACTTGTAGAATAATTTTTATACATAAATGTCAACTAAAAACACTAGTTTCAACACTTATGACATTTTTAAATCACATTTTGCTTCTTAAATATGAAAAAACAATCATTTAAATTGTAAAAACAGTGTTTAAAAAAATTATTTCGTGAACGTCCGTGTGTCAGTATGTATGGAAACTGGCGTGATCACAATAACTCTCGAAAAACTCAACTAATCGAATCCATTTTTTTTTAAACGCTTCAGTATTATCTAAAACTAAGTACCTTCGAAAATCACGGCCTAATTCAATGTAGTTTAATTATAATTAACAATAAACTAAAATCCACTTATCGGTTGTATATCTATATCTATGTAAATATAAGGTTCATTTGCGAGACATGCGCAGTACCTTTTTTTTGCGGGTGGACAATGGTGCTAAAGGTTCGAATGTAATTTTTTGTATTCTTTTCATAATGCACTCATAAAATAAGTATGCAATATTTAATTTTTTTTTTTTTTTTGTAAAACTCAGTGACTGCTATGAGGCGTGCTCTTTTGGATTTTCCAAACTTTTTTTTAGTATCAGCATTTTAACCCCAAAAAAAATCAGTATCTCTAAACTTGTCCCTCAGATGTAACTTAGAGAGCAATCTAGCGGCAGCCTTAGGCTCAGAAAATCTGTTCCTTTTAGTGATAAAGTCGTTCTCTGCAGGATTAGAAGATGGACCGTGTGAAACAAAAATACAAGGAAACAAAAGAGTTCTTTAGAACGAAATCTCTTGATGCTGCAGCACAAAAATGCTTTTTGAAAAAAGATGACCCGAATTCTGATCAAAAAGAAGTGTTATACTCTTTTGAGAAAAGTTCTGAAAATTCTGAAGCTACTTCATCAGAGAAGAATGAGACAGCAAACTCACGTTCAACGCGGCCAAACTTATTCAAAAGTTCTACATCTGGGAAATATGATCGGCTCTAAGCTTCTAAAGTGTTAAAGTGTTAAGTTCTTACTACGTAATAATGTGTATTCAGTTTTTTTAGTGACGCAAGCTAATCTATGTAAGTAAACTACATATACTAATTAAACGTAGTACCCTTATAGCATTTTTTTTAGTCACACAAGTTAAAGTTTTAACTACCTTTACCGAAAAATTTTGGACAAGAGAAATCTGCTTGGAAACAAAAACAAAATTATAAATCAACACTTTATTGATGTAGATACACATTTGATTGGTCGTAATACAGCAATTAGACCTGTCGATCACAGCCTATTGAACCAATAACAATCTATTGAAAGCACTTATAATTTTAAACATGACTATGTTTCACTTATACTAGCATGCGTAGTTATCAATCCATGCTTTAGAATACTCAGACGCATACGGCACTTTGGACTGGTCTGACTCCTTGCGTAACCAGATACGATCCTGGTAGATTCTGGCTCTTGTTGACACTCCCCCTATTGTAACGGAAGCACCCGCGGCTGTCTTGTAACGGTTCATGTGTTCTTTCAAGTTGCTGTACACGACACAATCCAGAGTTGCTGAAGGGTAAGAATCCCACTCCCTAGGGATTATATGTATCATTTTCTTGGAGCAAGGAAGATTTTCTGTCGGAGATGTAGACATTGTTACACAATGTGATCCACAAAATTTAATAGTACGTCTGTTTGATACGACTGCGTTTTCCTTTTAAATGTGTCCAGTCCTTATGTGTTACACTCCTCAATCAAATAATTAACTTCAATCATCTCTTGTTCAAGAGAAATGCGTCATAGTACATTCGCACTTATGAAATATTTTCGGTAAGCCAATTAATACCGGTGCATCATAAATCTCCGCTTCTCAACAACGAAATTCCAAAATCTTACGTTTACAAAGTCGACTACTTTATCATAGGTTATAAAATATCAGAAATTTATAGAGCACACAACTAGCACGTCGCACTCTCACGAAAATAGCAAACGATTGTCGTAGGTCAGGTTTGTTGACTTTTATGAATAGCAGGAGCTGACGTCATCTAGCGAATAGCACGAAGCTTTTTTTTCTTACCTGGTGTTTTCGTTGAACTGGTCTAACAAGAATAAATTGTTAATGAACTCATTATTGACCAAGGTCATCCAGATGCTCCTTTATTTAAAGATACGTCAAAAGATTCCTCAAATATTTGAGTTTAGTAGTCTTAACACTTAAAATATCTTGGAACTTTTTTTAGATCTCCGGCAAAGATTTGAATGATAGTAATAACTAGAGACTTCAAAGGCCGCGTTTTTTTTTGAAAAGTCTGCATTGCCAATTAGTCTAATCAGTAAGAGGAGACTTTCTTTGTTAGGCAAGAAGGTCGAGATTAAGAAAGATATTTTTTCACGCATTGGAATACTTGCAGTTATGTAACAAGATTATAAATTATGTCAAAAGAATGCTATAAATGCGTCAAGGACAAGGAAATAAAAAAAATTTGGCTTGCAACGGTGCTTTAGTAATGAAACTATAATTTAAAATCTGGTAATAAACAGACCAGCTACAATTTGTTTATTTATTTTACGACGGTGGAAGATTTTAATTTCAAACTGATAATGATTTGAGAGATGGAATAAGCCTATAGGCTATTAGTAAGAGATTTTACGTGAAACTCATTTGGTTTCAGCAGCTTGATGTGAACAGTTGTTTTTTGTGAGCAGGAGAAAACAAACATTATTACGTCAATGAGTGAATTCGGGATTGCTGTGTATGTGAAATTAGGAGAGGATATTCTAGTTCCTTCAAAGTGGCCTCTCAGCGGCATAGATACACTAGTGTTAACTTTGGCCAAAAAAACAATAGAGCAGTGTAATGTCGTGAGTTCTATTCTACAAGTAAGAGACATACCTGCTAAATTAGTTACACAAAAGAACAATAATAATTTAGTGTATGTGTTTCAGGAAATCTCTAAAGCGTAAGTACTTTTGAGGCTCTAATTGACTGTAACAGTGACGATACTCTAGGTCAGGGACGTCCATTCTTTCGTTTTCGATTTCAGAGAAACGATTGGAGCGTACGTGTACGAAATAGTGCTACCAAAGGAAGAAAGCAGCATCCGGAAGAGAACATTCAGCGAAAGTAATTACAGCGACGAGTCCTGGCCAGACTACGCAGTCAGTGTTTCTAAGAAGAATAATAAGATATCATACTACGTGACACCTCCACGGCTGGAGTAAGTTGTTGTGTTACACTTTTCATCGAAAACCTCCTGGACTACATTAGATCGTACCAAATTAGGTCTAAAGCAGGTTTTATATTTTCAGTGAGAATACGTTACTTAGAGTAGAAAAAAGCTTACGTGCTACGCGTCATCGCGCGTCGCAAGTCGCTAAGCGGTAAGTTGTTTGCAAGACGCCAACTGATTGATCAGACAACAGATTTTGAGAAGATGCCAATTGTATTCATTCGTATTCAACAGGGCATCACTACGGATACATAGGTGCAGTTTTTGCTGTGAATAATGGAACCTCCTGCGAAAGGTGGAGAAGCTACAGTTTTTTTTTATTATTATTTATTTATTTATTCCTTTATAATAAACCCAACAGTCCTTAAGACCAATAACAGGGTTGCTCAATACATAATTAATAAGAATGGGTACAGAGTTATCAAATACATAGCAGAAAAAAAAGAGATTTTTTATGCATGCTATATAAACCAAAAGTATGTAATAGTTAAATAATAATTGTTAAGTTAAGTTAGTTAAATTATAACTATTATTTGTTAACAGTCAGCCAATAGAAGGCGTTTATCAATTTGATTCTCTATCGAAGCACCAATTGACTCGTAAAGAGGCAAACAGTAAACAGTGATATTTAATACGACCACCTAATTAATAAAATTGTTTTTTCGGCTTCGTCAACGAAAAAAATTGCATACACTCGGCTTCGCCTCGGATGACAATTACATGTGATCTGGGACCTTCCTTACTTTACTGCCCTAGGTGTGTAATATACTATTTCCAAATACCTTTTCTACGAAGTCGTAAAGTTAATTGCCCGTCAATTTACTTTATGTGCTTGGGTAGTTGTGGGGTGTAAAATTTCCATCACCGAATTAACGAAATGGAATTGGTGTGACCTTTACTTAACAGAATATAATATCAATAATTTACTTCTTTAAAATAAAGGCACAACGATACAGATTAAAAAAAAACATAACCTAACCTAACTTTGTGCTTGCGTTTGCGGTCGAAGTTACACAGTTGTTGGTAAACAAATACAATAATGATGAAAAAAAACTCTCCGTTCCAAGAATGCTTAAGTATGGGACTGTGGTTCAACCCACGCCAGCCACTTGAAATTTTTACGCATCCTACAATCTTCCATCATCATTTTACGTCTATACCCTTTGTGACTATCACCCAGTGAACACTTCGCGAAGTGTATTTTGAATCTAATTCTTTTATGTTTTATATAAATATATCGAGACTTGGCCATCGCACTAAATAATTGAATTTACATGTGTTTTCAGGCGATTGAATTTACACGTGTTTTCAGGCGATGGCCAAGTCTCAATATATTTATATAAATCATTAAAGAATTTTAATGTTGATATTCTATGCCAAACATGAAATCGTTAACAAACAAGAAAATCTCGATTTCCAGTAAAACTACAAGTCTTATGAAAAAAGTTGAATAGCAAAATTGTAGGTAATAAAAGTATCTACAACTTTTGTATTTACACTTTTTCGCATAACCTCAAAATTTATGTGAAAAATTAAAAAAAACAAGTTAATGGTTTTTTATTTTTATCTTTTACAAAAATATTAAAAAAAAAAGAAATTATGTAACTATATTAACTCTAATAACGAAGTAATCATGGGTACTCAACAAAAAAAAAATAGGTAAAAAAACTTTTTAAGTTAAACGGTTTTATGTTAAACATACATTGCAATGTTTAAGATAAATGTACTAAAAACCAAAAAATAATAAAATAGATACAGTCGTGGGAATTATAAACATAATGCATAGACTAGACTAAAATAAAACCGTGGGGCACGTCAATTGTCTACAAATTATCGACTTAATGTGCCCCACGGTTTTATTTTAGTCTAGTCTATGCATATGTTTATAATTCCCACGACTGTATCTATTTTATTATTTTTTGGTTTTTAGTACATTTATCTTAAAAAAAAATAAAAATAAATAAACGCTACACACTCAAAGGCCCACAGTAAGGTTTTCTCTTGTGTCATGGGTCCCCTGGAAAACATACAAAGACAAACACAAACACCCAGGACCCGAGAACAAACATCTGCTTTTTACACAAATGTTTGCCCCGACTGGGGATCGAACCCAGGACCGCCGATCAAGAGGCAGCGTCACTATCACTCGACCAAACCGGCCGTCAATTATTTATCTTAAACATTGCAATGTATGTTTAACATAAAACCGTTTAACTTAAAAAGTTTTTTTACCTATTTTTATTTTCTAGTTTTTAGTTTTTATTAAAAACATACATTTGGTAGCGGCGGCCATCTTGTATTTCAATTTTTTATAGTATATTGTATTCTGCTTGTAGAGCCCTTTCATTTGATACCCATATTGATGGGATTGATAAAACCTACGTTATCCGCCATTTTGTAGCGGCCGCCATCTTGGATTTCAATTTTTTATAGTATTTTGTATTCTGCTTGTTGAGTTCTTTCATTTGATACCCATATTGATGGGATTAATAAAACATAAATTATCCGCCATTTTGTAGCGGCGGCCATCTTTAATTTATAATGATAATGCATACACATAATTGTATTGTCACCAAAATCCAAAGTGTATACAAAATTTCAGATTAATCGGTTGACAGGAAGAGGGTGAAATTTGAATTACTAAATTTGACCCAAGAATAAAACAAACGGGGTGAGCTAAAAAAACCGTTTAATAAAAACGGTTTTGTTTGCCATCGTACGTAACATTAAGTAATATTTTACACTAATATACCTATAACATGTTTCTATCGACATTGTTTTTATCGACTGTCTTTGGAAGCACTAGCGAAATAAAGCAGGCGAATCAAGCGAAATTGAAAATGCGAAAATTTTATCTTTTATAGTAATTTTAACATTACTATGTAAGTATATATACTTAGAAAAAGAGGAATGTCTTCCCGACAATTTCTAATCATTTAAAGTAGAATTAAGACGTTTTAAAACAACATTTTTTAATAAAACAGTTGGTAAAAAAACATACTTTACATTGACCGATTATCTCCTTTTTTCTGTTTATATTTACAAACCAAGCATATTCTCATGGTCACAAAATTGAATATTAATAAAGCTTTATACAAAAATTCACTTAGTCTTTAAAATTTAAACAAAATTTTCAAATATTTCAAATTGTTTACAATTCACTGCGTCAAGTTCCGTTCAATTTGTCAAAATTCCTGCGAATTTGTCACTTTCAATGCATCCTAGAGACAAATTTTGTAATTTATAGAGGACTGCCAGTCCATACACTTTATGTCAGTGATGTTTGGCTTATATTATCACAGTCATCATGTCATCATAGCCTACCCATAGACATTGAATCTATCATTCTATGTTTATGCATAACCCATAGACATACTTTAATCTAGCCCATAGACATAAAATCATTCTTTGTCTATGCATAAATCATAGATATAGAATGATACTTCCACAGAGATTCTTATTGTTTTTCTTGTACTGGCCACTCAGTTTTGCCAGTTTTCCATAGATATAGAAAAAATAAGTTAAAAAAGTGCAGTTTTCACTTCTTTTTCTCTTGAGAAGTCATGAACTTCGCGAATACATATTCGTAGTTTTTTTTTTAAATTCATTTTTGGTTATAAAATCAATTTATCCTGGTAGACTAGGGCTGAAGCCTTTGAAACTTTTAAAAAGTTAAACAAAATTATAGTAGGATGAAATCCATTAGAAAAGGAAGAGAATATAACAAAACAAAAGGAAAAATAAATTACGGCCAAACTGAGGTCGGAAAGTGTAAGGGATCACCCCCTTATGGGAAAAAAACGGTTTATCTCGATTTCCGGCAAAACTGATCAAACAGACAGACAGACAAGTCTTATGAAAAAGTTGAATAGCAAAGTTGTAGGCAATAAAAATATCTACAATTTTTGTATTTACACTTTTTCGCTTAACCTCAAAATTTATGTGAAAAATTCAAAAAAACATGTTTATGGTTACCTATTTATTTTTATCTTTTACAAAAATATGTTTTATTCATGAAATTTGGTGAAACTTACTTTTTTATATTCCAAACACACTGTAATTTTTTTGATTTAAAATATTATTTTTTTATCCTTTTTATGCCCTTACAGTTTTTTCATGAGTATAACTAAATTGTTTGTGAAAATTCAGAATCGAAAATCGGGAAACGGGAATCCGATTTTTGGAAATTGTGCTGGGAGCTTGGTCTGTTTTCGAATAATGAGAAAGACACATGAAAAGGCACGGAGTGTGGTTTGCAGACGTGATTGCGACACTTTTAAGAATAAAAAGGAGTGCACGCCGACAGGGGACAATACATTAAAACTTAAAAGTGCGAATCTGTTGTAAACTAGCACAGACGACCGGATCAGTGTGAAAAACTCCAAAAAACGATAGACATCGATTATCAGTGTTCCGTAGCATATGAGATTTGTATCGTCATAGCTTTTGAAGTGAATTAAAGTTTCGGCGCAAAAGCTCGAAATCATTGTACAGTCACGAGCAATAATATATATACGTTGTCACAGTGTCTAAAATATCTGGACCTTTATCAATCCAGAATGAAGTGTACAACAATTTATTTCAAATTTATCTAACCATTAAACTATTTCAAAATTAGGTAAACATTTATTCCATAATAATATATTCGAAACAAGATCAGAAATAACTTCACATTCCAATGTCATTTTTAACTATCCATGACATTTGTCAATAATATGTATACGAGTACATTTGTATACATGTAATAGACATTCTAGCGGATACATATAAAGGATATTTTGTTACTTTTGGTATTTTTTGACCATCAAGATGACTGATGCTTTGACATGACTTTGTCATGACATGACAGTTGTAAAACTTCTAGTAGTATTCTTCATTTGCTTTTTGAAACCATTATTTAATACTAGCTTTCCGCCCGCGGCTGCACTTGCGTGGAATACAAGTATTTTTAAATTTTTTCTTATACACAAATCTTAAAGGTGTTTTCCCGATTCTTAGACCAACCCGATATGCACACATTTCATAAAAATCGGAGTTTAGTAACAAACAACGGGACACAAGAATTTTATGTATTAGATTTAGTACTAGCATAATTTTTTTTTTTAAAACAAATACAGGTTGTCCAAAAAAATTGTGTCAAGCGGAAGTCCTGAGGTAGAACACCCTTTGAAGCATCCAGAACACCCCCATATACCTATGTTCCGCGATTTTTTATAGTTTTCGAGTAATTTAAATTTTTTGAGGAATTTTTTGAGACAAGCCAAAAAAAATTTTGTTTTTTCATTGCAACTAAATCGTCATGAGCTGTACTTTTATGCTTAGAATAATCGGTCTGGTAGTTTTGCATGATTTAGTAACAAACATCTAAACATCCAAAACATCTGAACACAAACTTTCGCATTTATACCTACTTATAACAGGAGGATTTCACAATCTTTGAAGCCGGGTAATTTCTTTTGTTGAAAAACATACAATTTTAAAATCGTGATAAAGCGTAAATTTTTAATTGACAAAAAAATATTAATATACAAAATATCATTGAAATACCTAAAACATTTCGTGAAATAACTTCATGCTTATTTCATAGGGGTGGTCAGGTATCTCTACAGCTGTCTGTACATATTTTTAAAGATGTACTGTGTACATTTTTTTGATTTGATTGATGGGTACATAATTATGTAACTAAAAGTGAATTTTACTTTTTGATTATCTGTTGTTTAAATTATTTTGATGAAAATGTGTAGTTTATTTTGAAACAACTTAGCGTTTACATAATTTTGAGATACATTTCAGCATACATATTTTTGCGATTTTATGTTGACTACATGAATTTGAAACTAAGAATGTTTCTATTTTATTGCTCGTGACTGTACATAGTCGAGATAAGGACTATAAACAATCACAGACAGTAGTAGCTACGGCGAACAGTCTTCAGATAAAGACTGTAGTATTCTTCTCTTCCTGTATTTTAGTTAGTTTCTATTTCTTGTTCTATTTGTTTACATTGTATTTTGCATTGTCACAGCGGTCATGTCATTAGTCTGTCATATAGCCGTTGACATTGAATGCTATGTCTTTGGTTACTCTCTGCCTTTGGTTGATGGCATCATTCCTTGTCGTTGGCGTCTAAACCATTGACATAGAATGATGGTTCAACCGTGATTCATAATTGTCTTTGGTATTTGCCACCTATTCTTGTCAATCTTGACTTCTATTTGAATTTGAAATCAAAATTGGAAATCGTGAGTTTCGCGAACGATTTTCTGCTTACCTTTTGACGGCTGAATTTTAAAAGGTCAGTCTTCCTTCATCTCTCACGTGGGATAGAAGGACAGGACAGCTACCTTACTGTCTCAAGGCCTCCCTGGGCCGCAGCACGGCCCAGGGACTTTGCCTAGGCGCGAACCCTACGCTACAACAGTACTCGACATCTAATATATTTTCTCTAAAGTGGTAGGCGCGTGTGAACTCCCTCCACAGTTCCTTCTTTTGCCACTGTACCTTGCGTGGGGGCTCAATAACTCCAGCCTCCTCGTACCTCCGGCTGGAAGCCGTGAGGGCAGTCCTATCCTGCCTCCGGCGAGGAGCCGTGAGGGCAGCCTTCTCTTGCCTCCGGCGTGGGCCGTGAGATCTGCTGCAGACACCACCTCGAGCGCCGAGTAACCGGCGTAGCACCAACAAGACCTCGTTCTCCTGGCTTCAGCTACGTCGAGCCTACTTAAGTCGAACTCTTGTTTCCCTCAGTTATCTATAACTTGCCAGTGATGTTAGGGAGGCAGGTCCCAAACTTGTACCGTTAGGCCTTATATAAAATACATCTGTTCTCTTGTATCTACTCTCTTTCTCTTACTACCACTAACCTTTCACTCGACCTTACCCTACCTACGTCTAGGGTCTTATATCTATAGGACCCTCGACGTAGCCTACCTCGACTACTGTTCACTAGGTCCTTACGGCTCCGCTGTAAGGCTAAGTGTAACATTACTAGACGTATGGCTCTAGCGTCTATAGTTTGCAGTCCTTACTTGCTGTAAACCACGTTAAGACTTAAAATTCTATTACATAACTACTTCGAAGGCATAACAATAAGTCCTACCCAGTGACGGCAGTATCTTTGTGAATCTTTTTAAAAGGAAAATACTACTTTACGCCTAACCAGTGGTAGGACACCTTCTCCGTGACAGCGACGGGATCTGGGACACCGTCAGAATTTTCAACCAATTGGAATCTCAGCTGGCCAGGGCCTGCGTTCCTCCTCTACACTCCGTATTTCCACCCTTTTACTGTTAATTTGTATCTAGTACCACGAACTAGTGTAGGCAGGCTAACCTACTTGTGTTTACCGTAATAAATTATTAAATGTACATTATTACACTTTTTTCTTTCCCTCTTATCTTCCGTCTCCACCTAGGTTGCTACGTTCGCCTAGGATTCTAGCCCTTAGGACCCAAAATCCTCGACGTGACGCCTAGGTACTCTAATACTTGCACCTAGGACTTGGTGACCTAAAGTCCCACGGCCTAGGTGTAATCCTAGTCTACCTTTATACTTGTGCTTGGGGTATTCACCTAGGACTCTAAATCCTAGTTCTCAATTTTGCCACATGAACGGATATAATGACGACCATTCCATCGACACAAAACTTTAATTACAAAATCGGGGCCCTGTAAAAGTGATCTTTTTCACTAATCTTCCTTGAAACTATCCCTGTGCAAAATATAGCGGAATTTTTTCGTATCTACAGATTGATCCGCTCTGTACTCGCCCCACCATCTATTACCCCTATGAGCTTCTACTCTTAAATATATAATTTCATCTGACATAATAAACAAACTACACAGTATTACTCACCCTGTTCCTGACGCAATATCTTTGAAAGCTGCTTCGCCGGTCTTCTTGAAATCCATGTAATTGGCTCGGCGTCAGTGGCTCCTTCCGCCGCGCATTCTAATTCTGCTTTTTTGTTGTCACCTTCTGGTCCTTTAATGAGCTTAGCTGTCGGCTTTGCACCGCCCAAACTGTCAGCGTCAGCTTTAACTTCAATCACACTTGATTCTGCGTTGTGCAAGTTGCACTTATAGTATCCTATACTGCTCTCATCTACGTTATTAATTGTGATTTTCTGGCCAAATTCTGCTATTTCATATCTGGAATTAGAATTAATTATACAAATATTTTCAACATTTATTAGGCTTCGACAGTCATCAACGAACCTATACAGTTTCATGATGGTCCGACTGTAAACGTTATTATGTATATAAATTTAATAACAAGCTTTGACTAAAGGAGATACCCTTGTGGGATGAGTCCGCTTTGCACCCATTAATAACAACGGGTTTAATGTTTAAATCCTGCGGATTTCTACAGATCGCTATTTTTCATCTATATCTATACTAATATAATAAAGAGGAAGGATTTGATTGTTTGTTTGTTTGCATTGAATAGGCTCCAAAACAACTAGACCGATTTAAAAAAAAGTTTTATCATTAGAAAGTTACATTATCCCCGATGGACATAGGTTACATAATTTCCCGAATACCCACGGGAACGAAGTCCTGGGCTGGATGCTAGTAATATTATAAAGAGGAAAGATTTGATTGTTTGTTTGTTTGCATTGAATAGGCTCCGAAACTACTGGACCGATTTGAAAAATTCTTTCACCAATAGAATGCTACATTATCCTTGAGTAACATAGGCTACATCTATACTAATATTATAAA
Organism: Aproaerema taeniolella; assembly: GCA_949987775.1. NCBI lineage: Eukaryota > Metazoa > Arthropoda > Insecta > Lepidoptera > Gelechiidae > Aproaerema > Aproaerema taeniolella. The sequence continues at coordinate 81,165 of CATLJT010000203.1, forward strand.
GAGGAAAGATTTGATTGTTTGTTTGTTTGTTTGCATTGAATAGGCTCCGAAACTATTGGACCGATTTGAAAAATTCTTTCACCATTAGAATGCTACATTATCCCTAGGTAACATATGCTACATAATTTTCCCTAATTTCCACGGGAACGAAATCCCGAGTGGAATACTAGTCTTTCATAATATTGCGCACTGCCAAGGAGTGGAATCATAATTATTTTTGATCTCATTTATATTCCAAATATCTTTAAAATTCGAGTAAATGCTTCTTTTGAGTGTGCTCGCTACACACTCAAAAGAAGCATTTACTCGAATATTATTTTAATCTCTAAATCTACTAAATCTTAGTAGGAACTTACGCTTTCTTGTCGTTAACATCAGTGAAATCTGTAGCCCCGGTCTTTTTAAAACTCCATTTCACTGGGTCCGAGTCAGTGGGGCTTCCGTGAACTTGGCACTTCAAATCTGCCTTCTTGTTTGCTTCTACTGGCGTGGTTGTGATCGTTGCCGTAGGCTTGTCACCACTACCATCGCTGTCACTTCCCTCCGGATTTACTTCTACTTCATCTGATTCTGTGTTGTGAGCGATACATTTGTACGCACCCGCCGTCTTTTCATTCAAATTCTTAACCTTCAACTTCTGGCCATCATCTGCTATATCATAATATCTGTAATTAATAAGTAGTTGAAATCTTTGCAGCATTGGTAATAATAATGTTTATGTTATAGAACAGAAGAATATCTTACCGCTCATGATTTTGTTTGTATGGAAAAGTATCTATTTTACTTTACAGCTTTCTAACTATCCTTAGGCAAAAAATCACATCGATACGTGAAGTACCTACAGCAGCACGTCAGGTAATCCATTAGCAATAAGTCGGCGCTATTACGAGCGAGATAAGAGCAACGTCAAGGTCAACATGTGTAGCCTGATGTGCTGCCGTGTGTACAAGAAAACAAAGAATACCTCTCCAGCCGGGAGAGGTAGTTTTTAACATTTTTTTTCTCCTTTTTTAAATTCTGGAGATATTAATTTTTGAAATGTAGAAATAGGTACGGGTCTCACGAATTGTTTTACAGAGCACACACTTTTTTATTTATTTTCATGCTTTTTTTTTTTTTTTTTTTAAATTAAGTGTTATTATTAGCATCCACAGACTTTATGTCCGTGCCTTTGTCTAGATTAAGATTTCTTGTTAATACTTGATTTTATCTATAATACATTACTTTCCATAGAGGTTTACAATTTATAAGTAAGTATAATAAATATATGAATACATAATGTATATAATATATATTTAAGCGAGTGACGGTTCTTCGCTGTTGCATTCAGACCTCAAGGCATCCATGACGGCTTTGTCTCGACTTTTGATCGCCATTTTGAGGTTGTAATTGACCACTTTTTCACTTCCTGCCGCCTCTGCTTCTTTGTAAATTTTCATGCTTTAGAGGATCTAGCTTGAAAATTTTGAGTAAAACGATATAAAACAAAAAAATACGGGTCTGTTTTTGTATAAAATTTATTTACTTTGACTAGTTATTAAAAAATCACCTCGTGAATTGTAGGTTTTTAGTCTGACTTGACGAAGCATGTAGCTAATCACTTTTGTCTTGGTTTTAAACTATGACCAAGCTTGTTGTGAATGCCTTTTTGTAAAAAAAATCTAGCAACTGTTTAAATGCAACTGGGCCTCATAAGACGGCTCAAGATCACTCAAAGCGTGATAGAAAGAGCTGTGCTCGGAGTTTCTCTGCGCGATCGAAACAGAAATGAGGAGATTCGCAGGATGCGCAGCTCGAAGAATTGCTAACCTTAAGTAACAGTGGGCAGGACACATTTCTCATAAGTCTGATGGCCGCTTGGGCAGAAAAGTAGGTACTTGAGTGGCGACCGCGTACCGAAAGGCGCAACGTAGGAAGGCCTCCCACGAGGTGGACCGACGATCTGGTAAAGATTTCGGAAACTGCTGGATGCGGATGACGCAGAACCGGTCGATGTAGAAATCCTTGGCGTAGGCCTATTGTCAAGCAGTGGTTGTCTTGCAGCTGTCATGATGACCACGAGGATTATAACGAACTGTTCAACTAAAAAAATAGCTTACAAGTCTGTGCTTATGTCGGTGAATTTGTCTGCCCCTGTCTTCTTGAATTGCCAACTAAATTTGTGATCTTTCCCTTCGGCCTCACATGTCAATTCTGCAGGTTGACCGTGCTTCACTGGTGACGTGGCAAGTTTAGCCGTAGGCTTCGCTTTACTAGCTGAAACATGTGTTGCATTTTTAAAATTAAACTTCGAAAGTAATAATAATTTTCCATATCAAGATCGTAGAGTCACCGACTTCAATCCCAACAATAGTTCGTACAAAGTATGTAAATAGTGTCAAAAAAGGAATTAAGTTATGAAGTTCCAACAGTTTCAAGATTGTGAAAGGGTAACTCCTCCGAACAAGTCTCCTAACTACAGTAGTTTTCGAAGTATAGACTACCTACTTGCCAATTAAATAAGAGTCCCGACCCGTTTACCCCCTGGACTTTCCCACTGGTGGGTCGACGGCTAATTCACGATTACCCCTCCACCCACCAAGCTGTTAAATGAGTCCCGACCCGTCCACCCACAAGACTGTCCCACTGGTGCGGTGGGTAGACGGGTAATTCACGAATAGTGTAGTCGCTAAGGCAGACCGTTTTCAAGCTATGAGCAAAAAAACTGCGTAAAGGGATGTCAGCAGATAACCGCAAACTAAAATGTCTCATTTATTTAGATGATGTTCTGGTTGGTAAGTATTTTTTGTTTTTGTTGTTTGAAAGCGCTGAATCATTTTCAATAAAATGTATATGGGACCATTTCAGGTATATACTATTTCGAACAAAAAACAAATTTTGAAAATCGGCTGACAGTTGGCGGAGTTATCGCGTAACAAACATACGAAAAAACATACAGTCGAATTAAGAACCGCCTCCTTTTTGAAGTCGGTTGAAAAAGAGTCCCTCTCAAAAAAGTGGCACCGTAACCTGCCGTACAGTTTTTGATTAGAAAAGTATGAATTTTTGAGTTTTGTAAACTAAATGTTATATTAAAATGTTGTATCGAGTCTTATTACATAGAGGCCAGCTATTTTAATGGCAATAAAATGAATATTTCTTGAACAGTAAGAGTTTGTAACACCAGTTTCCCATCAACCTGCCGTGTCCTAACGCGACTTACATCGATTTAAAATCAATTTGACTGAATTAATAAAGTGATTTCTTTTGTTCTGTCTACTTTAATTGAAAGATAGTGAACTAAACATTGTCGTTTTGTAAATTATGGCTCATATTTATAAGTAAGTACTAAATTAACTTAAGTTAAACTTTGTCCGGCGTTATTTTGTCATCAACCTGTCGCCGTAAACACACACGCGTACCACTCACACTATTGCAATTTGAACCACTCTCCTCCCATGTAACAACGCACTCAGTCACTGGCTACGCATCAAAGGTGAAATACATGTCCGTTGTCGCCAAATTTTCAAGCTATCAGCGACGATCTATCTGGATCTGGGTTTTGTAACAGGTATGTTATATTTATCCTGTGCACGATATTTTTTCAAATTGAATCGTTTATTTAATATGAATAATTTGTATTCCTTCTTAAATTAGCCTATTTTTAGATAACGGTTTCTCCAGCTCAGTACAACAAAGCGTTTAATAATTATTATTATTTTTCGGCTGATTCTCATTATTCTGTGCCTATTTAACCTGCCTTATTATGACAGGTGAAAGAGAAACTAGACAGGTGAATGAGAAACTAGTCAGATTACTATGAGAGTTGTTGATATTCATTGTTATTTAGTACTGTCGAGTATGTTAACCAAATACTTAAACTTATTGATCAAATTACATACACTAAAAGTTTTTTTATTCAGTATAAAAACGTTCTTCTTTAATATAATAGTTTATTTCATTTTGTATATAAAGGAGACTGGGCGGGTGCCTATCCAGTGTTGTAAAGGTTGTGTTATATGTCATTTTAAAGGCCATAACAATAACTTCATTTTATGCTATGACACCAAGAACGAAACTTGTGCAGAGAATGAGCTATGAATCGGATACAGTCGTATACAGAATATATTTTTATTATTACACTTTTATCTGCCAGCAGAGGTTTATAAAGATTGTTACCAATTTCATTCTAAACTAGAAATAGATTTTTTTAAGCCAATCATGGGTGCCGGACAGGAACAGAAGACACTCGGGTTATTATGGGACCCCGAGAACGACAAGCTACGGTTCAACACTTCTCTCAACAGAGTCGACAAAGAAGTTAGAGAAACCACACGCCCTCCGACCAAAAGGGAAGCACTTATCGCAGTCATGAGTATTTACGACCCACTTGGACTACTCAGCTGCTACACCATAACAGCAAAGATTGGGCTACAGAATCTATGGAGCCAGAAGATGGAATAGGACGAACCAGTTCATGTTTTCTGCGACGCCAGACAAGACGCCTACGCTGCAGCAGCCTACTGGAGACTCGAGCAAGAGGAGGGAGAGGTCAAAGTCGTGTTGGTGGCAGCCAAAGCCAAGGTTGCACCACTCAAGGCGCTAACCATACCCCACATGGAGTTGCAAGCAGCACTCATCGGAGCCAGATTGGACAGTCATGTAATAAAGGAGCACAGATGGAATACCGACAGCGTGATATATTGGACTGATGCCCAGATAGTGCTGCATTGGATCCGAAACAACAATCGGCGCTATACACCCTACGTGGCGCACCAACTTGGAGAGATAACTGAACTCACCTCCGTCCACCAATGGAGATGGGTACCCACGAAGAGCAACGTAGCCGACCTAGCAACCCGAGCAGGCTACATACCTGAAAATGAAGAAGACCCCTGGTTCAACGGTCCGGAAGTTTTGAAGATGCCAACGAGCGAGTGGCCCTAGAATGTACCAAGCCATGGAGAAGAAATCGAGCAAGTTGCCCTCCACCTGGTAGAGCCTGAAGCGACATACCTACCTGATTTCAAGTGCTTCTCAAGTTACGAACGCTTAATAAGGACAACGGCAAGAATGTTCCTCTTCATAGATCAATGAAGAGGAAATAAGAAGGATTTGGAAGTGGACCATCTTAAGAAGGTTGACGATGAATGGATGAAGAAAGTACAACGAGACGACTTTGCACAGGAAATAGAAATGCTGAAGAAGAGCAAATGATTACTACGGGCCAGTCTACTTCACTTACTTGACCCGATCATGAGAGATGGGTTACTACGGCTTTACGGAAGAATAGGAGCAGCCCCAGGACTAGCTGACAAATACTGGAGGCGCTGGCTGAAGGAGTACCAGCCCACACTGATTGGTGTCTCAAGGAAACGCATCGCAGCCTCACCAGCCACTTAAGGAAGGACCCTTCCGCCGGAGTCCAGCGCCAAGCAGACTTGCTAGCCACATCTGCGTTCCGTCGGTGCACGGAAGTGCCAGTGCCATTGGGGAAATAAGGAAGAAATCAGTTGCGCAGTTTAAGACCGGTCTCGACTGATGGGCAATACTGTCCTGGGCAACTCATCTTGGAGGGTAGCGGGATTTTAAGCACGGTCTCCCGCCGTAGGCCGACCGCAGTCTATTCACGTCTAGACTCATAGCTATTGACGCTGGAGTTCCTCAGGGGTCCGTACTCTCTGCGGCTCGTTTCCTGCTGCACATCAACGACATGCTTATGCCTGGAGTTGTTGCGTACGCAGATGACAGCACAGTCATGAAGAGATATTGTCCAATGCAGGAGAAGGCGGGGATAAAATTCGATCTGAGAGGGAAGTAATGTGAACTCAATCTTAAGTCTTGTCTCCCTATGGGGAGACATTAATCTGGTTAGTTTCAACGCCACCAAAACACAAGCGTGTCTGTTTTCCGCGAAACGGAGTCCTTTTGATCTGACTCCTACTTCTGAAGTACATCTGTACCTGTCACTGATGAGCTTCAACTCCTCGGCATGAAGTTATCTGCCAACCTTATCTTCGGCACATCCATCGAATCCAAAGCTCAAACTGCAACCAAAAAGCTAGGCATCCTTAATAAGATCAAGCGATACTTCTCGCCTGACCAACTCCTAACCCTTTATAAGGCGCAGGTCCAGTCGTGCATGGAGTATTGTAGCCACCTTTGTGATGGTTCGGCCAAATATCACCTAGCCGCCTTGGAACCGGTGGATCGCAGAGCCAGGAGGCTCATTGGTGACAAAAAGCTAGTAAACAGTAAACTCCAAAGCCTGACTCATAGGCGCAAAGTAGCTTGCCTGTGTGTTTTTTACAAGATGTACTTCGGGGAGTGTGCTCATGAGCTACACGAGATCATTCCGCCTGCCCCTTTCTTGTACTGGACGTTCAGCCAGACGCACCGCTGGGTACCACCCTTACCTTGTGGAGAATCCCCGGATCCGTACTGAGCGCTACTCTTCAACTTTGTATTCTCTGCCTGCGTCTGTATGTCCAGGCACATATGACCCGCATCTCTTTAAAGTTCAAGTGAATAGGCATTCTGGTGAGCTTGCTATATCCTCGATCACATTTCTGCTTCTGGACTAGATTGTGGTCAAAAGCAAACTCATTAACTGTAAAAAAGGAGTTGTGGTCATAGTCGTCGACCCCTCACTACCCAGGAACACATGGCCTAAAGGCGTCATAGAGAAGGTTTATCCGGGTCCAGATGGTCACACACGCAGCGCCGACGTCCGCACGCAAGGAGGGATCTTCAGGAGGCCTACGTCGAAGCTGGCAGTGCTACAGAAGGACAAGCCCGCTGTCAACTCATAGAAGGCTACGTCAAGACTTCGCCGGGGGGAGGATGTAAAAGACAGTGGAGGAAAAATCGTAGTATATAAGAACAATTTTTTTTAATCTAGCCTACAAGATCCCACTACTAAGAACAATTACGTAGTAATATTGTAAAATTAGGTATTAAGTTTTAAATCTAGGGCATAAATAGATTATTAGCATTTGTAGTTTATTGCCTATTCTTAGTATAGAATCACATTAACCTGTGCCCGTTTCTCAGTTAACCTGTACGATACCTCATTCACCTGTCCACCTATTTTTTCTGCGTACTCTCAAAGGCACAATTCTTTAAAAAACCTGTTCCCTCTTACATATTTATATTTAAGAGGGGGAATACATTTTTTTATATTTTCAAATACGTTGTTCTCACACTTTTTTGAAAATGTGTAAAAAAATTCAGGCGGTGCCACTTTTTTGAGAGGGACCCAAAATTTAATTATCAGTAGCACATAAATGAACTGCTACAATTATATACTTGCTAGAAATTACAGTCTTACAAAGTGGGACATCTCTCAACATAGGTTTTTTTATACAGGATGTCCCAGGAAACCTGTACCTGCGAAGGTCTGTGGTTTGGGGTCACCAATACCTATCGATTGGGTTCCCCATGTATGTTCCGCGATTTTTTGGAGTTTAGAAGTTATAACACATTTAATTAATTTTTCGAAATTTATCACCCAGCATCGATTTTTATTTTTTTTATCTTTATGATTAAGATTATTTAAAAAAAATCTTTATGGTAGATATAGGGAAATATCAGCTACAGTTTCAAAAAATTGGATGTCCCTCATGATTATGGAACATGATTAAAATTTAACTGAAATTTAATAGAGGCACTTCAGCGAAATCTTTTCAAAACTTCAAGCTGGTAAAAAATAATTAATAATAATAATAATAAATAAATAAATAAAATCTTTATTAATAAAACTGTAAAACAAATTATTTTAAAACTAAACACATACAAAATAAAGGTCAATACAATTACAAACGTGCCTGAACTAGGATATACCTGTGTCTCAGGCGAAGGAGGGCTTAATACAAAGTTATTAAAATCACAAGCAAAACATTATTCTTATTAGTTATTACACTACACCTACAAAAATTTTACAATAATATATAATTAGATATTTTAGACTTAATTAATACTAACGTACCTATTCATTAACCTATTTTACAACAGTTAATAATTTATCGGTATCTTCGTAGCATAGTTTTTTGAGTTCGTCTGTAATTATTTTCTTGGTGCTACTGTACTTAAGAGAATATATGGCCAGATTGGCGTTTAATCTATTGTACAGTAGGGGCCCTAAGAACACATGAAATCTAGAGGAGAAGGCACATTTTGTAGTCGGGTTTTGTGGACGAGCAATATCTTTCCGTCTTTTGTTAGTAATTTCAGTGCTAAATGGAAGTGAAGCGTGCTGTTTGAGGACTGATTGCAATATAAACAATTACCTGACTGTAAGTACCTGGCATGATTTATAGAGAAGTTCAGTAGGGAAGAGAAAGGGCCGAAAAGTGGACACTTTTAGAATAGCTCTTTGAGCTCGCTCGACGGTTAAAATTGAGGTCTTACCAGAGCCTCCCCATGAGGTAATGCAGTACGTCAATAGTGACTGGCACAAAGCAAAGTAAACTTGCCTGATAATCTGTGGGTCGGCAATAGAGCGCAGTTTTTTAAAAACAAATATCAACTTGCGTATTCTACCACTTAATGCTTCGATGTGGGGTTTAAATGACAGTGTATGGTCAATGAGAATACCTAGATATTTCATAATACTAGTAGTTCCAATTGTTGGACAGTCGCATAGTGTATCTTTAGGGTCTTTACAGCGGTGAACATGAAGTATGGGGTGAATTGAAGTGACATTAGAAGCACGCATTGAAAACTTTATGAATTTGGTTTTATCTGCATTAAGGGTTAGTAAATGCTCCTGAAGCCAGTTATTTACAACATTGAAGCCCCTCTGTGCACATTCATACGCCTGTTTTTCCGAGTTCGCAGAGAACAACAGAGCTGTATCGTCTGCATAAGAAATTAGTTTACCGCCATCTAGTTTTATATTGCATAGATCATTGATGTAAATCAAAAATAGAGTGGGGCCTAATATACTACCTTGGGGAACCCCAAAGTTAGTATTTTCAAGGTCGTCACTTAGGACATTGTAAATTTTTACACATTGCGTACGACCTTCCAGGTAATTAGTAAATAAATTAAGCTGGGTGCCACGAATGCCTAAGATTTCAAGCTTTTGTAATAGAATAGGGATGGAAACTGTGTCGAATGCTTTGGCGAGGTCAAGGAGATTCCAATTGAGATGGACCTGCAGATTTCAAACAGCTTTTAAAAACTTTGCAAAATATTCAGCTTTAGGAAACATCCCGCAAATTAGCACTGAGCGCTTTTCTTCTGTTTTTAATATTTCAGAATGCCACATGGAATAAAAATCTTTGCCTGCGCCTGTATTTCCGAACAGAGTTTGTAGCTGTTGCTATTGCTACAGAGTTTGAAAGGTTTTTCACTGACATTCCAGTCTCCACTACTCAATCACTTGGCTCATCTCCCGCTCTCGCTGAATCGCTACTCAAGCAAAATGTAGACGAAAGTAAGGTTCATTTCAGTTTTTCACACATAAGAATTGTTGACATTCTTAAAACTTTTAAAATGTTAAACATGAAAAAGACTGCGGACCTTGATGGTCTTTCAGTAAAAGTAATAAATTGTATAATAGATTGTATTGCTCCACATTTAGTGTTTATTTTCAATAGTTGTGTCGATGGTGGTGTGTTTCCTGATTTGATGAAACATAGTAAAGTAATTCCTCTGTTTAAAGCTGGTAGTACATCTGACCCCACCAACTTTAGACCTATTTCAATACTACCAGTACTTAGCAAAATTTTTGAAAAAATTATCCTTAGTCAAATAACTACTCACTTCTATGCTAATAAACTTATGAATATTAATCAATTTGGATTCACACGGGGTCGTTCAACAACCGATGCCGGTGTTGAACTTATTCGTCACATTTTTGAGGCCTGGGAGGATTCACATGATGCTCTTGGAGTCTTCTGTGATTTGTCCAAGGCTTTTGACTGTGTTCACTATGAGACTCTAATCAGAAAATTACATCACTATGGCATAAGAGGAAATGCACTTAGGCTTTTGGAATCTTATTTGTGTAATAGGATCCAGAAGGTTGAGGTTAACGGCACTAGATCACCTGGGTCCACAGTCTGTATGGGCGTCCCGCAGGGTTCAATTTTAGGACCATTCTTGTTTCTCCTGTACATTAATGATTTGCCTTTTCTTGTTAAAGAGGCCCATGAGATCGTATTATTTGCAGATGACACATCACTTTTATTTAAAGTGAAAAGATATGACACTAATTATGACGACGTGAATATTGCGATCTCAAAGGTAGTTGAATGGTTCACTGCAAATAACCTACGCTTGAACGAGAAAAAAACCAAATGTGTTAAATTTACCTTGCCTAACGTTAAACAGTTTAATACCAATGTACAGGTTAAAAATGAAAAACTGGAAGTTGTAGAATCTACTGTATTCTTAGGTATCACTATTGACGCAAAGCTTCAATGGGGTCCTCATATTGATAAGTTAGCGAACAGACTCAGTTCAGCAGCTTACGCGGTTAAAAAAATCCGTCAATTATCGGACGTAGAAACCGCGAGAACCGTATATTTCAGTTACTTCCACAGCCTTATGTCATATGGCATTTTGCTGTGGGGTAATGCTGCCGACATTAATAAGATATTTGTCCTGCAGAAAAGGGCTGTTCGCGCGATTTATCAAATGAGACCTAGAATGTCTCTTAGAAATAGATTTAAGGAAATAGATATTTTGACATTTGCGTCCCAGTATATATTTAATAATCTTTTGTATGTAAAGAAAAATGAACAATTGTTTAAGAAAAATAGTGATAGGCACAATGTAAACACTAGAAGTAAACATAACTTGGATATACTAGACAGCCGTCTCTACAAAGTAACAAACTCTTTTATGGGTCAATGTATACGCTTCTACAATAAGATTCCCATGTGTATTCAAAACCTACCTTTAGAAAAATTTAAGACGATAATTAAACAAAAACTTTGTAAAAAGGGCTATTATAGAATTTCGGATTATCTGTTAGACAAGCAACCATGGGAATAAATTGCTCAGCTCCAGAGTTATTCAGATATTAAGTCAATTAAAATTAAAAGTAAGAAAATTTATATGATTGACTTAAAAAGAGCGACCCTCGGAGTTTCTTGCCTATTCTTCTCCTGAGGAAGACTGCACCTTTGCGAATAGGCGCAAAGCCAAAAGTGCTAATGTAATTCATAATATTGACGTGTTCAAGTATCATTTTATATGTTCAATGAAATAAACACTTTTGACTTTTGACTTTTGACTTTTGACTTTTGAACTTATTTAATTTTAATTTAATTTAATTATAGCTCCATTTGTTGCAGCAAAAAGAGCTGAAGTTGTCAAAAAATCCTGAACATTTAGATTTTTCGCAGGTAACGAAGGTGGAGTGAGTTAGTTAACCTTCATTATCTGCGAAAACGTATTTTTTTATAAAAGGTCTAAATAGTAGACCTTCATATTCGCAATGTACCTACTAGCTAGGTTACACACGTCACAGCTCGAGCGTGATGTGCCCACGCGCGGAATGCGCTGCGGTCCTAGTAGAGTCTCCTGGCACAAGGAAAATTTTTAAAGTTGAAATTTAAAAACCGACTGTTACTTTTTTCGATTAATATTTATTTGTGTGTTAACGACCACCCGGGAGTAGGTTTGTTACGATAATGATAATGATAATAAACTTTATTTGCCAGAATACATGTTTGACAAGGTCTTAAAACTTATTCTAAGTAGCATTGTATTCTACCTTTTACAATAAGATGTGCAAATCTTTGGTAATATACATTCAATTAATTTGCAAATCATTCTAATTAATGATGTCATTTAAAAATTATAAAATTAATCATATAATCATATACAACATTACATTACATTAATTAAATTAAATATTCATATAAATGTCACATTATTGTAATACATTTTTGTCACTTAGAAAATTGTCCACTGAGTAGTATAGCTTTGACAGAAAGAACGTATGCAATAGTCTCTTAAACAAATTAATTTTACAGCTTTTGATGCTGTCCGGTAAATGGTTATAAATTCTTATTGCCATACAGTACGCGCTCTTGCTGAATACACTTTTTTGTTGTATTGGCACCCTGAGCTTATGGCAATAACGTCCGATTCTGTCTCTACCGTCATTGTTCCTTAGGAAAAGTTCTGGGTATTTTCTGACAAATAGACACATTTCATACATGTACAGGCACGGCATTGGTAAGATACCAAGGTTCTTAATAGAGGCTTACAGCTTTCTAAGAAGCTTATTCCATAAACGGCTCTTATACACTTTTTCTGAACCAAAAATATCCTCTGTGCTTCCACTGAAAAACCCCATATTACTGTTATAAATGAAACACAACCGTTCCGTTTCATAGTGCATTCTCGAATGCTCTTTATTGGTTACCCGCATACATTTTAAATCGTAAACCTACCTACACAACACCTCCACCCTTATCTACTACATACCAACTAATTAGCTTAATATTTACTTAAATCAATCAGCAAACCTTACTTACTACACATTGCTTGTACACACACACACAGTTGGTATTTAGGTACTATCATCTGAAAATTTATAAAATCAAAACAGAAATCTCCATAATAATCCGGAGGCCTTCGCACTCGCCTGGGCCGTTCCCTCGGCGGCTCCGCGGGTGCGGCAGAATGAGTTCGCGTGGCGAGCGGCACCGGAGCCGGGCCCTCCGCGCGCGCCCCGCCCTCCTCGACGCCACTCTGAGGACCAGCGTCCGACACCACAGGCTCCGACTCAGAGATACTCGGATACACTAAATATGATTTTTTATTAGGGGTATTACGATGAGTTTTCTGTTCACCAGATGTAACCGCTCTTTCAAATCTCAACTTAATTTGATCGGTGTGTCTATGTACAACAGAATCGTCCTCGGCTACAATCTCATGATCCACATTTCCCAATCTTTTTGTTACCTTGCCCTTCAACCACTTAAATTACCACCACGATAAGTCCTGTACCATACTAACGCGCCAGGCCCGAAATTTCGCCGCGGATTTACGCTCGCTGTGTCCCCACTTAGTGACTTGCAAGATTCACCTAAGTCCTGTGCATCACTCCCCGGTTTCAGGCAATCTAAGCGGGTTCGCAGCGAGCGCCCTTGTAATAGCTGTGCTGGACTAACCCCCGTGGTGTAGTGCTCTGTGTTACGGTATACTAATAAGTATCTGTAGAGAGCCGTTTGTACATCTAACCCTTGTACAGCCTGGCAAGAAAGTCCTGAAATAGAACTAAAAAATATTATAACTGGTAACTTTCTTTCTGTCAGTTATCAATCACGTCAAGTAGGTACGTATTGTGTCATTTCTTTTACAAGATAATAATTAATTGTGTTTTTTTCTATTTTATTGTGTTATTATGGTGATTTCGGTGACCAATAGTGCTCAAATGAGCAGGGGTGTAATTCGGAGCTCTGCTAGAGGAATCATCTATTTTATTTAAAATGTTTAGAAGAATTCGAAGCAGGATAACATTTATCCGAATTCAACGATTTTCATAGAAGAACTGCTGATATGACTGGTAAAATGTGGTTTTATTTATGTAATTATATATAATTTGTGTGATTCAACTTGCAATAGCTAGAATAAACCGCTCATAGAATGACTGTTTACATTTGAAATTAACACTCACTTTAAGGTTTTGTTTACAAATACAGTAACAAAGGAGCGCGTTCGAACAATTTTGATCTTTTCTTTGTTGATATGGCATAAATTGGAGAAATTCATGCCAACATGTAATGAAAATAATAATACCAAAGGGAAAGACTCTGTATGACGATATTGACAGAATAATTATATAAACCTCCAAGATGAAAACAGCCGTAGTGAATCAGACGAAAATAACCAGCAGACTATTAGAGAAGGATCACGCCAAGATGAAGACGTTGATGAAGACTTCTAGCGTGGAATATTTAGATGAAAGCATTTTCGATTCCGAATAGAAGATACGGGCATTGTGAAACACAAAATTGCCTCACAAAATTTTGGATCAGTTGACATCAAGGTACTTTGATTTTTATATAAGGTCCTAATTTATTAGTCACTTACCTTCTAAGGCGTTATTGTATAGGTTGATAGTATTCCAAAAAACAACATATAAATTAATTATCTGAAAATTATATTTTGTAAAAATAATAAAAAATGAATTTTCCATTTAAAGATAAAGGAATGGTTCTCTTTCGATTATAGCCGTCCACTCCCCGCTCGCCCGCTCTACTACTGCCATTATTATTTACGTTTGAATGGATGGGTTTATTCAACATTGTAATGAAAAAATATCATAACAAAATTTTTCAAGACCTTTTAAATTTAATATTATGCTTTTGCTTTTTGACTCAAATGATATATTTTAACTACACAATAACGTGTTAAAAGGAAAGTGACTAATAAATAAGAGCCTTATATAGTAATAATTAACAACTTGCCTCGGATAGACAAGGAACTATCGAAAAATAGTGATAGGCACAATGTAAATACTAGGACCAAGCATAAACTGGATGTACTAGACAGTCGTCTCCACAAGGTCATGAACTCTTTTATGAGTCAATGTATACGTTTCAATAATAGGATTCCCATGTGTATTCAAAACCGTGTGTACCAATAATAGGATTCCCATGGAAAAAAAGAAAATAATTAAACAAAAACTTTGCAAAAAGGGCTAATACAAAATGTCTGATTATAAACTGTTCAACTCTAAAATTATTTCACATTTAATTAATTAGAAAAAAAATAAAAATGGAATGAGATTAAAAAGAGCACCCTAGGAGTTTCTTACCTAATCTTCTGTGGGGAATAATACATCTTTGGGAGTAGGCGTAGAGCCAGTACAGTCAAAAGAACGAATATGTATTTAATGTAACAAATTTTAAGTAACATTCTGAATGTTCTATAAAATTTAACTATTTTGATGTTGAATTAAAAATGTATAATATATAGTAAATCAAACAAATCATTTTTTTATTAAAATAATTACGTTACAATCCATTCAAAAGTTTTATTAAGTATTTTACTTTACCCTTCATACCTTGAACTTACTGGAAGAGTAATGGCGAGATATGAGATATGAAAATGTATGTTTTTGACACCTTTTAAAAGAAATATGATGAGTACGGTGTATAGCATAATTATAATGGTTTTCCCGTAATTATTATTTCACAAAATCGGCTAATAGTAAAAGATAAAAAATTGTATATAAGTCAAAGTATCAAAACCGTTATTGTCGCAGTATATAGGGTGGCCACTAGGCACGATAGTGGCGCCGCCATTATTTTCACGACTTTCTTGCCAGGCTGTACGATAGCTTTTTTAATTACTCTCTTACAGATTTTCACGGCATTTTCTGCCGCTCCGTTTGAAGACGGATGATACGGAGATGAAAATAATTGCTCAATGTCGTTTCCTTTCAAAAATTTTCCAAATTCGATACTAGAGAACGGGGGCCCGTTATCGCTCACTACCTGCCTTGGTAAACCAAATCACGCCCATAGTTCCCGCAGATTAACTCAGTGCCCCAAGTCAACCTCTGACGACCGAAACAATGGCGGTATATCCATTCAAATAGCGTGGCTAAATGCAACAGACCAGTGATGGGCAGCAGTATCACTGGTGCGAGAAGCTACGCCCTGCGATCGCCAACCCGCATTGCCCAGCGTGGCGATTATGGGCATAACCTCTTATGGCAAGCGCACATTTACCAAGGCCCCCAGTTCCCGGCCGCCCCGCTATTCCTGACCAAGGCGGCGGTCATGGTTACGTCCGGGTAGGGGGTGCTAAGAATCCCCGGGTTACGGTAGGCCGCCACCTCCACGAACAATTGACCCTGGCTACGTACAACGGACGCACGCTGCGACTCGACGAGCACCTTCTACAGTTGGAAGAGGAACTGAAATGCATAAGATGGGGCGTTCTGGGACTAAGGAAGTCCGAAGAGAGGGAGAGGACACCGTAACTTTTGAATCGGGCCATCTTATGTATTTCAGAGAAGGGGATCAACTTTCCCAGGACGGGGTTTGGTTTCTGGTCCATAGAACTCTCGTTGACAACGTTGTCAAAGTATCCAGTGTGTCGACAAGGGTTGCGTACATAATTATTAAGCTGACCGAAAGGTACACCTTCAAAGTCGTGCAGGCCTACGCACCGACTTCGACACACTCGGATGAGGATGTGGAGATTCTCTACGAAGACATATCAAAGGCCCTGCATAACACCTCCAGGGCCCACTACAACGTTGTCATGGGAGATTTTAACGCCAAAGTGGGAACAAAGTCTGGCAGCGAACGCTCAGTTGGACCGCATGGTTATGGGAGCAGAAATGACCGGGGGCAAATGCTTGTTAACTTCCTCGAAAAAGAGGGGCTCTTTATGATGAACTCGTTCTTCAAGAAACAGCCCAAAGGAAGTGGACGTGGCAGAGCCCCGATGGTCAAACTAAAAATGAGATTGATTTCATCATGACGGATAAAAGGCGCATATTCAGAGATGTCTCAGTGATTGCTAGGTTTAAAACCGGAAGCGATCACCGACTTGTCCGGGGCACTCTGAATATCGATTCCAAACGCGAAAGAACCCGCTTGATGAAGTCTAGGCTCCGACCAAATACGCTCCAAACCGTGATGGGCTCCGAACTGTTCCGGATAAAACTGGAAAACCGATGCGCTGCCTTTGAAACCACAGGTTATGTTGACCAGAAGCTCGATCAAGTACTGAGCACTCTTCGAGAGGAAGGCACAAAGCTCTGCCAAATGAGGCGTACAGGCAAGAAGTCAAAACTTTCGAAAGGGACTTTAGAGCTAATGAGTAAAAGATGAGAAAATCCCCCGTCAACTTTGTCAGAACACCGGGCGCTCAACAAACAGATCACGAAACTGGTACGACGTGACCTCCGAGCTTTCAATACGCTCTTGGTTGAAAAAGCAATTAAGCAAAACCGGGGGTCGAAAGTGTTCGTCCAGTCACTCGGGAGAAGCCACCTGACGAAGTTGACCACAGCCACGGGGATGAAGGTCACCTCAAAGCCGGAGATCCTCTCGGAAGTTAAAAACTTCTACAGCCAGCTCTGCGCCTCCTACGCACCTCGACCTAAATCTCGAAATAGCGACCACCGAGCTACCCTCACACGCCACTTCACAGAAGACCTGCCCGAAATCAGCCTGAACGAGATCGAGCTGGCCCTTAAAAAGCTTTAAAATGTAAAAGCCCCAGGTGAGGACGGTATAACAACTGAGCTTCTTAAGGCAGGGGGAATTCCCGTACTGAGGGAGCTCCAGGAGCTATTTAACACCGTTCTCTTTACCGGGAGAACTCCGCGTGAGTGGAACAAGAGCGTAGTCATCTTGTTATTTAAGAAAGGTGACAAAACCTTATTGAAAAACTACAGGCCGATATCGCTCTTGAGCCACGTATATAAGCTGTTTTCAAGGGTCATCACAAATCGTCTTGCGAGAAGACTCGACGAGTTTCAACCTCCCGAACAGGCCAGATTTCGTAGTGGAGACGGAACCATAGACCACATCCACACAGTGCGCCAGGTTGTACAGAAAACTGAAGAGTACAATCGGCCCCTGTGTCTAGCTTTTGTGGACTATGAGAAGGCTTTTGACACAATCGAAACCTGGTCTGTTCTGGAATCCCTGCAGCGATGCCAAGTAGACTGGC
This sequence comes from Aproaerema taeniolella, assembly GCA_949987775.1. NCBI lineage: Eukaryota > Metazoa > Arthropoda > Insecta > Lepidoptera > Gelechiidae > Aproaerema > Aproaerema taeniolella. Next base: position 98,808 of record CATLJT010000203.1, read on the forward strand.
GATACATCGAGGTGCTGAGATGTCTTTATGAAGCCGCAACGATGACCGTCCAAATACAGAATCAGCAGACTGAACATATTCACCTGCGTCGAGGAGTGCGACAGGGTGATGTCATATCACCGAAACTGTTCACTAACGCTCTGGAGGATATGTTCAAGACGCTGGACTGGAAAGAGTACGGCATCAATATAAACGGTGAACACATCTCGCACCTACGATTTGCAGACGAAATCGTCATTATGGCTGAAACGCTGCAGGATCTTCAACGATTGCTGGATAGTCTAGCTAATGCGTCTCAGCGTATAGGGCTCCGGATGAACTTGGATAAAACCAAAGTCATGTTCAACAAACATGTTGACCCGGGGCCGGTCGCGGTAAACGGAGTCCCCCTCGAGGTTGTTTCTGAATATGTGTACCTGGGACAGATGCTCCGAGTAGGTAAAAACAACTTCGATGGGGAAGCTAAGAGACGGATACAGCTGGGCTGGGCAGCGTTAGGGAAACTCCGCCGAGTCTTCACGTCACCTATACCTCAAAGCCTGAAAACGAAAGTTTTCAATCAGTGCGTCCTACCCGTGATGACATACGAAGCCGAGACGTGGCCACTCACAGTGAGACTAGTCCACCAATTTAAGGTCGCTCAGCGAGCTATGGAAAGGGCTATGCTCGGTATTTCTTTGAGGGATCGGATTCGAAACGAAATAATCCGTCAGAAAACCAAAGTTACCGACATAGCCCGGCGAATTAGCAAGCTTAAGTGGCAGTGGGCTGGTCATATCTGTCGTAGAACCGATGGCCGTTGGGGCAGAAAAGTTCTAGAATGGAGACCACGAATCGGCAAACGTAGCGTAGGGCGCCCTGTTACTAGGTGGGGTGACGATATTCGTAAAGTAGCGGGCAGTGGTTGGAGGAGGAGAACTGAGGACCGAGCTCAGTGGCGTGCCATAGGAGAGGCCTATGTCCAGCAGTGGACTGATACTGTAATCAGCACCCCCGAAAACCTATTAAACGACACCCATGACGGTATTTTCCAAAAAAATCCATGTCCGCCATCTTGGATTTAAAACTGGATGTCATTTTCGAAATCAGCACCCCTGAAAACGCATTAAACGACATCCATGACGGTTTTTTACAAAAAATTCATGTCCGCCATCTTGGATTTCAAAATGGATGTCCTTTTCGGAATCAGCACCCCCGAAAACCTATTAAACGACACCCATGTCGGCATGCCCGAAAATTTCATATCCGCCATCTTGGATTTTTGGTGGGGAGAATCGAGACGCTCCGGGCTTTGCCTTTCGCGTCACGATTCCCCCAACTAAAATCCAAGATGGCGGATATGAAATTTTCGGATTGCGGTCGGCCGGTAAGATGCTTGGTGACGCTTCGGGCTTCGCCCTACGCGGAGCTCGGCCTTCGGCCTCGCCTCGCGCGGTCGGCTCGGTCTACGACCTCGCCTCACCTTTAGAATCTAAACTTAAATGGCGGCCATCTTGGATTGGGGGGGGGACGCTCCGGGCTTCGCCCTACGCGGAGCTCGGCCTTCGGCCTCGCCTTATACGCAGCTCGCCTCGGCCTGCGGCCTCGCCTCGCGGCGCGTCGTGGTTTTGCTCGGCCTTCGGCCTCGCCTCACCACTCCTTGTATGGCGGCCATCTTGGAAAATGGCAAAATCGAAAATCTTTTCCAATATTCGGATTCAGCGACCCCTAAAACCCCCGGATACCGAATTTGGTCCGATTCAGAGGAGATAAAAAAATCTCGTTTTTGTATGGCGGCCATCTTGTTTTTTTGAAAATCGAAAAAAAAATGTCACCCGTGGACTTTGACTAGGGTGCCGGTCGACCTTTGTTCGAGTATCACCGGTCCAACTTGAACGGTTCGCCCGGGAAGGTGGGTCGCGACCTGATGAGGAGAAGAATCCGAAGATGTCGAAGTTTTCCCATACTCGACGGAAAATTCTTACCACACCCCTCATACATCATTTTCACCTACCGATACTCCTTCTGGGAGAACAATTATGTCAATCAGTCAGTCAGTCAGTCAGTGAGTGAGTGGTAATGTAGCTTTATATAGTATAATATAATATAACTAGGTTTCGCGTGGTGCGCGACCTGCTAAAGCAGGCCGCGAGGCGGTTGTGCTACCCTATCTGTAGGGTCAAAAAAGCGTTCATACATTTTTTGGTTTGTCACGACCGCCATCTTTGATTTCAAAATGGATGTCAGTTTAGTAATCAGCACCCCCGAAAACCTATTAAACGACACCCATGACGGTATTTTCCAAAAAATCCATGTCCGCCATCTTGGATTTCAGAATATATGTCATTTTCGCAATCAGCACCCCAGAAAACGCATTAAACGACATCCATGACGGTTTTTTACAAAACATTCATGTCCGCCATCTTGGATTTCAAAATGGATGTCATTTTCGGAATCAGCACCCCCGAAAACCAATTAAACGACACCCATGTCAGCATGCCCGAAAATTTCATATCCGCCATCTTGGATTTTTGGTGGGGAGAATCGAGACGCTCCGGGCTTCGCCCTTCGCGTCACGAACTAAAATCCAAGATGGCGGATATGAAATTTTCGGATTGCGGTCGGCCGGTAAGATGCTTGGTGACGCTTCGGGCTTCACCCTACGCGGAGCTCGGCCTTCGGCCTCGCCTCACCTTTAAAATCTAAACTTAAATGTCGGCCGTCTTGGATTGGGGGGGGGGACGCTTCGGGCTTCGCCCTACGCGGTGCTCGGCCTTCGGCCTCGCATTATACCTCGCCTCGAGGCGCGTCGTGGTTCGGCTCGGCCTTCGGCCTCGCCTCACCACTCCTTGTATGGCGGCCATCTTGGAAAATGGCGAAATTGAAAATCTTTTTAGATATTCGGATTTAGCGACCCCAAAAACCCCTGGATACCGAATTTGGTCTGAATCGGAGGATATACCAAAATATCAATTTTGTATGGCGGCCATCTTGTTTTTTTGAAAATCGAAAAAAAATTGTTACCGTTAGACTTTGACCAGGGTGCCGGTCGACCTTTGTTCGAGTACCACCGGTCCAACTCCAACGGTTCGCCCGGGAAGGTGGGTCGCGACCTGATGAGAAGAAGAATCCGAAGATGTCGAGGTTTTCCCATACTCGACGGAAAATTCTAACCACACCCCTTTTACATCATTTTCACCTCCCGACACTCCTTCTGGGAGAACAATTATGTCAATCAGTCAGTCAGTCAGTCAGTGAGTGAGTGGTAATGTAGCTTTATATAGTATAAATTACTAGGTTTCGCGTGGTGCGCGACCTGCTAAAGCAGGTCGCGAGGCGGTTGTGGTACCCTATTTGTAGGGTCAAAAAAGTTTGCCTTTTTTTTTACGGCCGCCTTCTTGGATTTCAAAAATGATGTTATTTTCTTAATCAGCACCCCCGAATACCCAAAAAACGACACCCATGACGATATTTTGCAAAAAATTTATGTCCGCCATCTTGGATTTCAAAACGTATGTCATTTTCGGAATCAGCACCCCCGAAAACCTATTAAACGACACCCATGACGGTATTTTCCAAAAAATCCATGCCCGCCATCTTGGATTTCAAAATGGATGACATTTTCGAAATCAGCACCCCTGAAAACCTATTAAACGACACCCATGTCGGTATGATGGCGGTCGGCTGGTAATATGCTTGGTGACGCTTCGGGCTTCGCCCTACGCGGAGCTCGGCCTTCGGCCTCGCCCTATACGCAGCTCGCCTCGGCCTACGGCCTTGACTCGCGCGTTCGGCTCGGTCTTCGACCTCGCCTCACCTTAAAAATCTAAACTTGTATGGCGGCCATCTTTGATTGGGGGGGGACGCTCCGGGCTTCGCCCTACGCGGAGTTCGGCCTTCGGCCTCAAACTATGCGCGGCTCAGCTCGGCCTTCGGCCTCGCCTCGCGCGTTCGGCTCGGTCTTCGACCTCGCCTCACCTTAAAAATCTAAACTTGTATGGCGGCCATCTTTGATTGGGGGGGGGACGCTCCGGGCTTCGCCCTACGCGGAGTTCGGCCTGCGGCCTCACCCCATACGCGGCTCGCCTCGGCCTTCGGCCTCGCCTCACCTTTAAAATCTAAACTTGTGAGGCGGCCATCTTGGATTTGGGGGGGGACGCTCCGGGCTACGCCCTACGCGGAGCTCGGCCTTCGGCCTCGCCTTCTACACAGCTTGCCTCGGCCTACGGCCTCGCCTCGCGGCGTGGCGTCGTGGTTCGGCTCGGCCTGCGGCCTCGCCTCACCACTCCTTGTATGGCGGCCATCTTGGAAAATGGTGGAATCGAAAACGGTCACGATATTCATAATCTTTGTCCCCCAAACCCCCCAAATACCGATTTTCGTCCAGATCGGAGCAACTTCATTTCCGGCCGCCATCTTGGATCCGCCATCTTGAAAAAAAAATTAGACAGCCACCTGCCCCTCACCCCCCTGTAAAACATTTGTTCGAGCACACCCCACTTATGTCAAACGGTTCCGGAGATACAGCAATAATCATTTTGTATGGCGGCCATCTTGTTTTTGCGAAAATCGAAAAAATGACGTCACCGGTAGAATTCGACCAGGGTGTGGGTCGACCTTAGTTCGAGCGCGACCGCTCCATCTTCAACGGTTCGCCCGGGAAGGTGGGTCGCCACCCGATGAGAAGGTGGATCCGAGGATCTCGAAGTTTTCCCGTACCCTCCGCACCACTCTCTCTACACCCCCCATACAAAAATTTCACCTCCCGCCGCTCCATCTGGGAGAACAATTCTGTCACCCAGTGAGTGAGTGAGTGGTATTGCAGCTTTATATAATATAAAACTAGGTTTCGCGTGGTGCGCGACCTGCTAAAGCAGGTTGCGAGGCGGTTGTGCCTTTTTTTATAAATTTTAAAAAGTTTTTAATTTTTTTTTGTTTTTCACGGCCGCCATCTTGGATTTAAAAATGGATGTTATTTTCTTAAACAGCACCCCTAAATACCCAAAAAACTACACCCATGACGATATTTAGCAAATAATTTATGTCCGCCATCTTGGATTTCAAAACGTATGTCATTTTCGGAATCAGCACCCCCAAAAACCTATTAAAGGACACCCATGACGGTATTTTCCAAAAAATCCATGTCCGCCATCTTGGATTTCAAAATGGATGTCATTTTCGAAATCAGCACCCCTCAAAACCTATTAAACGACACCCATGTCGGTATGATGGCGGTCGGCTGGTAATATGCTTGGTGACGCTTCGGGCTTCGCCCTACGCGGAGCTCGGCCTTCGGCCTCGCCCTATACGCAGCTCGCCTCGGCCTACGGCCTCGGCTCGCGCGTTCGGCTCGGTCTGCGACCTCGCCTCACCTTAAAAATCTAAACTTGTATGGCGGCCATCTTTGATTGGGGGGGGGGCCGCTCCGGGCTTCGCCCTACGCGGAGTTCGGCCTTCGGCCTCACCCTATACGCGGCTCGCCTCGGCCTTCGGCCTCGCCTCGCGCGTTCGGCTCGGTCTTCGACCTCGCCTCACTTTTAGAATCTAAACTTGTATGGCGGCCATCTTTGATTGGGGGGGGGGACGCTCCGGGCTTCGCCCTACGCGGAGTTCGGCCTTCGGCCTCACCCTATACGCGGCTCGCCTCGGCCTTCGGCCTCGTCTCGCGCGTTCGGCTCGGTCTTCGACCTCGCCTCACCTTCAGAATCTAAACTTGTATGGCGGCCATCTTGGATTTGGGGGGGGAGACGCTACGGGCTACGCCCTGCGCGGAGCTCGGCCTTCGGCCTCGCCTTTTAATAGGTTTTAATAGGTTGTCGTTTAATAGGTTTTCGGGGATGCTGAATACGAAACTGACATCCATTTTGAAACCCAAGATGGCGGTCGTGACAAACCAAAAAAGTATGAACGCCTTTATAGGGTATAGTATAGGGCGAGGCCGAAGGCCGAGCACCGCGTAGGGCGAAGCCCGAAGCGTCACCAAGCATATTACCAGCCGACCGCCATCATACCGACATGGGTGTCGTTCAATAGGTTTTCAGGGGTGCTGATTTCGAAAATGACATCCATTTTGAAATCCAAGATGGCGGACATGGATTTTTTGGAAAATACCGTCATGGGTGTCCTTTTATAGGTTTTCGGGGGTGCTGATTCCGAAAATGACATACGTTTTGAAATCCAAGATGGCGGACATAAATTTTTTGCTAAATATCGTCATAAGTGTCGTTTTTTGGGTACTCAGGGGTGCTGTTTAAGAAAATAACATCCATTTTTAAATCCAAGATGGCGGCCGTGAAAAACAAAAAAAAAAATAATTTCATAACCGCCATCTTGGATTTTTGGTGTGGAGAATCGTGACGCTCCGGGCTTCGCCGTTCGCGTTACGATTCCCCCAACTTAAATTCAAGATGGCGGATATGAAATTTTTCGGATGGCGGTCGGCCGGTAAGATGCTTGGTGACGCTTCGGGCTTCGCCCTACGCGGAGCTCGGCCTTCGGCTTCGCCCTTCGCGTCACGATTCCCCCAACTAAAATCCAAGATGGCGGATATGAAATTTTCGGATTGCGGTCGGCCGGTAAGATGCTTGGTGACGCTTCGGGCTTCGCCCTACGCGGAGCTCGGCCTTCGGCCTCGCCCTATACGCAGCTCGGCTCGGCCTTCGGCCTCGCCTCGCGCGGTCGGCTCGGTCTACGACCTCGCCTCACCTTTAGAATCTAAACTTAAATGGCGACCATCTTGGATTGGGGGGGGGGGACGCTCCGGGCTTCGCCCTACGCGGAGCTCGGCCTTCGGCCTCGCCTCACCACTCCTTGTATGGCGGCCATCTTGGAAAATGGCGAAATCGAAAATCTTTTCCTATATTCGGATTCAGCGACCCTTAAAACCCCCGGATACCGAATTCGGTCCGGATCAGAGGAGATACAAAAATCTCGTTTTTGTATGGCGGCCATTTTGTTTTTTTGAAAATAAAAAAAAAATTGTCACCGGTACACTTCGACCAGGGTGTGGGTCGACCTTTGTTCGAGCACCACCGGTCCAAGGCAAACGGTTCGCCCGGGAAGGTGGGTCGCGACCTGATGAGGAGGAGAATCCGAAGATGTCGAGGTTTTCCCATACTCGACGGAAAATTTTGACCACACCTCCCATTCATCATTTTCACCTCCCGACCCTCCTTCTGGGAGAACAATTATGTCAATCAGTGAGTGAGTCAGTCAGTGGTAATGTAGCTTTATATAGTATAATAATAACTAGGTTTCGCGTGGTGCGCGACCTGCTAAAGCAGGTCGCGAGGCGGTTGTGCCTTTTTTTATAAATTTTAAAAAAGTTTTTAATTTTTTTTTGTTTTTCACGGCCGCCATCTTAGATTTAAAAATGGATGTTATTTTCTTAATCAGCACCCCTGAATACCCAAAAAACGACACCCATGACGATATTTTGCAAAAAATTTAAGTCCGCCATCTTGGATTTCAAAACGTATGTCAATTTCGGAATCAGCACCCCCGAATACCTATTAAACGACACCCATAAAGGTATTTTCAAAAAATCCATGTCCGCTATCTTGGATTTCAAAATGGATGTCATTTTCGAAATCAGCACCCCTAACAACCTATTAAACGACACCCATGTCGGTATGATGGCGGTCGGCTGGTAATATGCTTGGTGACGCTTCGGGCTTCGCCCTACGCGGAGCTCGGCCTTCGGCCTCGCCCTGTACGCAACCTGTGCTAAAGCAGGTCGCGAGGCGGTTGTGCCTTTTTTTATAAATTTAAAAAAGTTTTTAATTTTTTTTTGTTTTTTACGGCCGCCATCTTGGATTTAAAAATGGATGTTATTTTCTTATACAGCACCCCTGAATACCCAAAAAACGACACCTGATATTTTGCAAAATTTATGTCCGCCATCTTGGATTTCAAAACGTATGTCATTTTCGGAATCAGCACCCCCGAAAACCTATTAAACGACACCCATGACGGTTTTTTACAAAAAATGCATTTCCGCCATCTTGGATTTAAAAATGGATGTTATTTTCGGAATCAGCACCCCCGAAAACCTATTAAACGACACCCATGTCAGCATGCCCGAAAATTTCATATCCGCCATCTTGGATTTTTGGTGGGGAGAATCGAGACGCTCCGTGCTTCGCCCTTCGCGTCACGATTCCCCCAACTAAAATCCAAGATGTCGGATATGAAATTTTCGGATTGCGATCGGCCGGTAAGATGCTTGGTGACGCTTCGGGCTTCGCCCTACGCGGAGCTCGGCCTTCGGCCTCGCCCTATACGCAGCTCGGCTCGGCCTTCGGCCTCGTCTCGCTCGTTCGGCTCGGTCTACGACCTCGCCTCACCTTTAGAATCTAAACTTAAATGGCGACCATTTTGGATTGGGGGGGGACGCTCCGGGCTTCGCCCTACGCGGAGCTTGGCCTTTGGCCTCGCCCTATACGCAGCTCGGCTCGGCCTTCGGCCTCGCCTCGCTTGTTCGGCTCGGTCTACGACCTCGCCTCACCTTTAGAATCTAAACTTAAATGGCGACCATCTTGGATTGGGGGGGGACGCTCCGGGCTTCGCCCTACGCGGAGCTCGGCCTTCGGCCTCGCCCTATGCGCAGCTCGGCTCGGCCTTCGGCCTCGCCTCGAGGCGCGTCGTGGTTCGGCTCGGCCTTCGGCCTCGCCTCACCACTCCTTGTATGGCGGCCATCTTGGAAAATGGCGAAATCGAAAATCTTTTTCGATATTCGGATTCAGCGACCCCTAAAACCCCCGGATACCGAATTTGGTCCAAATCGGAACATATACAAAAATATCCATTTTGTATGGCGGCCATCTTGTTTTTTTGAAAATCGAAAAAAAATTGTTACTGTTAGACTTTGACCAGGGTGCCGGTCGACCTTTGTTCAAGTACCACCGGTCCAACTCCAACGGTTCGCCCGGGAAGGTGGGTCGCGACCTGATGAGGAGAAGAATCCGAAGATGTCGAGGTTTTCCCATACTCGACGGAAAATTGTGACCACACCCCTCATACATCATTTTCACCTCCCGACCCTCCTTCTGGGAGAACAATTATGTCAATCAGTCAGTCAGTCAGTGGTAATGTAGCTTTATATAGTATAAATAATAACTAGGTTTCGCTTGGTGCGCGACCTGCTAAAGCAGGTCGCGAGGCGGTTGTGCCTTTTTTTATAAATTTAAAAAAGTTTTTAATTTTTTTTTGTTTTTTACGGCCGCCATCTTGGATTTAAAAATGGATGTTATTTTCTTATACAGCACCCCTGAATACCCAAAAAACGACACCTGATATTTTGCAAAATTTATGTCCGCCATCTTGGATTTCAAAACGTATGTCATTTTTGGAATCAGCACCCCCGAAAACCTATTAAACGACACCCATGACGGTATTTTCCAAAAAATCCATGTCCGCCATCTTGGATTTCAAAATGGATGTCATTTTCGAAATCAGCACCCCTGAAAACCTATTAAACGTTACCCATGTCGGTATGATGGCGGTCGGCTGGTAATATGCTTGGTGACGCTTCGGGCTTCGCCCTACGCGGAGCTCGGCCTTCGGTCTCGCCCTTTACGCAGCTCGCCTCGGCCTACGGCCTCGTTTCGCGCGTTCGGCTCGGTCTGCGACCTCGCCTCACCTTAAAAATCTAAACTTATATGGCGGCCATCTTTGATTGGGGGGGGGACGCTCCGGGCTTCGCCCTACAAGGAGTTCGGCCTTCGGCCTCACCCTATACGCAGCTCGCCTCGGCCATCGGCCTCGCCTCGCGCGTTCGGCTCGGTCTTCGACCTAGCCTCACCTTAACAATCTAAACTTGTATGGCGGCCATCTTTGATTGGGGGGGGGGGACGCTCCGGGCTTCGCCCTACGCGGAGTTCGGCCTTCGGCCTCACACTATGCGCGGCTCAGCTCGGCCTTCGGCCTCGCCTCGCGCGTTCGGCTCGGTCTTCGTCCTCGCCTCACCTTAAAAATCTAAACTTGTATGGCGGCCATCTTGGATTTGGGGGGGGACGCTCCGGGCTACGCCCTACGCGGAGCTCGGCCTTCGGCCTCGCCTCATAGACATAGACAACGTTTATTTTTGCATCTTCAGCACACACAAATTTAGTAAGACATTAACAATACACAAAAAAATATTTTAAAGACTAATACTTATAAATGTGTGCTGCAGTGACAAAAAAGGGTCCCATCTCAGCATATTGCTCTTCCCCACAGGTAGGAGCGCTGATATTCTGTTGGGACCGACGAGTTGCGTGTGTGTTTGTAGTAGTATAATGATTAGTGTGAGTGTTCTGTTCTGTGTGGTGCCAATATTACTTAGTACATAAATAGAAATTGTTGTATTGTATTGAAATAGAATTAAGTACAAAACAAATAAAATCCATACATAAATAGAGCAGAAACTAACATTGCATATGATGATAATAAGAAATACATATATTTCATAGAAGATAAAAGGAAAACATATCCGCATTAAGATCGGGAAATTTGGCCCGTTTGATAAATTTCTGGGATTCCCTCTCGCTGAGCATCAAGCAACGAAGCCCTAACTTTATTTTTAAAAACTACCTTTGACATCGGCAGTCGAAGAGGAGGCGGGAGGTTATTCCAACACTTCGTTGCTTGATACCGAAAGCTACCTCTAAAGGCCACCGTTTTATGTCTATAGGCAGCAAGTAGATATCGTGTGGGCCTTGTACTGTACCTATCATAAAAGTTTGACCTCTTTAACTTGCTGAAAAGATAGGAAGGAGTTTGGTAGTGGACAACATCAAATAAAAGACTCGCTAGATGAAGGTTTCTGCGGTACTTCATATTCAAAGTGGCATGTTTATTTAAGAAAGGAGTGATGTAACTACGTGGAGGGACATGGTAACAAAATCTGAAACATGCATTTTGAATTCTTTGTACAAGCCTCTCAGTTTTAGACAGAAGCCGTGGACCGTAAACCAAGTCACCGTAATTCAGCTTTGAAAGTATAAGTGATTCACACAACTTAACTCTTACTTCTTCAGTGAGGAGATGCCGAATCTTATAGAAGGTGGTCAGTCGATAAAAACAACTTTTTACCAATGATTGCACATGAGCCTCAAATCTTAGACCATCATCAAAAAGAATCCCTAAATTCCTAGCTTCCAAGATACGTTCGATTCTACTGTCCCCCAAGAAAACCTGAAAATCCGTACCAGCAATATCGCGTATTTGCCTAGGTGATCCAAGGACCATGTACTTGGATTTGAGGGGATTTAATACAAGTCCGTTAGCAGCTGCCCACTGTGACACTCGAGTTAAATCCTCATTTAACGCAGTGACAGATAATAAAGTGCTACTGGGTGAGAAAGATATATACAATTGAACGTCATCCGCATATAAATGGTATCTACTATTTTTAATTTGTGTCGTTATATCTGCGCTGTAAATAATAAATAAAAGTGGACCTAAAATGGACCCTTGTGGTACTCCACGCGTCAAAATTTTAGTGTCAGATACTAGAGTTTCACCATTTTCTTTATCGATTTGTACAAATTGCGAGCGATTATAAAGGTAACTGGAAAACCATGCTACTGAATGAAAATCGAGCCCGTAGTAGGATAGCTTAGCGAGCAAAAGGGGAATGGACAAGGAATCAAAGGCTCGAGAAAAATCTAAGAGGGTGAGTATAGTCCCATTTCCCTTATCTTGTTCAGCCAGAATATTGTCGGTGACATCCAAGAGCGCTGTCACTGTACCTTTACCTTTCCGGAAACCAGACTGTACTTCAGGAAGAATACCAATGCTGTCAACATATTCAAGCAGCTGCTTATAAATAACCTTTTCCAGTACTTTGGACAGAATCGGTAAAAGACTTATAGGTCTGAGCTCCGAGACCTCAGTGGGATCTGATACTTTGGGTATCGGATTAACTACCGCGACTTTCCATTGATGTGGAAAAGTTGCAGATGCGATGGATCTGTTAATAATTGACGTTATTACTCCCAAAGTTTGAGGTAAAGTAAGTAGAAGCATATCCTTCGTGATGCCGTCCACTCCGTGTGCATTTGATTTGACCGACAAAATTGCTTTAGCGACATCCGTTTCAGTCACTGGCTTGAAGCGTAGTTTAAGGTTAGGATCTTTCAGCTGACATAAATGTTCAGTATGTAATGTAGGTGTAGACATTGCTGAAGGAATATTTAAAAAATGTGAGTTTAATTTGTTTGGGTCACATAGATGTTCCGGTAGATCCTTACTCTTTTCAACCAGTATGTTACTCTTTAACGACTTCCAGAGTGCCTTCTCATCATGGAGCTTTGCGTTGATGCTGTGATCATAAAATACTCGCTGTTCATTATAAATTGCACAGCTAACCATTGACTTGAGAGACTTGTAATATTGCTTATGGTCACTGTTATTGGTAGCACGATATTTTTCATATGCTTCGTTCCTAAGTTTCATCATTATCTTAACCGTACCCGTAATCCAAGGCAATGATTTATGTTTGATTAAAATCATTTTAATTGGAGCATGCCTATCAAAAAGCGATATCATCTGTGCTGTAAATTCGTCCACCATTGCAGTCACTGTTGTCAAAGAGCCGATTGTATCCCAATCCATGGCCAACAAATCTTTATTAAATACATCTAACACTATATCTTTAAGCGGTCGAAATTGAACTAATTTAGGTGGAGGGATCATCTTCTTCGTGCACAAAGTCACTGTAACCATACAGTGCCCCAAACCCGCGGTGATGCTGTTAACTACCGAATCATAGACCAATGCATTAGTACACACAATGTCAATTAACGATGAACCATCTACAGAGTAATGAGTTGGTTTATCAACCAGTTGGCGCATACCCGTATAATCTATAAACTTTAATAATTTATCAACAGAAGACGAACTTTCTAATAAATTTATGTTAAAATCCCCCAATATAATAGTATAATCATGATTAGAAAAATGTGTGTAAGAATCTGTTAAAGAATCAATAAACGTATCAACGTTCATCCAATGTGGTCGGTAAGCAGTGCCCACAGCATAACGGGAGCCGCTTATCTTCAGGGATAGCCACATTTGCTCAATTTGAGACGATGGGTGAGAGACAACACGAGCACCCATTCCACGGCGAATATAAAATCCCACGCCACCGCCCCGGCCGGCGCACACTTGCGATGATCGAGGAATGTGCCGAAATTGATACCCGGGGATAGACGGAGCTTTACCTTCCTGTCCCTCTCTCACCCAAGTTTCATTAATGGCTAGTATGTCCGGGTTGTGTAAGTTTACCGCTACCAACAGGTCATTATGTCCTGTGCCGAGTGATCCTGCGTTGTATAAGCTTACTCGAAATTTTTTGTTTTTATTTGCCATCAACGCATCACAAAACACAATAATAACACCTTATTATAAAATAGTCAGCACAGGACAAAAAATAATGATGCCAGCAGAAAAACATGCAAGTTAAAAATGACTTCTTGAGAGTATAGATAATGAAATAAATCCTAAGTAGTATTAAATTAATGTAGAGGTGTATATTTACGTATAATGATATTAATATATTGTCAAATGTATTAGGAATAATGATTAAGGGCAATAATAAGTAATGTAGGTGTATATAGAAGAGGGAAAAATAGTGTTTCCGATTAATTGTGTGCTTGTTCAAGTGGTGTTTACTGAGAGTGTGATTTATTATTTTTGTCACTGGAGCATTTTCAAACAAATAAGACAGATAGAAATAACTAGTATCAGATAAACGGCAAAAAAACAACATTAGACAAACAAATATACATTGAATGTAAGATCGCAACGGCACCAATTTTTGCACGTACTTGTCAAACCCATGTGATATTCTAGTTTTGATTGTCTTTGTTCTTGTCGTTGAAAACATGTAGATCACTTTCATTGCGTAACGTTATTATGGGCGATCCCTCTGTTGCTGTTTTTCTCGCATAGATTCGCCCTCCCCTCGTCCAAACAAACTTCCACTGCCCAGTTCTTCCTGCTTCACGTGCCTTTGCAAATAGCACACGGTTGGATTTAGTCAGCCTTTCATTTATGTAGAATGTCACAGGTGTATGTTGAGGGAGACCTAGATCAGCAGTGGAGCAGTGACGTCGTACGCGGGCGCATCGGAGAAGTTCATCCCGCACGACCCGACGAGCGAAGCGAACCGCGAGTGGGCGCGGGCGCGCCCCCGGCCCCACGCCGCCGGCGACACGCTGACCGCGGCCCACACGATGTGCAGCTACTATTTCGCGCTCGTCCAGAGTCATGCCAAGCTTAGCAGCGGCTGTAACAACGATGTGAATTGCGGACTCCCCACTAAACTCCGGAATTCCCGTCAGTTCGACATCGTTCGCAAGGTCCTGTTGATCTCTTTCGCTTATGACATCTTTCAAATGATCAATGGTCGATTTCATCTCTGGAATCACGGTGAGGTCCGCTTGACAATGTTTGACAGTCTCCATCTTAATGCGCAACTTAGTGTTTTCATATTCAAGTTCCTTGATCCGCTCCTGCGTAGTGCTCAAATTATTGGTCATTTCATCTATTGACAATGACAATTTAGTTATTTGGCTTAAAAAATCGGCCTTTAGTGCGTCTACTGTAGCTTTGAACTCACTCTTTATTTGCTCCGTTAAAATGGCACGCGAGTTGCTCAAATTTTCATCGAGCTTTGAATCGATATGTTTCAGAATGAGGCCTATATCCATCGTCGCTTCCAACGGTGCACGCTCTGGTGTTTTTAGATTCAAAGGTTCATCTTCAGACTCATTCTCAGCAGCCGGCGGAGAGTACAGATGTACCTGCGATCGCACTGGTGTATTGGCGTCCTTGCGCCTTGTGGTGATGTTAAGGCATGAAGGACACCGCCATGCTCGACTTAAATCAAAGATATTGGCCATGTAATGCGCAGTAGTCATATTCACGCAGCTGTAGTGGTAAAGATCCTTGCAAATGACGCACTGCAATATTTCATTTCGCTGCACTGGACCACCATTGCAGGCACTGCAAAGCTCTTTAGAAGCCATGTTCAGAAGCAAGAACCCGGCTAGCAGCACGTCGTAGCACCTTTCGTAGCTAGCGGTAACGCAGAGAGCGTCGTAGCGATTTCGTAGCAACAAGCAGCGTCACATGCAACGCACGCCGTAGCAAACACGCAGCACTCGTAGCTTTATTTCGCGCGGCAACGTATACCGCTCGTTGGCTTAGTGGCTCCGCCCCTCGGCTCCCACGCAGTCGTCTCGAGTTCGATCCCTACCGGGACCAATCAGTTCAATTCGAAATATTTTTTCAAATACAATCTCCAATAGTCTTTCAAGCACACACTGGGGATCTCGCAGAAAGACAGCTATCCCTCTCAGGGCACGCCCAGTAGGAGGTGGCCAGTCACTTAAAATGAAAAGGAGTAAGCAGGAAATGAATTTTAAAGTAACTGTCCAATCAAAATTTAACAAAACGAATTTTAACACAATCAAGCACCACAGATCCGACTCACGTCTTCCTCGCTCGGCTATCGAGACGCAACTCACCACTCCTTGTATGGCGGCCATCTTGGAAAATGGTGGAATCGAAAAACTGACCCGATATTCGAAATCTTCGTCCCCCAAACCCCCCAGATACCGATTTTCGTCCGGATCGGAGCAACTTCATTTCCGGCCGCCATCTTGGATCCGCCATCTTGAAAAAAAAATTTGACAGCCACCTGCCCCTCACCCCCTGTAAAACATTTGTTCAAGCACACCCCACTTATGTCAAACGGTTCCGGAGATACAGCAATAATCATTTTGTATGGCGGCCATCTTGTTTTTGCGAAAATTGAAAAAATGACGTCACCGGTAGAATTGGACTAGGGTGTGGGTCGACCTTTGTTCGAGCGCCACCGCTCCATCTGCAACGGTTCGCCTGGGAAGGTGGGTCGCCACCTGATGAGAAGGTGGATCCGAGGATCTCGAGGTTTTCCCATACCTTCCGCGTCACTCTCTCCACATCCCTCATACAAAGTTTTAACCTCCCGCCGCTCCATCTGGGAGAACAATTCTGTCAACCAGTCAGTCAGTGGTATTGTAGCTTTATATAATATAATAACTAGGTTTCGCGTGGTGCGCGACCTGCTAAAGCAGGCCGCGAGGCGGTTGTGCTACCCTATTTGTAGGGTCAAAAAGGCGTTCATACATTTTTGGTTTGTCACGACCGCCATCTTTGATTTCAAAATGGATGTCAGTTTCGTAATCAGCACCCCCGAAAACCTATTAAACGACACCCATGACGGTATTTTCCAAAAAATCCATGTCCGCCATCTTGGATTTCAAAATAGATGTCATTTTCGCAATCAGCACCCCAGAAAACGCATTAAACGACATCCATGACGGTTTTTTACAAAAAATTCATGTCCGCCATCTTGGATTTCAAAATGGATGTCATTTTCGGAATCAGCACCCCCGAAAACCTATTAAACGACACCCATGTCGGCATGCCCGAAAATTTCATATCCGCCATCTTGGATTTTTGGTGGGGAGAATCGAGACGCTCCGGGCTTCGCCCTTCGCGTCACGATTCCCCCAACTAAAATCCAAGATGGCGGATATGAAATTTTCGGATTGCGGTCGGCCGGTAAGATGCTTGGTGACGCTTCGGGCTTCGCCCTACGCGGAGCTCGGCCTTCGGCCTCGCCCTATACGCAGCTCGGCTCGGCCTTCGGCCTCGCCTCGCGCGTTCGGCTCGGTCTACGTCCTCGCCTCACCTTTAAAATCTAAACTTTAATGTCGGCCGTCTTGGATTGGGGGGGGGGACGCTTCGGGCTTCGCCCTACGCGGAGCTCGGCCTTCGACCTCGCCTTACACGCAGCTCGCCTCGGCCTGCGGCCTTGCCTCGCGGCGCGTCGTGGTTCGGCTCGGCCTTCGGCCTCGCCTCACCACTCCTTGTATGGCGGCCATCTTAGAAAATGGCGAAATTGAAAATCTTTTTAGATATTCGGATTCAGCGACCCCAAAAACCCCTGGATACCGAATTTGGTCTATATCGGAGGATATACCAAAATATCAATTTTGTATGGCGGCCATCTTGTTTTTTTGAAAATCGAAAAAAAATTGTTACCGTTAGACTTTGACTAGGGTGCCGGTTGACCTTTGTTCGAGTACCACTGGTCCAATTCTAACGGTTTCCCCGAGAAGGTGGGTCGCGACCTGATGAGAAGAAGAATTCGAAGATGTCGAGGTTTTCCCATACTCGACGGAAAATTATAACCACACCCCTCATACATCATTTTCACCTCCCGACACTCCTTCTGGGAGAACAATTATGTCAATCAGTGAGTGAGTCAGTCAGTGGTAATGTAGCTTTATATAGTATAACTAGGTTTCGCGTGGTGCGCGACCTGCTAAAGCAGGCCGCGAGGCGGTTGTGCTACCCTATTTGTAGGGTCAAAAAGGCGTTCATACTTTTTTTGGTTTGTCACGACCGCCATCTTGGATTTCAAATTGGATGTCAGTTTCGTAATCAGCATCCCCGAAAACCTATTAAACGATACCCATGACATAATTTTTTTAAACTGCATGTCCGCCATCTTGGATTTCTAAATAGATGTCATTTTCGCAATCAGCACCCCAGAAAACGTATTAAACGACACCCATGTCGGCATGCCCGAAAATTTAATATCCGCCATCTTGGATTTTAGTTGGGGGAATCGTGACGCGAAGAGCGAAGCCCGGAGCGGTCGGCCGGTAAGATGCTTGGTGACGCTTCGGGCTTCGCCCTACGCGGAGCTCGGCCTTCGGCCTCGCCCTATACGCAGCTCGGCTCGGCCTTCGGCCTCGCCTCACCTTTAAAATCTAAACTTAAATGTCGGCCATCTTGGATTGGGGAGGGGACGCTCCGGGCTTCGCCCTACGCGGAGATCGGCCTTCGGCCTCGCCTCACCACTCCTTGTATGGCGGCCATCTTGGAAAATGGTGGAATCGAAAAACTAACCATATATTCGGATTCAGCGACCCCAAAAACCCCTGGATACCGAATTTGGTCCGAATCGGAGGATATACAAAATATCAATTTTGTATGGCGGCCATCTTGTTTTTTTGAAAATCGAAAAAAAATTGTTACTCTTAGACTTTGACCAGGGTGCCGGTCGACCTTTGTTCGAGTACCACCGGTCCAACTCCAACGGTTCGCCCGGGAATGTGGGTCGCGACCTGATGAGGAGAAGAATCCGAAGATGTCGAGGTTTTCCCATACTCGACGGAAAATTCTGACCACATCCTTCATACATCATTTTCACTTCCCGACCCTCCTTCTGGGAGAACAATTATGTCAATCAGTGAGTCAGTGAGTGGTAATGTAGCTTTATAT
Organism: Aproaerema taeniolella; assembly: GCA_949987775.1. Taxonomy (NCBI): domain Eukaryota; kingdom Metazoa; phylum Arthropoda; class Insecta; order Lepidoptera; family Gelechiidae; genus Aproaerema; species Aproaerema taeniolella. The sequence goes on from CATLJT010000203.1 coordinate 117,114, forward strand.
AGTATAACTAGGTTTCGCGTGGTGCGCGACCTGCTAAAGCAGGCCGCGAGGCGGTTGTGTTACCCTATTTGTAGGGTCAAAAAGGCGTTCAATACTTTTTTGGTTTGTCATGACCGCCATCTTGGATTTCAAAATGGATGTCAGTTTCGTAATCAGCATCCCCGAAAACCTATTAAACGACACCCATGACGGTATTTTCCAAAAAATCCATGTCCGCCATCTTGGATTTCAAAATAGATGTCATTTTCGCAATCAGCACCCCAAAAAACGCATTAAACGACATCCATGACGGTTTTTTACAAAAAATTCATGTCCGCCATCTTGGATTTCAAAATGGATGTCATTTTCGGAATCAGCACCCCCGAAAACCTATTAAACGACACCCATGTCGGCATGCCCGAAAATTTCATATCCGCCATCTTGGATTTTTGGTGGGGAGAATCGAGACGCTCCGGGCTTCGCCCTTCGCGTCACGATTTCCCCAACTAAAATCCAAGATGGCGGATTTGAAATTTTCGGATGGCGGTCGGCCGGTAAGATGCTTGGTGACGCTTCGGGCTTCGCCCTACGCGGAGCTCGGCCTTCGGCCTCGCCCTATACGCAGCTCGGCTCGGCCTTCGGCCTCGCCTCGCGCGTTCGGCTCGGTCTACGACCTCGCCTCACCTTTAGAATCTAAACTTGTATGGCGGCCATCTTGGATTGGGGGGGGGGGACGCTCCGGGCTTCGCCCTGCGCGGAGCTCGGCCTTCGGCCTCGCCTTATACGCAGCTCGCCTCGGCCTGCGGTCTCGCCTCGCGGCGCGTCGTGGTTCGGCTCGGCCTTCGGCCTCGCCTCACCACTCCTTGTATGGCGGCCATCTTGAAAAATGATGAAATTGAAAATCTTTTGAGATATTCGGATTCAGCGACCCCTAAAACCCTCGGATACCGAATTTGGTCCGAATCGGAGGAAATACAAAAATCTCGTTTTTGTATGGCGGCCATCTTGTTTTTTTGAAAATCGAAAAAATTTTGTCACCTGTAGACTTCGACCAGGGTGTGCGTCGACCTTTATTTGAGCACTACCGGTCCAACTCCAACGGTTCGCCCGGGAAGGTGGGTCGCGACCTGATGAGGAGGAGAATCCGAAGATGTTGAGGTTTTCCCATACTCGACGGAATATTCTGACCACACATCCCATACATCATTTTCACCTCCCGACCCTCCTTCTGGGAGAACAATTATGTCAGTCAGTCAGTGAGTGAGTGGTAATCTAGCTTTATATAGTATAATAACTAGGTTTCGCGTGGTGCGCGACCTGCTAAAGCAGGCCGCGAGGCGGTTGTGCTACCCTATTTGTAGGGTCAAAAAGGCGTCCCTTCTTATTTTGGTTTGTCATGACCGCCATCTTGGATTTCAAAATGGATGTTAGTTTCGTAATCAGCACCCCCGAAATCCTATTAAACGACATCCATGTCGGTATGATAGCGGTCGGCTGGTAATATGCTTGGTGACGCTTCGGGCTTCGCCCTACGCGGAGCTCGGCCTTCGGCCTCGCCCTATACGCAGCTCGCCTCGGCCTACGGCCTCGGCTCGCGCGTTCGGCTCGGTCTGCGACCTCGCCTCACCTTTAATATCTAAACCTGTATGGCGGCCATCTTTGATTGGGGGGACGACGCTCCGAGCTTCGCCCTACGCGGAGTTCGGCCTTCGGCCTCACCCTAAACGCGGCTCGCCTCGGCCTTCGGCCTCGCCTCGCGCGTTCGGCTTGGTCTTCGACCTCGCCTCATCTTTAGAATCTAAACTTATATGGCTGCCATCTTGGATTGGGGAGGGGGACGCTCCGGGCTTCGCCCTACGCGGAGCTCGGCCTTCGGCTTCGCCTTATACGCAGCTCGCCTCGGCCTGCGGCCTCGCCTCGCGGCGCGTCGTGGTTCGGCTCGGCCTTTGGCCTCGCCTCATCACTCCTTGTATGGCGGCCATCTTGGAAAATGGCGAAATCAAAAATCTTATCAGATATTCGGATTCAGTGACCCCTAAAACCCCCGGATACCGAATTTGGTCCAAATCAGAGGAGATACAAAAATCTCGTTTTTGTATGGCGGCCATCTTGTTTTTTTGAAAATCGATAAAAAATTTTCACAAGTAGACTTCGACCAGGGTGTGGGTTGACTTTTGTTCGAGCACTACGGGTCCAACTCCAATGGTTCGCCCGGGAAGGTGGGTCGCGACCTGATGAGGAGGAGAATCCAAAGATGTCGAGGTTTTCCCATACTCGACGGAAAATTCTAACCACACCCCTCATACATCATTTTCACCTCCCGACCCTCCTTCTGGGAGAACAATTATGTCAATCAGTGAGTCAGTGAGTGGTAATGTAGCTTTATATAGTATAATAATAATATAATATAATATAATATAATATAATATAATAACTAGGTTTCGCGTGGTGCGCGACCTGCTAAAGCAGGTCGCGAGGCGGTTGTGCCTTTTTTTTATAAATTTTAAAAAAGTTTATATTTTTTTTTGTTTTTCACGGCCGCCATCTTGGATTTAAAAATGGATGTTATTGTCTTAAACAGCACCCCTGAGTACCCAAAAAACGACACCCATGACGATATTTAGCAAAAAATTTATGTCCGCCATCTTGGATTTCAAAACGTATGTCATTTTCGGAATCAGCACCCCCGAAAACCTATTAAACGACACCCATGACGGTATTTTCAAAAAAATCCATGTCCGCCATCTTGGATTTCAAAATGGATGTTATTTTCGAAATCAGCACCCCTGAAAACCTATTAAACGACACCCATGTCGGTATGATGGCGGTCGGCTGGTAATATGCTTGGTGACGCTTCGGGCTTCGCCCTACGCGGAGCTCGGCCTTCGGCCTCGCCCTATACGCAGCTCGCCTCGGCCTACGGCCTCGGCTCGCGCGTTCGGCTCGGTCTGCGACCTCGCCTCACCTTAAAAATCCAAACTTGTATGGCGGCCATCTTTGATTGGGGGGGGGGGGCCGCTCCGGGCTTCGCCCTACGCGGAGTTCGGCCTTCGGCCTCACCCTGTACGCGGCTCGCCTCGGCCTTCGGCCTCGCCTCGCGCGTTCGGCTCGGTCTTCGACCTCGCCTCACCTTTAGAATCTAAACTTGTATGGCGGCCATCTTTGATTGGGGGGGGGGGCCGCTCCGGGCTTCGCCCTACGCGGAGTTCGGCCTCACCTTTAGAATCTAAACTTGTATGGCGGCCATCTTTGATTGGGGGGGGACGCTCCGGGCTTCACCCTACGCGGAGTTCGGCCTTCGGCCTCACCCTATACGCGGCTCGCCTCGGCCTTCGGCCTCGTCTCGCGCGTTCGGCTCGGTCTTCGACCTCGCCTCACCTTTAGAATCTAAACTTGTATGGCGGCCATCTTGGATTTGGGGGGGGACGCTCCGGGCTACGCCCTGCGCGGAGCTCAGCCTTCGGCCTCGCCTTTTACGCAGCTCGCCTCGGCCTACGGCCTCGCCTCGCAGCGTGGCGTCGTGGTTCGGCTCGGCCTGCGGCCTCGCCTCACCACTCCTTGTATGGCGGCCATCTTGGAAAATGGTGGAATCGAAAAACTTACCCAATATTCGGAATCTTCGACCCCCAAACCCCCCAGATACCGATTTTCGTCCGGATCGGAGCAACTTCATTTCCGGCCGCCATCTTGGATCCGCCATCTTGAAAAAAAAATTTGACAGCCACCTGCCCCTTAACCCCCTGTAAAACATTTGTTTGAGCACACCCCACTTATGTCAAACGGCTCCGGAGATACAGCAATAATCATTTTGTATGGCGGCCATCTTGTTTTTGCGAAAATCGAAAAAATGACGTCACCGGTAGAATTCGACCAGGGTGTGGGTCGACCTTTGTTCGAGCGCCACCGCTCCATCTGCAACGGTTCGCCCGGGAAGGTGGGTCGCCACCCGATGAGAAGGTGGATCCGAGGATCTCGAGGTTTTCCCGTACTCTCCGCGCCACCCTCTCCACACCCCCCATACAAAGTTTTCACCTCCCGCCGCTCCATCTGGGAGAACAATTCTGTCACCCAGTCAGTCAGTCAGTCAGTCAGTGAGTGAGTGGTATTGTAGCTAATAATAATATACATTCAAAATATATATAGGTACTATAACTAATTAGAAAATCTTAAAAACATAAATATGAAATAACTATGGGAGACTAGTCATACGCAACTTTTTATCATATGTTTATTTTTATCATTTTAATGTACTTATTTTTATTATTTTATTAGTATTGTTACATATACCTACTTCTTAAGATTATTTTGGCACTAAATATGATTTGGCAAGTTTTGTAAAAACTCAGCTACGTCCGTATGCGCCTGAAGCGTGTCTATTGTGTGACCGGCGCTGGAGTCGGCCATTCGGACGATGCAGTGTTTAGTCGCAACCCGATGCTGGCGCACGCTACGATGTACCTAGCGAACGCCAATCATAGTTCCGTGATATTTAGTCTCCGTCCCATCAGTTTGTATGACGGTAGGAACCAAATCTTTTTGTTGGTAGCAAAATTAATAAGCTAGTTTTAAGATTTAATTTTAATGTAGAAGAAGAATACTAATTATAAGATCATGAGGAAGGCACTAGTGTCTAAGACACAGGCAAGGCCTAGTTTAGACACTAGTATTCAACCATTGTAACAGTGTTTATATATTTTTTTAATAAAGTTTTTTAATAAAGTTTTTTTTTTTATTAAAGTTCCCACCGCTGGAGCCTACTCGCCGTCATGCTAGGTATGCCCTGGTGTGGACCAAAAATGGTCACTAGTGGTTTATGGTCCGTTCTTAATATAAAACGCCGACCGTATAAATACTGGTGGAATTTTCTTACCGCAAATACTATAGATAAAGCCTCCTTCTGAATCTGGCTATAGTTCGTTTCAGCTGCGGTGAGCGCGCGCGAAGCGAACATAACCGGTCGTTCCTCCCCTCCCGCGCCGCGCTGCGCCAGCACCGCGCCCAGCCCGTGCGCGCTGGCATCGCACGTCACCACCATTGGCGCTTCATGCGAGTAGTGACTCAGGGCGGTCGCTTCGCCTAATTGTCGCTTCACTTCCCTAAACGCCCACTGCTGTTCTTTTCCCCAGTGCCAAATACTATATTTTTTTTAATAATTTATATAACGGGCATAAATACATACCCAATTTTTTTTAAAAGCGACTATAAAAATTTACCATGCCTATAAAAGACCTTAGCTCCGGCACGTCTTGGGGAGTAGCCATATCTAAAATTGGTTTGACTTTATCGCTATCTACGTGTATTCCTTCGCTGTCGATTACGTAACCTAAATATTTTACTCTATTAACGAAGAACTAACATTTTTCCTTCTTTATTTTTAATCCAAATTCTTGTAGCTTACGCAATACCTGCTCTAAAACTTGTAAGTGGCCCTTTTTACTCTTTGAGAATAATAGCAAGTCATCAAAGAATGTAACTACTCCTGGTATATCTTTGAATAAATTAGTCATTATTCGCTGGAAAATCCCAGGGCTGGACGCCAGTCCAAAAACGAGTCTGTTGTACATAAACAACCCTCTGTGTGTATTTATCACTGTGTACTTCTTGGTGTCATCCAATAAAATTTGGTTGTAGGCTTGTGACAAATCAATTTTACTAAAGTACTTGCTACCACCTAATTTAGTAAACAAATCGTCTACCTTCGGAACAGGATACTTATCAACCGCTAATACTTTATTCAAAGTTACCTTGTAGTCCGCGCAAAGCCGAATATCTCCGTCGGATTTGTTAACTACTACCAATGGTGTCGCCCACTCCGAGCTGTCCACGGGCTCGATGACGCCGGCGCGCAGCATGGCGTCGAGCTGAGCGTCCACCCGCTCCTGCAGCGCGTAGGGCAGCGGCCGCGCGGCAGTACACCGGCAGCGCGTCCGCCCGCACGTGCAGCCGCGCCGCACCGCCGGTGAAACGACCCAGTGTGCCGTCAAACAAATCAGCATATCTGGCATACAATTTGTTGATTGTTTCAGGAATGTTCACATTGTCAGACACTGTCATTGTATTTAAGTTAAATTTCGGCAATTGTATTTCCAATTATGTCAACCATTGTCTCCCTAATAAACTTGTTGTACCCCTATCGATGACATATAAATCTAATATTTTGTTCTGTTGTTTGTACATGACATTAGTTTCACAATAACCCACGTGACTAATTTTTGTTCCATCGTAAAAACTTAAGGCTAGGTTACATTTTAATAATGGCAAATGACTAAACAGCTGTTCGTAAGTTTTTTTACTAATACATGACAAAGCACAGCCCGTATCTATCTCCATTATCAGCGGTTAATTTTTTACAGTTAAAGCCATGCTCACCGGTTTGTATGGAGAAAGTGCCATTTGCATTATTGGTTCTTCATCTTCTTCGCACCACCCTTCACCGTCCCCGTGGTCCCGGGAGTCGCCGCTAGCGGTGTAATAGGTGCCTGCGGTCCGCGACTTGCCGTATGCTCCGCGGCCGGCCTGCCACCGCGCCGCTGGCGCCGCCGCCGCCGCCGCTTGCGTGGCACCGTGCGCCCCGTTGTTTGCTGGCCCCTTACCTATGGGACACACTCGTCGCAGGTGTCCTACAGCCCCGCACCGGCTGCACACATAACTGCTAAATTTGCAGTTAACCGCCAAGTGATCGTGTCCTCCACACGACCCACAGATATCATGTATGCGCGGCGTGATAGCGCGCCCCGCGCCGCTGCCGCCGCCTCCGCCTCTGCGTGCCCCGCGTGTCCCCGACCCTGGCGCTCGTGAATCGGTTCCCGCGCGCATCGCATGTAGCCCGTTGTCACCCAGCTGTCCCGTCGATGACGTCACCGCCTTACTTGGCTCCACGATCGCTGCGTCTCGCTCAGCCGCTTCCAGTGAGCACGCTAACTTTACCGTTTTGTCGTATGTCAGATTTTCCTCCGCAAATAGCCTTTGCCGTATTACGTCACTACGGAGGCCGCAAACCAGCTGGTCCCGCAAATTATCCTCCACCACTGACCCGAAGTCACAGTCTTTAGCCATTCTTTTTAACACTGCTATATAGTCATTTACTGACTCACCGCTCACCTGTCGCCGTTGTCTAAACTTATAACGCTCGGCCATAGACGATGGCTTGGGTTGCAAATGCTTACGTAACAATTGCACGGCACCGTCGTACGTTAAGTCCTTCGGTTTTTTGGGACTTGCCAATGTTGATAACAGTTCATATGCACTTTGTAGTAGCAAAACAGAAAAACGGAACGTTATTCCGCTAGTAAACACTGCTCCTTAGTAATTTTTAACTAAAAAGTGATAATTCTGGTCAAACACTTACTGTTTTGGTCTAGAACTAAAGCTAACGGCGGACGCTACTGTATATATTGAAGACCCAGCAAGAAACAACTCCGCTGCTCCAGTATCATCCCAGAAATATTCCAGGTAGAACATCTTTTTTACGGTTGATCACTAATTTCAAATATATTGATCAGAAAATCAGATCAACACGGACGAATCACAGCATAACCTCTTTTTGGCGATCAGCTGATTGGGCACTCGAACATTTGACAGATTAGAGTGTTGTCAAGTAAGGACGCCTAACGGGTGCGTTCACATCAATAACCGTTATTAACTAACGTTATTATAACTCGGATCCGTTTCACGCAATACTAAAGAGAAATCTACCGCGGCCGCGGGGATTCAAAATACTGTCAGCTGATTTGACTGTGACAGTGACAGTGACGGGAGAGCACGAGTTTTGCGTTTCGTTCTACATATTATTTACTCATACTATTTATACAGCCAAATTGATCGAAGAGATGGATACATGCTCTAAATGTGGATGTAATATTGTAGATCGAGAATACTTATACTGTTCTTCATGCAAATCATATTTACACCGCTCCTGTACATCAGTATCCTCATCTTTGTTTTATTTGATGAAAAAAGAGAACAGACTAAACTGGAAATGTCCAGATTGTTACGAAAGGAGCTATACTCCAGATAATGCAACTCCAGAAGCCCAGCCTAATTTAGAAGCATCTCCCAACTTCGTCACAGAACGTAGAAAACTATTAATAAATGTGTCTACCAAAAATTCGTTTAGCGCTTTATGGGACTACGAAGACATTGATGAAAATCTGTCTGTAAGTTCTCCTAAATTAAACAGAAGCTGTCCCGAACTCAATACATGTTCACATAAGGATTTAGAAGAATTAAAAGAGCAAATAAAATGTTTAGAAAATAAATTAGCTTCCGCGGATCTACAAATTGAAGACTTGCTTTCGGAAAACTACGAACTAAAGAGTAAACTTGATTATTGTGAAAACAAAATTCAAACATTAATTGTTATCTGCAAAGCAGTTAACAGATATTCAGTTAGAAAGGAGTTAGCGCGTAGAGCTCTTAAGAGTACAACCCGAAAAACTCTTGATTTTTCTGAATCTGACGATAGGGGAAACCATACACCTATAATTAAGAGTTACTCTAGGCATAGAAAAATACAACAGGCAACAGGCAATAACACCATTGAACGACAGTCTGGATTTACCTCTATAAATAAGAAATGCAAGAACACTGATAACGACAAATTAACAATTGACAATAGTAATGCAACTCACGAGACAAGACAAAAAGTTTCTCCAAAAAGTAAAATCAACAACAAAAAGAATTGTAATGACAGTAATCACGCGAACACTAAAACTACAAAACTTAAAAAAATATTGATCTTCGGCGATGAAAGTGTATCAGGACTAGCAGCAGCAATGATCAAGTCACGAGAAAATAAGTGGAACGATAAGTATTCCGTTTCTTCAGTGATATTGTCGAATGCCTCGAGTTCACATTTTTTGGACTACTGCGAAAAAAATGAATCCAGTTTGGAAAATTATGATACTATTGTACTCAGTATTGGTAAACATGATATAAATCCGCAGGAATTGCAATTCAACTTTTGTAATATTTTAAACAGGCTTTCCAAACTATTTGTATACATTGTTCCAGTTAATTATAATTCACACTTAAACGAGACCCACTTAAATCATAGTCTAAAGTTATGGTCAAAGATTTCCAAACAATGTAAATTCGTTGACATTAATTATATTACTCACATTGGTTTAAATGTAATTTGTAAGCAAATCAATGTACTTATTGATAGCCATGACTATTATGTTGAATTTTTATCTGTGGAAAATATACGAAAGCGGTTATCGTGTATGAAATCATTCAAATCAAACCATTCTAATAGGCAACACATGTTATTGACCGATGAACCTAGAAAAGGAACAATTCCTTATTATTTCAAACGGCAAACTGGCACAGCACGTGCACCGACCGTAGGACTGGAAACAAAATGTTTTCGAGCCTAAAGAAGTTAAAGCAAAGAATTTTAAAATATTTCACCAAAACATTGCAGGATTAATCTCGAAACTAGATTTGGTAGAACTTACATTAAAAGAATCTGATGACGCCATGAACTCTGATGTCTTATGTTTCACTGAGACTTTTGTAAGGTCAGGAGATGAGCGGTTTGTGAATATCAATGCTTATCAACTTGCCTCAACTTATTCACGAAATAAGAAAAGGGGTGGATGTTGCATTTTTGTAAAGAATGGACTAACATATCAAAAGATTAACCTATTTGATGACTTGATAACAACATTTCACTGTGAACGCTGTTCAATATGTATTCCCCAACACAACATGATTATAATTTGTCTTTATAGATCCTCATCATTTAATAATAAGAAGTACTTCGATTTATTTTTTAGTAATTTTGAACTTATATTACATAGATGTGTTAGAAAATATCCAAAAAAGAAAATAATTATTACAGGTGACATAAACATAAATATTTTAGAGAAAAATAACGTGACATCATACTATATTGACATTTTAAAGAACTACAATTTAATAAGCCATATAAAAGAGCCGACACGAGGCAAATCCTGTATAGATCACGTGATAAGCAACATCAAATCTGCAAAGGGCTCTGTACACAATCTTTGGCTATTAGATCATAATACTGCGCAAACATTGAGTATTCCTGTAAAACAGAACTACACTAGACCCAGGGTTATTTACTTATACAAGAGAGATTACTCAAAGGAAAACATTCTTAAGTTCAAAAATTACCTCTCGAGTCTTCTGTTTACGGACGTCTATGCCGAACGCGAATTCAAGATCGCATTTGCAAACTTTTATGACATCTTTTGTCTTCTATACTTACTTTGTTTTCCAATAATCAAACTAAAAATTAATATTAACAAGGAGGTAAATTGGATAACGAAAGGTTTAAGGAAAAGTTGTTGTACAAAACGCATTCTTAGACACAATCACTTTAAACATAACACAAGTATAAATAGAGCCAATTATCAGAATTATAATAAGTTACTTAAAAAATGTATATTTCAGGCTAAAAGTAATAGTAACAACAGATACATTGCTAATAGTAAAAATGTTTGTAAAACAACATGGAATGTCATTGAAAAAGAGATAGGTATTAATAATATGACTAGATACATAGATGAAATTGAGGTAAACAGCAGAGTCATAACTGACCCAGCAGTTCTGGTAGAAACGTTCAATGATTATTTTATATCAACAACAAATAAGGTAAATCACATTCTGAAAAATACTTATTCTAAGAATGTGATTCCACATTCCATCTATTTAACTCCGGTTGATGAAAATTTTATTTTAAATGTAATCAGCTCATTGAACAACTCTAAGGCGGAAGGTTACGACAACATAAACACGAAAATTGTTAAAGCGTGTAAACACGAAATTAGTCATGTACTCACATTTCTAGTCAATCTTTCCCTTGAACGCGAATTCGCGAATTCAAGACATTTCTAGTCAATCTTTCTAGTCAATTTTCTAGTCAATCTTTTTTCTTTTTTTGCATCGCGGGTACTCGTGGAGTAAACATTGAAGCTTATTTGCTCCGTATAATTAAATTGATTACTACGTTAAAGCGCTGAAATTTTTAGTAAATTGCAATAAAAGTGACACTAAACTAATATTCCTCACTTATTAACAGTTTTCTCAACAAAAACTTAACTATTTAAAGTGTTTATGCAAACTGTGTGTTGTGCTTATTGTGCCAGTGCTATCGGAAGGTGGATTAAATTTTATTCAGACCTTTTGTTGCCACAGTCTTTGGTCTGACACTATCAACGCTGCAGCTGAATCCGCATTTTTTTTTTTTGTGGACTTAAACTTCGAATTTACAAAGAGAATCCAACCTAACTGATAGAGTGACGTTGTACACCTACCACACTGACAGCGTTTTCCAAACTTTCTGCATATCACTAATAAAATTCATATAATGGCCAAGTGTGGGAGGTGTGACGATGAGGTTACGGATGGAGCAAAATGCAGTGTTTGTAAGAAGAATTACCACTATCCTTGCTCTGGAGTAACTGAGGCGGGATACCGGAAACTGGGCGATCGTCAAGCATCATGGAAGTGCCCCACCTGTAAATCTGGTAGCGGACCCCAAAACTCCCCTAAACCTGTGTCGCTGGAGCAAGTGCTGGAGGAGATCAATAACATGAAGTTGACTATGGCCCCTATTCTGGACGTCGTGGCGGGAATCAAGGATATCAAACTTGAGATAGCTGATTTGAAATCTAGTGTCAGGATGTTCTCAGACAAGCTGCAGCGCTTGGACGAGCGGCTTCAAGTGGTTGAGAATATTCGTGACGAAGTCTCGGAATTAAAGTCCCGAATGTCTAGACTAGAAGACGACCTAAACGAGAAGGACCAGTGGATGCGTTCAAATAATGTTGAGATCAAGGGTCTACCTATGAAAGATCATGAAAACCTTATCGATATCGTGAGTAAGATAGGTTCTAAGAGTCAGTATCCAATTACCAAACAAAGTATTAATTTCGTTGCCCGAGTACCATCAAAAGATGGAAGAACAAAGCCGATAATACTAGCGTTTGTAAATCGCTATGTGAAGGAAGATTTTGTTGCCGCTGCCCGGTCTTTCAAGACGTTGTGCTCAGCTGACATAGATTTACCTGGCACGAACCGGATATACATAAATGACCATCTAACCATCCAAAATAAATCTCTTCTAAACAAAGCTAAGACTCTAGGAAAGGAGCACGAATTCGACTACATCTGGGTAAAAAACTCAAAAATATTTGCCCGAAAAAACTCTCAATCGAAGGTAATAGCAATCAGAAACGAAAGAGATCTCTCAAAGCTTCATTGAGATGTCACAATTACTACAACAGTTTTATGATAATCAAGGTATCGTTATCGAATATTGTTCACATTATTATAATAACACTATACCTCTGTTTTGAAAGGGCTTTGAAGATTTTTGTATGAAGCCTGGAATACCTACTGTCCGCCATTTTGAATTTTTTTCAAAATCGCGGCCACACTTGAGACCTAGTAAAATCGATAGCTTAGATTAATACAAACTTAAAATATTCTTTGACAAATTCTCCTAAAGTGTCAGGTTTCCAAGTTATGAGCTGTCGAAGTTACACTGGTGGCGCCATCACTAAGTACTATGACTAAAGGTTTCTGTTTTCTAACATGTTTTAAATGTAATTAAATCGATTTTTAACATCAATACAAACGTAAAATATTCTTTGATAAAATCTCCTAAAGTGTCAGGTTTCCAAGTTATAAGCTGTCAGAGTTGCACTGTTGGCACCACCAACACCAATAAGTAGGTAGGTGCTATGAAAATTTGTCTCTGTTTTCAAACATGTTTTAAACCTAATTAAATTGATTGTTTATATCAATACAAATAAAGGTAACTTACTTTTAAGGTAGGTATATACTTACAAATCTATTGGGGCATATAAGATACGCACCTATAGGCCTACCGTTTAACTCGCGTATCGCCTGCGCCGTGTGAAGGCAGCGGGGAGTATATTTGAGTTGTCAGACGAAGAATAATAATAAGATAACTGTTCTTTGCCCATTATGGGAAAATACCATTTATATGTGTTATATTTATCAAAAAGTCTCACACATGCCCATGGACATTGGTGACATCAGAATAGTCACCGATATGTTACTGATCTTTAAAAAAGACGATTATTTATATTGTATGATTCTTAACTAGAAAACCTCATATACATGGTATTTATTACAATAGGTTTAAGTTAATATTTAATACTAACAGATAAGTATTAATATTTTTCATAACATTTGGTCAAATTGAAGTTGTATTTAAAAAATGTAGGTATGTGCATGTATTCTTTCCTAAAAAAACAGCCACATATTCTATGTATTGGTAGGAGATAGTTTTTTAAGATGATTGTATTATTTTAAGTAAAATAATTAAAATGCATTATTGTGTTAAAACAATTATTATTGATACATATATGTCATATGTTTAAGTGAATAAAAACACATTTAATTTACTGATGTTTTTCCTTTCTAAATGATATTAAAGTCATTACCTTTACCTATGACTTCAAAACATTTAACCTTAGTATAAGATGTCTCTGACTGAGTAGTCAGGGATATTTCGTGAAAATAGATAGATTAGGCGAAGATATGCAAAGACACGTTTAAAATATTTTGAAACTTATATTTCTTAGTACTTATTGATAGCGCCAATAGTGCAAAACTTTATAGCGGCTCGAGTGGCTACGAGTCTCCCCCGCCCCATCTCACACGCCCCGCAGGTACCCACAAATTGAGGTAGGTACAATCGCCTAAGCATTTGTCATATCATAAATTAGGAACTTTTAAATATAGCCAAAGTACTTTTAAAATCAAGTAAAACATGTTTGAAAACAGGAAAGAGAAACTATATTTCATAGTACTTAGTGATGGCACCACCAGTGTAACTTTGACAGCTCATAACTTGGAAACCTGACACTTTAGGAGAATTTGTCAAAGAATATTTTAAGTTTGTATTGATCTAAGCTATCAATTTTACTAGGTTTCAAGTGTGGCCGCGATTTTGAAAAAAATTTAAAATGGCGGACAGTAGGTATTCCAAAATCTTCAAAGCCCTTTGAGAACAACTGAATATTTTGTCGCCCAGCTGGCATTCTTTTGTATGCAACATCATGACTCATCGCTCAGTACTGAGTTGACTTTTGTATTCTGTTATCGTTCACATTCACTCAAACCAATCTCTGCGCCACTTATGATTGATGTTTTTGTTGTTATTGCTGTTGAAAACTACCTTCTTACATTTTTTATATTGGTATCGGGTGGAATCCGGAAAATAATAATTCTAAGCTTCCTTTGTCTTACTATTTTATGTAGTTTTAGAAAACCTAGTTATAAATGGCTAATATGAGTACTATATATTACCAGAATTGTAGGGGTCTCCGTACCAAGACTTCAAATTTTATAAGGAATGTAAGTATGAATAACTTTGATATTATTTTGCTGACTGAGACTTGGTTACTAGACAGCATATCCGACAACGAATTATTTGATGACCGTTATTTAGTTTTCCGTCGGGATAGAAATTACAAACGCACTAAGCAGTCTAAGGGTGGTGGAGTAGCCGTCGCCGTTCGCAAAGATATACCTACTTGTCTTAATCGAGTGCTGAGGACCTTTGGGTGACTTTGACTATTTTTGATAAGTATCGTAAGCTAAATTTGACGTTACATATATGTGTTTTATACTTATGCGAACAAAATAAAGGTAATTCGTTTTCTACCCAATTTCGTAACTTCTTGAGTAACCTGAGTAATTTGTGAAGGTAGAATTGATGATAAATTTCTTATTGTTGGTGACTTTAATATGAGTGATATAATATGGTTACCTTCTAATATTGGCCTTCAACCATCCAATATATGTAATCAAAACTCTATTCATCTTACAGATATTTTGTATGATCTAAATCTCGCACAATTTAATTATCATAAAAATAGCCACGGTGGGATTTTAGACCTGGTTCTCTGCAATGATATTGTTGAGGTATTCACTTGTAAAGATCCACTTATTCCTGAGGACCCTTACCATAAGTCACTGGATATAAGACCTACCTTTTTGAATTTAAAAACACTAGACATTCCTAAACGTACTATATTTTCATATTCTAGGGCCGACTTTGACAAAATATGTAGTCATCTCTCTGAGGAGAACTGGTCTTCTATTTTATATCAGGGCTCTGTTGAACAAGCTGTTGGCAAGTTTTACAACATTATTTATGACTTGCGTGATAAATTTGTACCTAAAAAACAGGTTAAAATTCATAAATATCCACCTTGGTATAAGGGTGCTCTCATTAAAATATTAAAAGAAAAATTCAAGTTTCTCAAAAAGTTTAAGGTATATGGAAATAAGTCTGACGAGAGAACTTTTCATTTGCTTCGAGTCAGAGCCAAGAAGGTCGAGGAGGAGTGTTTCGCTAACTACCTCACTACTATTGAAAATTCGGTTGAAAAAAATCCGAAATTATTTTGGTCTTATATTAAAAGCAAGCGCGGCAGCAGTTCATATCTAGCTACAATGACCTATCTTAATCAGACCTGCAATAGTGGTTCAGGAATCGCAGAGCTATTCTCCTCGTACTTTCGCTCTACCTTCTTAGACTCGTCCGTGGATCTGACCGATGTTGATACGATTAATACCAACTCTTGTCTGTCCAATTCTCCTTGTTATCTATCTACTATAGAGGTTACTGTCGACAATGTCCAAACACTCATGAAGCGGCTTGATCTCAACAAAACCGCCGGTCCTGATACCTTACCGGCTTTACTTTTGGTGAATTGTGCTAGGGAGCTATCCGTACCAGTGTCAATTTTGTTTAAGCGTTCTCTATCTGAAGGTGAGATGCCAAAAATTTGGAAGTCAGCATTCATTACACCCATACATAAAAAAGGTTCAAACAGCCAAGTGGATGACTACAGACCTATTTCTAAGTTATGTCTTCTTGCTAAGGTATTGGAACGATTGGTTTTTAACCAAATGTATGTAAGCTTAATACCGATTTTCAGTCCACAGCAGCACGGATTTCTTAGAGGTAGGTCCACAGTTTCTAATCTAATTGTTTTTAATGAATTCCTGACTGAAAGGATGGAAGATGGGATTCAGGTGGACGCAGTCTATACGGACTACAGCAAAGCCTTTGATAGAATAGACCATTTAGTACTGCTCTCAAAGTTATCTAACCTAGGCATTCATGGGGATCTATACAGATGGTTCACATCCTACGTCCTGAATAGAAGTCAGGCAGTGGTTTTGAATGCCTTTTCATCTTCCTGGGTAAATATTCCGTCAGGTGTTCCGCAGGGTTCACTGCTAGGGCCTCTTCTATTTGTTATCTTTGTCAACGATATTGGCTCATGTTTCAAACACTCTGAATTTCTTCTCTTTGCAGATGATAATGAAGATATTTAAGGCCATTAATAACACTTCCGATGCTCTTCTTTTGCAGGAAGATTTATCACGGTTAGACAATTACTGTTTGTTAAGCAAACTAGACCTGATTGTGTCTAAATGCTTCTATGTTAATTATACTCGTAAAAGACATATTATTGAATTTAACTATAACTTGAAAAATGAACCATTGGCAAAATTTGACATTAGCAAAGATCTAGGTGTTTTGCACGATAGTAAATTAATGTTTGATCAACATATTGACCATATCGTTGACAAAGCTTACAAGGCGCTTGGTTTTATTATTCGCTCCTCGACCCACTTCAGGAGGATAAAAACCCTGAAGATTCTCTACTGTGCCTATGTCCGTAGCCACTTGGAATATGCCTCGGAGGTATGGAATCCATCTTATGCCGTTCACGCTGATAAAATAGAAAAAATACAGAGAAGGTTTACTAGATTCTTATGCTTTAAATTTAAAATTCCACACATTGACTATCAGCAACGCTGTTCTAAGTTTCACCTGCTACCTCTCTACCAGAGAAGGAATATTTCCGATATTTGCCTTTTAATGAAAATTGCACAGGGTATTCTGGACTGCCCTGAGCTCACTGCGAAAATTCACCTCAGGGTCCCAACACGGAGGCTCCGAAATAATAATGATTTGCTCTGGATTCCTCATTTCCGTACCAATTACAGACGCTCGAGTTTCTTTCCGAGAAGTTTTAAATTATTCAATAGTATCAACAGCAATAGTAATATAGATTTGTTTTGTAGCAGCGTGGGTAGTGTAAAAAGAATTCTTTCTAAATAGCTTTATATATGTTACAGTTAAAACTAGTTAGTAGTTAGAACGCGTTTTTCCTAGTTAGAACTAGTTTTTACTTGGTGCCTTTGTTAAAACTAGAAATAATCAGTTAAAACTAGAATTAACCACTGACATATTTGATTTTCAGATAAAACTAGTTGTCACATCGAGCTATAGTTAAAACTAGCTATAGTTAAAACTCCCCCCCCGCGGAGATTATATCGGGGCAGAAACTGTAAGTTAGGTTTGTTAGTAGCCTTAGCAGGGGCAGCAGGAGGGTTATGTCGGACTCGAACCGACTAAAACCCCAAGGTGTTCCTTCTCCCGCCTTAGGTGAGGCCACAGGTATCGCGTTAGCATTCGTCTGTGACCCCACCGGGCGCTGGACCGCTTACATCAGCGAACCCCTTCTTGCGAGGGATAAAATGTCCCCCGCATATCCTGCTGTTTGAAGGCGTGCACGGAACACGCTGCACGCCTTCCCGTCTCGAGGCCTTTCCTGGTGACGATCGCCCCTGCGGCCGCCACCAGGCCTCCGTTATGGAGGCATTAGGCGGGCGGCTTCAGCCCGCCTCCTGCGTCCTGGCCTTCTGCGGCGGACAGCGGGAGCGGTTACGTCCGTCTCCCTTTCTCTCTCCGCCGTCTCCTTCTGCATCATAACGTCTTCGCAGAAGGAGAGGACCCCGTTCCAGGTCATCTCGCTCCCGACCATAGCTCGAACTACGGTCGATAGCGAGAGGTCTCGTCCCACTACGGTGACGAGTTCACGGCGCTGCTCCGCAAAACCGGAGCATTCCTCCAGAGTGTGCTTCACCGTGTCCTCGTCACAGGTGTCACAATGGTGACATCGCGCGGTTGGCTCCCTCCCGGCTATATATGGCACAGATACTTACCGAAACAACCGTGTCCCGATAGCATCTGCGTCAGCCGGAAGGTGAGACAACCATGTTGTCGGTTCACCCAGTCTTTTAAAATTGGGCGGACCGCTTCGACTGTCCAAACACCAGCTCTGGGCTCGGCCAGTCTCTCCTCCCATTTCTGGAGAAGGAGCTGCCGAGCTTGGGACCGCTGAGCTTCCACTTCCCGAGGAGGCGGGTTTTCGGCTCTTCTTCGGAGGTCCATGCGCCAATGATACATCGACGCCTGGACCTCAGCCTCCAAGTCCCATGGGGGCGAGCCCGCGAGCACGCAAGCCGCCTCAAAAGAGACGGTGCGGTATCCTCTTATGGCCCTGACGGCTAGCACCCTCTGTGAAGTACGCAGGACGGCCACATTATGTGCCATCAGAGCGCTCGTCAATATAGGAGCCCCATATAGGGCCATGGACCGCACCACCCCCATAGGTTTGTTAGTAGCCTAGCCTAACCAATCCGTTAAGGGTTGGTTAGGTTAGGTTAGGTTAGAACTGCGACCCCCAACGCACGAGCCGAGCGAGCGAAGCCCCCCCGCGGAGATTATATCGGGGCAGAAACTGTAGGTTAGGTTAGGTTAGAACTGCGACCCCCAACGCACGAGCCGAGCGAGCGAAGCGAGCGTGCCGCGGCAGCGGCAGGCGAAGTGCCAGAAAAGACTTTGGTTGCGTTAAACGGTAAGCACAACAACTACATAACCCAGCCAATCAGAATAAGGTATGATGAACTCAACCTCGGTCGGAACAGTTTTAACTGACTCGCTTCGGGAAAACGCGTTTTGTCTTGCAGAAACTAGTTTTAACTGATATTTGATTCAGACATTAGTCAATTCTAGTTTTAACAAAGGCACCAAGTAAAAACTAGTTCTAACTAGGAAAAACGCGTTCTAACTACTAACTAGTTTTAACTGTAACATATACATTTCTTATGATTTTTTGTACTTAGTTTAAGACTCATGCTAAAGTTGTGCTTTAGTTATAATTTTTTCTGTCCATATGTGGAAGCTTGTAATTGGCTGTTAGGTGTATTTTCTATGTACCTAAAATTATTGTATGTAGCTGTAAGCTCCCCAAATAAAATAAATAAAATGAAACCGGTTCCTTTCCTGAGAATCTTAAAGTGTCTATTGTAAAACCCTTGCATAAAAAAGGCTGTGGAAGTGGCATTGAAAACTACCGACCAATAACATTGATACTAATTTTTTCAAAGGTATTCGAAAAGGTAATGTATTATAAAATGACTTCTTACTTTAATAAACATAAAGTGATTACATCCGATCAATTCGGTTTTCAGAAGCATAAATCCACAGCTCTCGCAGCATATAATTTGGTCAATGAAATATTATTAAAATGTAATGATAACATGTATGCAACGGTTCTATTTTTCGACATGTCCAAAGCCTTTGACTTTGTTTCTCATGAATTACTCCTGCAGAAATTAGAAAACTATGGTATCCGCGGTCCGGCTTTGAACTGGCTTAAATCGTATCTATGCAATAGATGGCAATGTGTTGAAATTAGTCAACTCGATACAAATGGAGACACCAAATCATATCGATCACAATCGAGATTGAATAAATTTGGAGTGCCACAAGGAAGTGTTCTAGGCCCACTGTTGTTTCTACTATATATTAACGACCTCCCTTGTGTTACGCATCACCGTAGTATATTATTCGCTGATGACATTTCTGTTATTGTAACGACTAACAAAAAAATGACGTTGAATTATCATGAATCCGAAATAAATAACGTAATAACTTCTATAAGTAATTGGCTTGAATGCAATAATTTGCAAATTAATCTTAAAAAGACCACTTACGAGTATGTTATTTTTAATAGTAATACTGATACCAAACTAGACATTCAATATAATAGGAAAATTATTCAGAAAGCTTCGAGCGTAATGTTCTTAGGTCTAATGATAGATGAAAATTTAAATTGGAAGAATCACGTAGAAAGGGTATGCAATAAAATCAATTGATTTGCGTTTGCGTTATATAAATTGTCAAGAACTGTAAAAAGACGAACAGCAATAACGGCTTATTTTGCCTATGTAGAGTCTGTGCTCAGATATGGTCTAATAATCTGGGGCAACAGTACTGACATCCAGAAAGCATTTATAGCACAGAAGAAATGCATTAGAGCCTATATATGGAGTTCACCCTGATTCGTCCTGCAAACCACTATTTTTAGCAATAAAAACCCTACCGCTGCCATGTTTGTATATTTTAGAAATTGCCAAATTTGTCAAACAAAACCCGGATAAAACCGCACGTGATAAAGCAATTGTTTCGAGAAATTTAAGACATCAAGATAGACTTGTTTACGATGCTAATCCCAGGAGCGCTCGGTTCCTTAAAAGTGTTTCATGCTTAACAAAAACTATTTATAATCATATTCCGGAAGAAGTGAAGGAATTGCCCCTATCTAGGTTCAAGACATCGTTGTACAAATGGCTTCTAGAACACCGTTTTTATTCTGTCAAAGAATTTCTAGAATACAAGGGGTAGTTTTTGACATTGTACTTTTATTCATTTGGATTTTGACATTTAAAATTAAAAACATGACATGTAATTAATTAATCAATTTCTATTGTAATATTTGCTGGGATATTGACATAAGTAATTAATTTTTGACATGCTTAAATTGTTTTGACATCCTGTATTTGACTTATTTTGCTTTGACTAATTTTAGTGTTCAATTGTGCTATAACTAATATGTTTTAATTTATTTTGTAATATTTGCATGCTGAATATTTATCGGCTAAGCACGTTGGCCTCAGTTTATATAAATTGTAACATCTTTATACCATGTTTACTGCAAATAAATAACTATGAACTATGAACTGACACCAATTGCCGCAATCAAAGTTGGCAATTTCACTTCGTCTTTGACACCGTTAGCGAGAAAGTACATTTCTAACACTTCCACGTAAGCTGACCAGTTCCCCGACTGTACGTCGAATTCGCGTAACTTTCCGACCAACATCTTGTACGAACGTAGTCCTTCGTCCTGTTCCTCGGTTTGGACACGATTATCCCGGTTTCGTACCATTAAATCCTCGTCAGCCAGTTGTTATAAATGAAACACAACCGTTCCGTTTCATAGTGCATTCTCGAATGCTCTTTATTGGTTACCCGCATACATTTTAAATCGTAAACCTACCTACACAACAAATACAATGCCATAACGTAAGCAGCACGATACCAAGCCATGATATGCCGTTAAAGCTGCTTTCTTAGAGACTATTTGTCTCAGTCTATTTAATAAAAATACATATTTGTCGAGTTTTTTTGTTAGATAGTCAACTTGCGGTTTCCAGTTACAATAATTATCAATTGTTATTCCTAAAAAACTAGTGCTATTAACGATGTCCAAATTAGTGTTATTAAAATTAATATTCAATATCAATGGCTTACTATTATATGTCATAAATTGGATTAATTTAGTTTTAGTAATATTCATACTCAAATTATTATCACTTAACCAGCTAGTTACTGAAGACATGGTATCATTTATTTCTCTTTCCGGATCCATATGCTTGTTTGTTTTGATTAACAATGTTGTATCGTCCGCAAATAATATGCAGTCATGTCTTATCGCTAAAGGTAGGTCATTAATATAGAGAAGAAATAGAAAGGGGCCAAGGACACTGCCTTGGGGGACTCCGAATTTATTGTATATGAAACTTGACTTATGAACCAGCTTTTGATGTAAGCTTTTTGTAACCCTTTTCATTTCAGTTATTTGGACACATTGTAACCTATTGCAAAGATAGCTTCTGACCCAGTCGTTAGCCTTTCCTCTGATGCCGTACGTCTCTAGTTTTCTTAACAGAGTTTCATGCGAAACGAAGTCAAAAGCCTTGGTCATATCTAGGAAGATAGCTATTGTCCGGGTACCTTGACTAAGACTTTCGGTAACTGATTTTATTAGGGAAAAGCAGGGATGTAATAGAACCTCTGAAGAGTTATAAGTTTTGTTTTTAAGTGTCTATGTTTTTTGATTATTGAAGTAGGTATGTTTTTTTGATGGCCCTGTTTTCATGTGAATAAAAAATGTAAAGTTATAAATGTAGTTTTTAATTAAATACTTGCCTCCGCATCCGTTTCGTTTCATCTGGCGCCCCCGGTATAGAAATAAAGAAGCAAGAATGGATGCCCTCATATTGGAGAGAAGAACTACAAGAACTTTAGTAACGAAAACAGTTCATTGTTTTTTATTTGGTAATAAAAGTGATGCTCAAATAGCTTATAAAACCCTTCAGGACTACCATTTTACTCTGGAAAAATTAAATGCAAAGGTTTTGGAAAGAATGTTAGCGAACGGTGCCCAAGAAGAGGACATAACACAAGAAATTGAGACAGCTCAGGGCTACAAGGAAAGATTTTACAAGGCCGAAATCTTCATGGCGCAAGACTGTAAGTTGCCGCCGGAAAGCGCTAGTTACGTCAGCAAAACTGCTCATCGGGTACGTCTACCGAAAATTGAACTTTATAAATTTGATGGCAATATGCTACACTGGATTAAGTTTTGGAACACCTTTAAGAAAATACATGATGATGCCTCTCTTTCCAAAGAAGACAAATTTTACTATCTCATTCAGAGTGTAGAGAAAGGAACAAGAGCGGCTAAGGTGTTGGACAGCTTCCCACCCAGTGCGGAAAATTATGATAGCGCTATCGACAGCTTGAAGTCTCGTTTCGGTGATAAGGATTTATTAATAGAAGTTTATATACGTGAGCTCCTGAAATTGGCATTTGCCTTAATGAATAAATACAAAAAAATAGATGTGACAGTATTATATGATCAGTTGGAGTCACATTTGCGATCATTAGAAAGTTTGGGTATAACTTCAGAGGCATGCGCTCCCTTACTGTATCCTTTGATTGAATCTTCATTGCCTGAGGAGCTACTCCGTGCCTGGCAACGCCATGTTGTCGCTTCTAGCCCCAAGAGTCGTTTAGAAAGGCTCTTAGAATTTTTAGAAAATGAAGTGCAAAATGAGCAACGTATTTTTATGGCTAAAAGTGGATTTGACTTGCCTCCGAGAAACTCTCACAATAAAAGAGCAGAGAGCCCCAGCGATTTACCTTCCACGGCGGCTTCTCTATCTGCAGGTAAAACGAGTTGCATATTTTGTGGATATGCATGAGAGTGAGAAATGTCTTAAAGCCAAAAAGATGAGCATCGAAGACAAAGAACAATTAGTAAGAGAAAATAAATTATGCCTGCATTGCATCAAGCCCTGGCGGAGGTTCCACAGGTGTAAATTAGACAAGAAGTGCCCTAACTGTGACAGGTATCATCTCCCCATAATGTGCAGAGGTACTTCATCATCTGGACTTAATTCCATCTGATACATCACAAAGCGTTCTGCAAAGTGTCACAAACATTTCTGTATGCAAAGATGTTTATCTACAAACTCTAAGGATAAATCTACAGAACGGACCAAAACGTAAGGTGGTTCGGACCATAGTCGACTCTGGATCGCAGCATTCTTATGTGACAAAAGATGTGGCCAAAGAAATGTCTTTCATTCCCAACGGCATAGTGAACATTCAACACGGTCTCTTTGGCGGATCCACTTCGTCGCCAGAGACACACAACAAATATACAATCTCTGCACGCAGTTTGACGTCGTCATTCACTTGCCACTTAGAAGTTTTTGACAAAGAAGTGATTTGTCCAAATATTTCCTGTATAAACGCTAGTGTTTATATTCTCTTTGTCCTGTATTATGGATCGCGATCGTATCGAAAAGTTAGAAAAAATGAATATTCGGCTCACAGACAAAACTGTGAAGATATCTCTGTGCTTATAGGAGCCGATATGTTAGCGCGATTGTTCACACCGAACATGATTGAGTTAGATAACAGTGTGACTGAGATTGAAACTAAGCTGGGATGGACACTGATCGACCGAAGATCTGATTCATCAGTGAGACAAGATACAACTCTTCATGTGGTCTCTCTGTTTGTGAACGAATCAAATATTTCGAACCTTTGGCGTTTGGATACTTTGATTATTCGTGATCCCACGGAAACGCAATCGCGTGATTTAGAGATAAAGAAGATGAGAGAAAATTTTATTGAGTCTACGTCGGTTAACGCCCTAGGGAAATATGAAGTCTACTTACCATGGAAACCTGATCACCCTCCACTGTTGAATAATTATGATGTCTGTCTTAAACGATTGCAACGATTGACAGCCAAATTAAGAGATGAAATATTATATGATGGTTACAATGATATTTTTAAAGGGTGGCTATCTGAAGGTATAGTAGAAAAGGTGCCCAGTGGTGAGTTATCTGACGAGGTATCTTATTACCTCCCGCATCGTCACGTAGTCCGATTGAGTAGTACCACGACGCCTATTAGGCCGGTGTTTGATGCATCCGCTCATGCCAGAGGTTCACCTTCTTTAAATCAGTGCTTAGAGACAGCTCCGAATTTATTAGAACTAATACCTAATATATTAATGAGATTTAGAGAAAAACGATTAGGTGTTATTTCTGACATCAGGAAAGCCTTTTTAATGATTAGCATTCAGCCCGACGATCGTAATTATTTGAAGTTTTTGTGGTGGGATGTTAATGACCCGAATGTTTTGCAGGTTTATCGTCATTGTCGTGTAGTGTTTGGTCTCACGTGCAGTCCTTTTTTGCTTGGGGCTACAATCGATCTACATTTAGAGAATGTGTTGAGGTCAGCTGTCACAGTGGAGGAGAAGTCGGTAATTTGTAAGTTACAAAAATCTTTTTATGTAGATAATTGCGTGACAAGCGTAGATTCTGAGGAAGAATTGGTTACGTTTCGAGAGACTGCCATCGAGCTGTTATCGTCTGGTTGGTTTGATCTACGATGTTGGGAGCATACTGGCGAAAAAGAACAATCTACAGTGTTAGGTATGACGTGGAATAAGTTAGATGACACTTTGTCTTTGAAAGATATCCCTATTAATCAGTCGCCAGAAAAAGTTACCAAGCGTTTTATTTTATCAGCGAGTCACAAGATATTTGATTGTCTTGGTATAATATGTCTTGTGCTTGTATTTCCAAAATTATTGCTACGACGTCTGGGTTTAGAGTGTGAATGGGATACAGAAGTAAGTGAAGAGGATAGAAATAAGTTCTTGGAGTGGTATTCTCAACTTCATCTACTTAAAACCTTTAGTATTCCTAGGTGCCTTATAGGTGATTTTGATTTAAATAAGTATTTTCATCTTTTTGTGGATGCAAGCTCAAATGCTTACGCTGCTATTATTTTTTTACCTTCTGAGAATAATGATGGTGACGTTCGTGTGCGGTTTGTACAGGCTAAATCCAGAATAACCCCTAAATCTCAGACTTCAATGCCTCGTTTAGAGTTACTTGCGGCTACTGTAGGTGCGCGTTTGTTAAGTTCTACTTTAAAGGCGTTAGATTATGAAGGAAAATGCGACTATTTTTGCTGGAGTGATTCCACGACCGTGATAAGTTGGGTAAAGCGGAATTGTCAGTGGGGTAGGTTTGTTTGGAATCGCGTTCAAGAGATTCGTCAGCTCACTATTAGTGATAATTGGCGTTACGTTAGAGGTGAGGAAAACCCGGCCAATCTACCTTCTCGTGGCTGCGATTCTTCACAGTTACTGCAGAGCAAATGGTGGGAGGGCCCTGAGTGGCTTCTAATGGCTCCCGAGCATTGGCCTACGCCGATAGTAGAGGTGAACGAGTCGGAGATCGATGGTGAGAAGATTAAGACGAGTGATCGTGTACGTGTTTCTCTCTTCAGTGCGGTATCCGAGACTCTGTTATATTTTTCTAATTTTAGTAAAATTGTTCGCATGATAGGTTAGATATTGCGTTTTATTTTGAAGTGCCGTCAAAAGGTTTTAACGTCTCATCGGATTCAAACTAGGAGTTCATCGTTTCCTGTGACTATTGATTCCGAGTTATCTGCTAGTGAACTAAGGGAAGCGGAGTCAGTTTTATTGCGAGTTTGTCAAAAGGAGAGTTTTGAAGGCCTGAATGATCCTAAGTTAATGAACTTTAATGTGTATACGGACCAGGTCATTTTAATTCGTATTAAGACTCCCATCGCTAATAAGAATGATGCTTTTGAGTTTAAATATCCCCTGGTTCTAGACTCAAGTCACGAGTTAGTTATGCGATTACTTCGATTCGAAAACAACAATAATCAACACGCTGGTATCCAAACTATTTTGAATATCTTACGAGAAAAATATTGGGTTTTGCGGGGAAGGCGTGCATTGCGTAAGATTAAAAACTCATGTGCAATTTGTAAGAGGTATTCTACTAAGCAAGTTCAGGAAGTTGTTCCGCCGTTGCAGCAACTCGAGTTAATGTGGCTAAGGTGTTTCAGGTGGTTGGAGTCGATTGTGCAGGCCCACTTTATCTAAAAGATAAGCAGAAAGTGTGGATATGTTTATTTACTTGCGCCGTTTTTAGGGCTGTTCACCTTGAGTTGTTGAGTTCGTTATCTACTGAGGTATTTTTACAAGCTTTCAGACGATTTGTCGTACTGAGGTATTTTTACAAGCTTTCAGACGATTTGTCGCCCGTAGAGGCACTCCTGATACGGTGTATAGTGACAATGGTGGGAATTTTGTCTCGGCAAGAAAACATTTGCCCTTTATTGATTGGCACTTCAACCCTCCGAGTGCTCCCCGGTGGGGAGGATTCTTCGAAAGGTTAATTCGGGTTGTCAAGGATATTTTACGTAAGGTTCTTAAAAGCGCTTCAGTTTTTCAAGAGGAATTAAGTACTGTTTTGTGCGAGTACGAAGCAGTCGTTAACGCGAGACCAATCACTTATCTAAGCGAAGACCTGAATGAGAACAAGCCATTGTCTCCTGCAGATTTTTTAATGCCATTGCCTGGGGTTACTTTAGAAATTTCCGCGTCTCAAAATTTTACAAGGGCTTTTCGTAAGCTGGAAAGTATTAAAGCTTCCTTAAATAGCCGTTTTCGCGTTGAGTATTTGGGTGCTCTTAAAATGCAAAATGCTCGATGCGAATCGGTCTATGAGATTAGGGAAGGCGATGTGGTCCTAATAGGTGACGGACTCACTGAGAGATTGTCGTGGCCTCTGGCTCGAGTACTTCGTTTAGTGCCGGGTGCCGACGGTCGGGCTAGAGTGGTGCATTTGAAGACCGGAAAGGGAGAGTTGGTGCGGCCTATTCAAAGGGTATACCCTTTAGAGATTCATAATTATTAAGGAGGGCTGCCCCTCTTCCATTTTGCGGCGGGAGGATGTAATAGAACCTCTGAAGAGTTATAAGTTTTGTTTTTAAGTGTCTATGTTTCTTGATTATTGAAGTATGTTTTTTTGATGGCCCTGTTTTCATGTGAATAGAAAATGTAAAGTTATAAATGTAGTTTTTAATTAAATACTTGCCTCCGCATCCGTTTCGTTTCAGGCAAGCGTTGTAGAGCTGTTTTTTCTAAAGCCAAATTGTTTGTTACTTAATATGTCACAGGAGTTCACAAAGTTATTTAATCTAGAAAAAAGGATCTTTTCAAAAACTTTGCAAAGAACAGGGATTAATCATTATTATAGGTCTATAGTTTTGCATCATAGTTTTATCACTTTTTTTGAACAATGGTTTGACCATCGAATACTTCAGCCTGTCTGGGAATACACCTTCTGACATCGACAAATTAATTAGGTGAGAGATGGGTGAAGCCAAAAACTGCGCGACTTTTTTTAAATGCATATATTTAAGTCATCATAGCCACAAGAGTTTGTTCTTTTTAATAATTTAAATACCTACCTTTAAAACTTCTAGAGGATCAGTAGGAGTCAAGTAAATCGTTTTTGGGTTTTGACTACAATGACTTCTAACTTTATTAGTCATGGGGTTTTCACTATACTTGTTACTTTCGTTGACCGCGCTGATAAAATATTCATTAAAAGTAGTAGCCATTTGCGACGCACATGAAGTTCGAGAGTTCATGTTCGGTAACCAAATTTTTTTAATTTCCGACGCAGTTTGTTTCCTATTTGAATTGGAGTTAATAATATTCCACAAAGATCTACATTTATTCTTAGACCTTTCTATGTATTCTGTAGCCTCTAGTTTCTGCGAATTTTGAATGATCATTTTAAGACTCCTCGAATATTTTACATAGGCCTTTTTATTAATATTTTTACAGCTTCTTGAGAATCTGTAAGTCAAGTAGAGTCTCCTTTTGACCAAACAGCATTTTTAATGCCTTTTGTCAGTCATTTATTAAGAATTGGTTTGTTATTGCATTTTATGCATATAACCGGGAAGCATAAGTCATATAAAAGTTTTAGTTCATCGTGAAACAAATTGAAAGCTGCGTTTGTATCGTTCTGTAGGAAAATATTACCAAAAGAAATAGCTGAAAGACATTCAATGAATTTGTTAACATTATATTTGGAATAGTCTCTCCTTTTTTCAGTCCATTGCAAAACTTTTTCACTATCTTTGGCATTTGTCACTTCGAAAGATAATGTTTGAGCTGTTTCATGATCAGACAGCGCCATATGATGTATATTTGCGTGAACAATGCGTATATTGCTAGCAATTAAGTCAATACAAGAATTTTGTCTAGTTGGGATAAGTATATGATTTTTAAGATTATGATTAGTCAAAATAGATGTCAAGTTCATAGATTGATTATTATTATTTAACATATTAATATTCCAGTCACCACACATTATAATATATTTTTTTGAAAATCGCTTAGAAACGTTACCCAGAACTTTCGTCAAATTTTCTAGGAATATCGTAATACAATTTGATAAAGTGAAACCTTTAGCCTTATTTCTAGAGATACAAATTACAATAAGATTAAAGTTAATTATTTCAGTTATACAATATTCAAATAGGTATGGTTTAGGTAAGATAGGCGTATTTATAATTTTAAAATCTAGGCTATTATGTATAAGAATACACGTGCCACCTCTACGTTCATTAGACCTGCAGTAACTACCCGCTAGCCGATAATTATTCAGATCGATGTTAGACTCCGAACCCTGCTTGACAAATGTCTCTGTGAAGCAAAGTATTTGGACCTCACCTATTTTATCTTGCCACTCCTCAAGCGTGGACTCTATGAGCTCACGCTTTTTTAACATACCCTGAATATTTTGGTGCAACAGGGTTGTTTGCAAGGAAACGGTCACTTTGGTTGTTTGCAAGGAAACGCCGGTGCACAAGCTATAAACTGAATCTGATGCTTTAGGAACGAAAAATTCTTTTTTCGTCTCTTTTACGAAAGTAATACGGTATCGTTCCCTTTTTAGGGGGAGTTCCTGGAGTCTCAGTTGTTGTTTTAGCCATGGCCATACGCGAAAAGAAGTAAGGTATAGTGCCTTTGTGATATCTTATGTTAGATGTATTTAAACCGTTTCGACTTGATTGGTAACGGCTAAGAGCTACAATAATATTTTTCAGAGAGCGAGCATCGATAAACTTTCTGTCATAGTCTATACTATCAATTGCGTGGTTGATAGAATCACATAAATTTCTATTATTCACTGATGATACAAACAGGGAATTATTATAGGAGTTGCATACATTTTTAATTTCATGATTAAGTTTCACTGCATTTAGGTGACGACTTTCGTTCACATTTAGTATTATTACTGTGTTGCTAATGAATTTATTAAGAACATATTTTAATTGCGACAGAACCAGATTTGGATTCTGATCATTTTTGCCAATGCAAATAATAAGTTTATCGTTAAGGCTGATATTTACATTCCAAATATTTCTTAGCATTTCAGAGCTAGGAGCATAAGACTTTGTTTCAGAGTAAATTTTATATGTCTCATACATGGTATTATATTTTCTACTTAATTCTAATTTAGAAGCTAGCCCGACGCAACGTTGAGATCCATAGATCAATATTTTTCTTATGTCTAAGTCCTTATTAAAAGTCTTCTGGCGGGTACCTAATTTAGATTGTTCATTTTTAGCCTTAGAATGTAGTAGCTGAATTGGCTGCTGAATTTTTTCTCTGAGTGAGTGTATTTGATTGTTTAGGGTAGCGATTTCACTTTTTGACTTATTTAATTCTTCTTGTAAATTCGGAATATTTTGCTGCATTTTTACGACTTCTTCATTTTTCATTGTCAGAAAACTATGCTCGTTACTTAAGGAAATAAACTGTCTGTCTAGCTTATACGTTTTGTCATTTTCTTCTTCTGTATCTTCATTCAACGAGCTAAAAGAATTCGCAGTGGGAACGTTAATCACCATTTTTTTCCGAGTAGTGGTTTTCTCTGAGCCTTCATTTGGGGAGAACTTTGTCGAATTTTTAGCATTCATGCTCTTATGCTCAACCAAATCTAGGCTCAATTGCTCATCCTTCTGATTACTGCGACATTTCTTACAGGTCCATGAAGTTTTTCGCTCATAAGAAACTAGGCCAAAAACTTTTAAAGTCATTCCTTCACAGCTTGGGCAATTTATTTGTTGGCACGTGGTACATTTCAGATAATCTCGTCTGTTAATAGTTTTCATACATGTCACACATAAAAGAGGGTTAGTGTTTGTTTTGGTGACCGTCTTATACTTAGGTGTACGAATCATTGTATTCTGTATTCAAATAAGGCAAATGTTTATAGCTATTTATTTGATATTCCTATATAGACGTCCTTTATAACAAAATGTCCTCATAAAAAAAACGCAAGAAAAAAAACGATATATATATTGTTCTTGAGTTAAGATTCGAACTCGCATCCGCCGTTTATCAGTACGTCTCCGTCCGCACTGTGCTATCTGTGCTTAAATCAATGTTTCAAAAATGGTCGTCTTATTATTGTTGTTCCTTTAGTAGAACTCAATAATTATGCCTTCGAGTATTGCAACAGTAGTACTCAAAGCTGTCGATAGATGTCGTTAATAGCGCTGACACAAAAGTCAAAAAGTCAAAAGTCAAAAGTGTTTATTTCATTGAACATATAAAATGATACTTGAACACGTCAATATTATGAATTACATTAGCACTTTTGACTTTGCGCCTATTCGCAAAGGTGCAGTCTTCCTCAGGAGAAGAATAGGCAAGAAACTCCGGGGGTCGCTCTTTTTAAGTCAATCATATAAATTTTCTTACTTTTAATTTTAATTGACTTAATATCTGAATAACTCTGGAGCTGAGCAATTTATTCCCATGGTTGCTTGTCTAACAGATAATCCGAAATTCTATAATAGCCCTTTTTACAAAGTTTTTGTTTAATTATCGTCTTAAATTTTTCTAAAGGTAGGTTTTGAATACACATGGGAATCTTATTGTAGAAGCGTACACATTGACCCCTAAAAGAGTTTGTTACTTTGTAGAGACGGCTGTCTAGTATATCCAAGTTATGTTTGCTTCTAGTGTTTACATTGTGCCTATCACAATTTTTCTTAAACAATTGTTCATTTTTCTTTACATACAAAAGATTATTAAATATATACTGGGACGCAAATGTCAAAATATCTATTTCCTTAAATCTATTTCCAAGAGACATTCTAGGTCTCATTTGATAAATCGCGCGAACAGCCCTTTTCTGCAGGACAAATATCTTATTAATGTCGGCAGCATTACCCCACAGCAGAATGCCATATGACATTAGGCTGTGGAAGTAACTGAAATATACGGTTCTCGCGGTTTCTACGTCCGATAATTGACGGATTTTTTTAACCGCGTAAGCTGCTGAACTGAGTCTGTTCGCTAACTTATCAATATGAGGACCCCATTGAAGCTTTGCGTCAATAGTGATACCTAAGAATACAGTAGATTCTACAACTTCCAGTTTTTCATTTTTACCTTTACATTGGTATTAAACTGTTTAACGTTAGGCAAGGTAAATTTAACACATTTGGTTTTTTTCTCGTTCAAGAGTAGGTTATTTGCAGAGAACCATTCAACTACCTTTGAGATCGCAATATTCACGTCGTCATAATTAGTGTCATATCTTTTCACTTTAAATAAAAGTGACTACAACCAGCAACAACGAAACGTATGTTGCGTGAACGCAGCCGTTGGACTTGTCAGAAGTGACACTTTATCTGTCAGACGGGGTCACTGACCCTTTCTCCAATCAGCTGATTTGGATTGCAAAATAGACTTGTGATTTGTTGCGTGAAAAGACGAATAGTGGCGTATGGTTCAAATCAAGTTCAAATTTTATATTATAACTGATAAATTGCAGCGTACCTTTATGGAAAATTGTTGAAAATCACAGGATATACACTCTGCAAACGATAGTGCTTCTCAATCAAGTTGTAAGTACACTTTATAGGTTAACTTTCTTGAGCTTGGATCGATTTTCCTTATCTTATTTCTATAAAATTTCGGCACAGGTTGTTTACGTTTCAAGATTTGACAGCTGGATTTTTTCATCATTCACAAGCCTGCCTATAATTTAGATAATTATGACTCTATAATTGTTTAAATATTATCTTAATTTGAGCATTTGAGGACGTTTTAAAGGCAAGATATTTGTTGCGCAAGCGAAAGTGCATGCAGTGATAACCCCAGAGAATTTTTAATAGATTACCTAGCACACCTATATATATATATATATGAGTTCTTCAATTGCTAGAGACACTCTACTCTCTCGAGTGATGTGTTCTGAGGCAGTTTTCCTCAGGCTAGCTAAAAAAGCTTTAAATACAATGACGTTGCCGAAGAAGTACGCAGTAGTTAAGCTTACAGGAGTTATTTCGCCAGACAAAAATCCTTATAAGTGTGTGCCAGAAGCCTGGCTGAAGTTTCAAAGTTTCGGTGAAGTGATACTGCCCTACCCCACGTCGGAACAGCTGCCACTCTCAATGGTTCTTATCATTAATTACGCGCCACCGGTTCTAAGTTGGCCGAATCACGTGGCTACTTTTATCTGTAAACTCGGTAAGTGTCATTTTTGGATAAAATGTAAGTTATTATGTCAGCAAACTTGTGATTCGTATGCATTTTGTTTTAGATACTTACGATCAAGGATTGTTCTTCATCAGACACGTGGATGATACTATGTTTGAAGAATATGCTCTTATGGTGTGGCGAGAAATTAGTCGTGAAGTCAGAGAAAGGCAGAGTCATAAGCAGTCTGTGTTTCGTAAAGTGCAGGAATGGTTTTTGACCTTTTTGACTAATTAAAACACCAAAGAATCGGAATTATCTTCATTTATAGACATAGTGCTTACAAAATTATCGTAAGTATATAGCTAGTTTCTACGTGAATGTAACGTGATGTACTTTGAAGGGCTTCAGCAGCTTTTTTAAAAATAGGACGCAAATGATGAGTCACTCTTTCTGTTACCAAACAAAGCTCTAAATGATTTGACCTTATTTGATCAATAGATCGCCGATACTGTCGTTTAGCGTTAATTTCACAATTAGTGGTGATTGATGACTTATTTTCGATCGTAGGAAACTCTTTTAGTTTTCGTTTGCTCAAGTTATTGCTCTTCCGGCCTGCAGGATCGGTAGTTTGCTGTTGACTATCCATGCCACACTAATCACCAATTGTTTTCACTTTTGTTAACCAACTAGTTTGATACACTGAACATTAAATACTGCCAAATGAAAAACTAGTAGCTATTTATTTCATACATTTTATCAAAGGAAGTGGCCGGAATATTATCACAACATTTATAGGCCACATAAATTGTTTTCAATGAAAACCTAGTTCGACTACCACTTAGATCATCACCGATCGCAATACTGAGACAATCGATGTAATCAAAATATTGCGCAGGACTGATATGTTACCAAGATAACGTACCTAATGTTTTCAATGTCATAACGTATAGTCATATATTTACCTACAAAACCGGTTTATCGCTACGTCTACAAATGCCGCCGCTATCGTGTTAGAATTGACCTTGGCCTTCTCAAGGTTTAGAAGAATGATAACGTATATTTGTTTTACACAGCAGGTGAATGTTTACAGTAGAGTTAGGGTAAAGTAGTTTACGTTATTATTGACAGAGTGTAACATCTGAATATTTACTTTCGGCAAATGGCTTGTTGACGTATTGGAATCCGTATTGTTTGATCAGAATTTTCTGTCTTTTGACTCAAAACAAAGCATTCTTTTTTCAGTTTGTTAGGAGTATGCCAACTGACAAAATATAAACTTTGTATAATATACTTCTAGCGTAACATACGGTAATT
This sequence comes from Aproaerema taeniolella, assembly GCA_949987775.1. Classification (NCBI taxonomy): domain Eukaryota; kingdom Metazoa; phylum Arthropoda; class Insecta; order Lepidoptera; family Gelechiidae; genus Aproaerema; species Aproaerema taeniolella. The sequence continues at coordinate 151,280 of CATLJT010000203.1, forward strand.
TAGCGCAACGTCTCCTTTAAACAGTTCAAGTCTTGGTGTCAATACCCAATTTGTTCCCATTAATCATTGCTGTCGAGCTATAAAAGCCGTGATACGCGTTGTAATTTGTCTATGCGGAAACCGACTCGTTAGTATAGAGGTAAGTGTTTAAATTCTTTGCTTCCTTGTTTTCTATATCCCAACTTAAAAGAAACTATCTTGCAGATCATGATGGGTAATAATCAAAAGCCGGTGCCACAACCGATGTCTACAGGTGACGTTACTCCTGACAAGAAGTCTAACTGCTGCAAAAAGCACAAACGGAGCTCAGAGTCAGTGGCTTCTCTTCAAAGCTTGGGGTCTTCTATAACCGTTTGGTCCGCAAATAAGCCTAGAAGAGTTCCCGCAAATCGCTCTGAATGAAAATTCGCGTCTGAGTTTAGATTAAATAGAAATGTGGAAATGTAATTAATAAGCCTCTTAAAATCATAAATCATATTCTTTTAATTTATATTCTTCAGCTTGTTTCTATATGCAGTAAATAAAATATATTACTGTCAGTTTGTTTTAAGAACCTCCTAAACCTTTTATCCAGCTCAATAAACACTCAATAGATACATGACATCACAGTTTATTTCAAGTCTTAGTAAACCAATAAGATACACTAACACTTAAATCTAAAACAATCTTTCTACACATTCTCACTACTCTCTCAAATAAACAAAAAGTGTTGATACTTCACTGATTTTCTATAAACTTCACTTCAAATAAAGAATTCAACTCATAGCTCATTGCAATGAGGACACGGTATGAAGAGCGAGAGGTAGTTGTTCAATTCTGGTACTTCATTATAATCTTGAATTCGCCGCATCCAGGGGTGTCCGTTGTAGAACCGAAGTATGGCTGCTACCCCTTCAACGCGAATTGAACAGCCAATCGATTCGTCGCCTTTACCTGTGAAAAGCACCTGTGATAAAGTGTAAAAAGCACCTGTGATAAAGTAAAGTGGGGTGAGCGGGATGTGAGTCAGATCAATGGGTATCACGAGTTATGTAATAGTAGATTAAAAATAATTGATTTTGATTTTAGTTTTAACAATTGTTGTGATAAAATGTGTTCAGATGTAAGTCATAGAATATTGTTAGATAACCTGTATGAGAAAATAGTGTGTATACTTAAAGAGTCTGCGGCGTTTACCTGTGTGACTAAGAATAAGGGGAGAGCTAAATACGTGACAGGGTGGAATAAACATGTGCGTGAGGCTCACGTGGAGGCTCGGCTTTGTTTTCATTCATGGGTGCTTTATGGTAAACCAAAGACAGGGCTCATCTACGATAGTATGTGTGCTTCTAGAAACATTTTTATATCTAAACTGAAATGGTGTCAGAACAATCAACAACAGATCAAAATGGATATTATTGCTCAACACCATTCAAATAAAAAGTTCAGTGATTTCTGGAAGCACACAAACTGGTTAGGCCCCAGGACTGGTCTCCCAGTGAGTGTGGCAGGTGCTCACCAATATTTTCCGGCAACATTTCAATGTGAGCTCTCCACTAGGATCCCTCTCACAGGTGATCGATGCTGAAACTATCCCCTCACAATGAAGTATTTCTTTTTCCGCGAAAGAGGTGAAATCAGTAATTAAAAGTATGTCAAGAGGGAAATCACCAGGTTTTGATAGCCTCAGCATCGAGCACTTGAAGTACGCTGGAGTTCATTTGCCCAGGGTTCTTGCCATGTTTTTTAACCTGTGCCTAGGTCATTCCTACTTACCTGAAGGGTACGGTGGTTGTACCGACTGTGAAAGACAAAACTGGAGACCCATCTGATTTGTCTAACTATATACCGATATCTTTAGCCTGTGTTATCGCCAAAGTGCTGGACAGTCTGCTAGATCGGCAATTAGATAAGCACCTAGTACTCAACGATGCACAGTTCAGCTTTCGTGCCGGACTATCCACCGAAAGTGCTATCTATTGCCTCAAGCAGACTGTACAGTACTGTACAGCCAGAAAGACTCCAATTTTTGCATGTTTTTTAGATTTGTCCAAGGCCTTTGACCTAGTGTCATACGGGGTGCTGTGGGATAGTTTAAAAAAGGAAACAACCCTACTACCCGAACTGATATCTTTGTTTAGCCACTGGTACAGTCACCAAAACAATCAAATAAGGTGGGGGGAATATTTTTCTGAGAAGTATAGGTTGGAGTGCGGGGTAAGGCAGGGTGGTCTTACCCCACCAAAGTTATTTAACTTGTATATGAACAAGCTAATCGAGGAGCTCAGCAATACCAAAGTAGGTTGCAATATTAATAGAGTGTGCATAAATAATATTAATTATGCTGACGATATGGTGCTGCTGAGCCCCTCGATTGGTGCTTTGAGAAAGCTTTTGACCATTTGTGAAGCCTATGCCAGGGCCCATGGCCTCAAATATAACGCCCGTAAGAGCGAATTTATGGTGTTCAGAGCGGGTTCTAAAACCTACTTTGATATCCCGGATATATCGCTCTGCGGCTCACCGTTAAGTCGCGTTGATAAATTTAAATATTTGGGGCACTGGGTTCTGGAGGACTTAAAAGATGGTTTGGACATAGAGCGGGAGCGCAGGTCGTTGGCTGTCAGATGTAACATGCTCATCCGCAGGTTTGCACGGTGTACAAAACAAGTGAAGGTTACACTTTTTAAGGCATACTGCCAGTCCTTCTACACGTGCAGCCTGTGGACTGGTTTCACGCAGCGGACATACAGCGACCTGCGCGTCCAGTACAATAACGCCTTCAGGATGCTGATGGGGCTGCCCAGGCACTGCAGTGCTTCCGGAATGTTCGCGGAGCATCGTGTCGACGACTTTCCTACTATAATAAGGAAGCGTTGCGCTTCCTTATTAAGTCGCACGAGGAGCAGCAACAACAGCATCCTGACGGCGTTATCTGACCGGTGGGACTCCCCCCTCTTTAAGAGGTGGATGGAGCAGGGATCGGAACCGGTTTTGAAATAGCGGTTAATATAGTTTAAAAAACCGGTATAATTCTGTTCATTACTTAACCGGTTAATTCAGTAAACGGTTTAAAAAAAATCGAAATAATTGTGGCTACCGGTTTATTCACAGAACGAAATTTTAAAACTCTCGCTAACCGATATTACGATCTGAATCAACCGGTTAAAGCCAGTTTGCCGCCGCTCGCGTCGTCGCCTATCTACCTACCTAAACCTAACGCGTTCGGCGCGCGCCGTTTGTTCATTCGTTTCTGTGATGCGTGTGAGTGAAGTCTTTCGTCCGTTGTAATTTGAATTACCTGTTGCACTGCAAGTGGCAACACGTTATTTTTACTTTTATACTTTTACGTCCTGTGCGGCGAATGGTGTAAATAATAGTGGAATATTTGAAGTTTTATTTCATCATGGGAAGAAGAAAGGAAAATAAAATTTATTCTATGTTCAGTTATGACGAGGAAACAAAAAAATCGAAATGTTTAATGGATGGCTGCAATCACTTCCTGAAGGTAAGTTTTAACTTTTATACTAACCTAACATTATTATCTACTATAAAACGCTTCACAGCATACCTAGGCTTACGAGTGTGTGTGGGTAGGTAAGTAAGATAGACAACATATTGATAGGTATGTCTTTTTCTTCATATCAATAAATAAAATAATCAAATGCTTGCTTCACTGAATAACCTACCTACTACTCATAAGGTACTTAGGTACTTAAGTGGGTAAGTTCGTTCGATTCGGTTATTACCTAGATAAGTAGGTACCTAGGTATTTGTTTCTTAATAATAGTATTGAACTACCTATATTCTATTTCAAATAGCAAAATACAAAAGGTCAAATGAAGGGCAAAAGGTTTTTACAGTTCACATACATCCATAATTAAAGAAACAAATACGATTCCGAACGTGTGAATGAGGGCTTTTCTTCTGGATACTTCGATAGATGGCGTAGCAATCAACTCAGCTGTCACTTTAAAGGCTACAGAACTTTGATGTGCAACACAAAAGTTTGTTTCCATGTCAATTTATACGTTTAACGCAAGGTTTAACGTTGCCGTTATCTGTAATTTTTTTTAAGTTTGTTCTCCTCTTGTCACTGGCAGTAATGGTCGAAAGACTTAAACGACCGGATGCCATAGCTTTTAAAAAAATATATACGTTTGACAGCGTAGTTGATTGCGACGCCACCTAGGATAAAACTACCTATTCCTGACAGGCTTCCCATCGCGGGCCGGCTTCCGTAATTATTGATTTTTAGCACTTGAACAATTTTATTTGTAAATAAATACATTTATACAAATGTTCTGTGTCTCTTTTACAAAACTAAACGCCCGTACACTTTAAAATAAAGCTGGTGTCAAAAATATGATGGAAAACAAGACTCGCTATGCAGTTCGGCCATTTTTCCGCCATTTTTTATGAATTGTCTTTAGGTTATGCAACTTCATAAATTACAATTATTTACCTTTTTTTAGTTGGAATTGTCAAGATTTATGTTTATTTGGGAATTGGAATAGTTTTTCAAACGTATTATCGGTTTTTCAGAAACATTTCATTTTATGAAAAACATAAATTTTATGAAGCTATTAATTGGTTACAAATTTATCAGTTTTGCCTAATGAGAGATTTGATAAATTAGGTTATTGTTTGCTTGAATATTTGGTAATATTTTAATGGTTACAAGTTACGAGAGCATGGTACATTCTAAGATTTAAAGTAACTTCAAACAATGATGGGTTTATAACTTATATAAAATCAAAAATACTTTATTACTTAGTCAGTTTTCTTTCTGTGTGTGAAGGAATTAGTAGGACCTTTCAGTTTAATGAGTTTTTCAATAGGTCTTTAAGTTTAAAGAAACTTTAAGTTTAATGAGTCTTTAAGTTTAATGGGCCTTTATGTTTAAGTTTAACGTAAATCATTAAGTTTAATGTGACATTAAGTTTAATGAGTGTTTAGGTTAAATGAGTCTTTAAGTTTAATGAGTCTTTAAGTTTAAAAAGTAAGTTTTAAGAGCCTTTAGGAATAATGAGTCATTAAGTTTAATGGGTCTTTAAGTTAAATGAGACATTAAGATTAATGAGTGTTTAGGTTAAATGAGTGCCTAAGTTTTAATGATCGGGGGGCACCAGTGGACAGTCGGCCTCACTCATGCTCACGTACTCATACATACTCAATGACACACACACACACACTTTATTTTACTTTTTAAAGGAGAATGGGCAAAAATGTATGGAAGCTGTACCAACCCTTGTAGCATTGTGTTGTGTTGTTTTACGTTGCATTTGTTGCTCTTAACACGAATATAACACATTTATCGCTTTCACTTGTTGCAAAGTACAAAAAAGTTACCTTGAAATCTTTAGAAAGTGAATAGTCATTTTTGGTTATTTAGTGTATTTTTATATATTATATTCTTATTTTTTTATGTCTTATTAGTCACAAAGTCATAAAAAACTATGAAACTTCGGATTCTACTCCGCATCAGGGAGCGATCCACTTTCCTGCCCGAACCGTAGAAGATTGACCAGGGGTGCTGGAAGGAATATCACTCCATACCCTGGTCAAAGTCTTGCGGTGACGTCATTTTCTCCAAATTCTTTAAAACAAGATGCCGCCATACAAAAAAAAACTACAATATCTCCTAAGCCCGATTAAATGTCAAGAGGGCGTCAAGGCGGTGGACGTAATTTTTTTTAAAAATGCTGGTTTCAAATGCCGGTCAAGAATAAAGTCGGTCCGATTCGTACAACATTAGGCGTCCGAGGGTTTTGATTCCAAATATCGGGTTGATTTTTCGATTCCACCATTTTCCAACATGGTCGCCGTATAAAGCCTAGTCAAGGTTGAGAATCCATAGATCCGCAATGAGCGCTCGTCTTCATCCTTTATATTGCGCACCGCTCGGGAATGGAATTCCCTACCTGTGACTCTATTTCCGGACTTATACAACCCGAATCTCTTTAAAATCCAAGTGAAGAGGCTCATTCCGCCTGTTCTACTGGACCTTCAGACGCACTGCGGATATGTCCAACCTCTACCTTGTTGAGAATCCACGGATCCGCAATGAGCGCTCCTCTTCATCTTTTATATTGCGCACCGCTCGGGAATGGAATTCCCTACCTGTGTGTTTGTACTTCCGGACTTATACAACCCAAATCTCTTTGAAATCCGAGTGAAGAGGCATCTAGGCCACCACGCTGGCCCAATGCGGGTTGGTAGACCGCGTGTCTTTTGGAAACGAATTTCCTTAGACACACGGGTTTCATCACGATGTTTTCCTTCACCCCTGAGCAAGTGATAACCATTGAATAGCCTGTACATCAATTCAAAAAGATGAATTTAGTGGTACAGGGGAATCGAAACCATTACCTTCGCTTACAGGTCCGGTTCACTATCCTCTGGGCTGTCACCGCCATATTAATACGTTATAAATCTATTAATCCAACATCAACACCTAAGAATATATAATTTTACTAAATACTGTGTATAAGTACTAATCCCAAGTTAGTACTCACGAGAACGAGAACCCGTAATAAATAAGATAAATCAATAAAGAGTAAAATAAGTCTGAAAAATATGTACGAAAATTGCGAACTAACTCCTTGTAACTTTTTCCAGCAACGAGTTTCAGCCTTGCCGCAATACAATAAATTGTTCTCCTAATTAATACCTTTTTATTGATGTATAGCTTAAGACTATTCTATAGCGCCGCGAGCGTAGGAAAATAGGTATTTGGAGAATCATTCTCTGTCGCGACCGCGCTCGGCCCCGCTCGCAAACGTGCGATAGAGACAGTTGCAGCTCGGCTGTGTTTCTAGGTATTTTTTTGTCGAAAATCGCGTTTGGGGGGAAAACGTTTCCCAACCCCTAAACTGTACTAAATATACTACTTTTTGGTATCAATCTTTTCAGCAGAATATAATCTATGCCTCTATTTTTTGTTTTTTCCGAAAATTTACTTTATTTCTGAAATACAATGAATTTAAAATGAATGTTTTTCAAACCCAATAAAGCAAGATTACAGATCCTTATAACTTTTTATCTAAACAAAATTTTCAAAAAAGGAAAACATAGAGGCATAGTTTTTGATAGGGACAACAACATAGTGAAAAATTATCAAAATCGGAGAAGATTTAGGGGTAGCAAAACGTTTTCCCTTTTTGTATGGACATGGGCGCGGTAGTCGATCCTCTTAAAGTGCTACAAGCGTTGGTCCAATTTGCCCATCATTCTTTATACTATTTTACTTTAATGTTTTCTGAAGGACGAAACTGCATGTTATCTTTTATTTGCAGGGAAACCATGGTGCTAATTTACTACGACACTTTTTCTCTCAACATAGGGCGAAATATGACGAAATCATAAAAAGTAATTTGGAAAATAAAGAACATATGCCAGAGCAACCAACCCGCAACTTCCAAACCGTTATGGACTGCTGTACAAATCTTGTTACAATACATGGCCGGCCTTTTAGTATCGTTGAAGATGAAGCTTTCAAAGATTTGCTAAAGTTAATTCCTGCAATTAGTCAAAAAGAGCAACTGGCGATTAACGTAAAAAACATTAAAGAAAACATACAAGCAAAGGCTCACAAAGTTCGGTTACAAATAACCAAGGACTTGAGAAATTGTTTGTTGGCACTTAAAGTGGACGTAGCATCAGTCAAGTTACGAAGATTCCTAGGATTGAACATTCAATTTATTTCCAGTAAGTTATCTTAACGACTTTATTGACTGGTGGATTAAATGAGCTTGTGCGAAATGTACCCGATACACCCGTATAATTATGCCGATGTAGATGTAGAATTGTGAGGTGGTCATTATTGGAGGAATCCATTAACGAATCGCTCCAGGACTCGTCTAACGAGTCTGCCGAAACACATGAAGTGGACAGTGAGGATATTGAGAATTTTGAGCTGCAAGTTGAAGCAGATGTTGTGGTGCGAAAGGTCATGAGCATTCGTTGTGCTGCGCATTGTTTGCAACTAGCAGTAAAAGATGCATGTGTAGAACTGGAAGGATTTTTAGAAAATTGCCGACTAATCATTCGAAAATTACGTACGCCGAATATGTATCAGAGAATAACACAGCAAGGCCTCCCACATGTAGTACTCGATATGCCCGTTAGGTGGGATTCTACAGTGAATATGCTGGAAAGTTTAAAAAAATTAAAATCCTTTTGCATCGCTAATATATCTTCTGTACCACCAGACACTTGGTCTTCCTTAGACAAATATTTGGACATTCTGGAACCTTGTAGATTACTATCAAAAACGCTACAAAAAGAACAATTAACAATTGGAGATTTTTACATCTCATGGATGCGATGTTGCCACCAAGTGGCCCTGATAGATGATCCCTTCGCCATGCGCCTTGAAACGTGTATGATGAACCGCCAAACAAACCTATTTGAAAATGATTATTTTGTGGCAGCCATATACTTAGACCCAAGAGTAAATTCATGCCTTACAGTTGAACAGCTGACTAGAGCGAGAATTCATTTAACTGATATTTATAAAAGAATGGTACAGCTCAAGGAAGAAAGACGCCAAGAATCTGAATGTGTTTCTGATTCAACCTCTGAACCTGGAACCTCGAGACAAGGAACATCGAGTTTTGAAGATTACCTTCGTCAGCAATTTGTAAATAACAACACTAACAGAGAGCAAATGGCCAATGGGCAGTCTTTAGAGAGAGAGATAAATTTTAAATTGGTAGAATTTTTGCAAGTGCCAATATTGCCGTATGACTCTAATATACTTCATTATTGGGAAAAGAAAAAACTCACCGATCCATACTTATTTCATTTGGCTACAGTGGTTTTAGCCACACCACCCACAAGTGTTAGCGTTGAAAGACTTTTTTCTTCGTTGAAATTTGTACTGAATAATTTAAGAATGCGTTTGAATGACTCTATAATAGAAGATATTATGATTATCAGAAATAATCATTTTTATTCTGATTAAACAATGTTTTAATCGTTGTTGGTGTTAGGGCTAAGTAATTTAATCTGATAGCACGCCACCGGCGACTTTTTTTCAAGTCCAAACAGAAGAAAATAAAAAAATAAAGACTGGATATTAAGACTCAAGTACTATTTATTGTTAATATAAACATAACTAAATATTAAACACAATTTACTGATTAGTAATAATAACAATGACATATCGAGCTCTTATTTTTGAACGTGTCTATACTAAAAAAACATTTAAATAATACTTAATACTTAATCATTTTTCATTAAATCATTTAAATACTAAAGTTTGAAACATTGTAAAGATTCTCAATTAAAAAAAGGTTGATTTTAAAGGTTTATTCCTATTATAATACGTGTTACTTTTTAGATGATTGTCTTGTTAGAAGTCTTTGTAATCGATGTTTATGACACTATTTTTCCTGTTAAGATTATGTAGGTTTAAAGTGACAGTTATACAAAAATGTCTACTACTTAGGTACATGGACTTAGTACTTTCTCTTTTAAAGGACCAATTACTTAGAAAAATAGTATTAAGAAATATGAAACTTAACCCTATAGTAATAAGGTACACTTTCGACTGCTTCTCCGACAGCCTCTATTGAAACCGAAAGGGACACCGATGTGCGAGGCGGATTGTCTCTTTCTTTTTTCTTGCCAATTTAAAAAAACTTCATTAATCAAAAAAGTCCGGCTTTGACAATGAAGTTAATAACGAAGAAATACGTTGCATTTGAAATGAATTTCAGTTCAAATTGATGTAAATTAATTGTAATCATAATAACTTCGTCATCTTTTCTTAAATTACCAAAAGAAAACGAATTTTTTTTTCAAACTATTTATTACTACTGGCATCCCGTAAAGTGTCATCGTAATGTCATGGCGGCATGCTTTAAATCGTATAAAAATAATTCGTAACGGCAAGGATTATACCAGTTTTTTAAATTAAAATACTGACAAAATGGTAGAAAGATGTTGTATGGACACTTGTTCAAGTGAATCGTATGGTGGATGTAACATATCTTTTCACAAGTAAGCTAAAATAATTTCTTATAAATCTATTACTATGTTGTCCATGATTTCTTGTGTTTGGCGGAGAAAGGTTCTCAACAATGCTGTGCTATTTTATTGCAGAGTGCATAAAGATTCAGAACAAAGACAAAAATGGCTCAACAGCGTTGAGATTAGACAAAAGATAACAAAAAATTCCGTTGTATGCAGCCGGCACTTTGTGCCAACTTGCTTTTATGCTGGGAATTCCCGCCAGTTACTCAAAATGAACGCAATTCCTACTATTCCTCCCACGGTGAAAACTATGTACTATTGCGAAATTGTATTTTTTTGAATTCGCACACCAATACACCATAAATACACGTTACATGTCAACAAAGATCTTTTGGCCCGCGGTTTCCATGGTGACGCCTTTATTTACAATACAAGTTCTTCTAGCTACAACTGTCACCTTTGTAGACCTATAAAATACTACTTAACAGTTATAGTTTTAAATGTAAAGTCCCCACCGAGTGGCACGAGCCTCCCTCGAACAGTGAAGGGGGATTCAGGCCATAGTCCACAACACTGGCCTAAAATGCGAGTTGGTGGGTCTTTCGGAAATAACCTTTAGAGTTACGGGTTTCCTCACGATGTTTCCCTTCACCGCTGAGCAAGTGATAACTTAGTGATACAGGCCTCAACCTGGCATCGAACCCACGACCCTCCGCTCACAGGTCCCACTCACTATCCAGGGTTAGTTTATTCCGCCATCATTCCAAACCGCCCCCGTCCAAGTACAGTTAGCATCATCATCCTTTTCAAACTTGGAGTATTTGAAATGAAACTTCTCTGGGCGCGTTGAGAGTGAAATTTCAAAGTTGCGTCATGGTATTCAAAGTTTACCTTTAGAGAAATTTAAGACAGTAATTTAACAATGTAAAAAAAATAATTAGGCCAGGTACAAGGTTGTACCTACCTTGTAGTTTGAAAGCCTAGCGACCTTGCATTAAATCTGGTAGTTCTGATTTTTTGCTGACTTGTTTAGGATGTTACAACCTAATGAATAACCGCATATTTGGAAAATATACCTAGCCACAACGAATCGAAAAAAGGCAAGATTTTTTTTAATGTACTTTTACCCAACACTGTGACGTCACTGGCGCGCGTTGACATCGGGTATATTTTCAAATTACTAAACGCGCGCGTAGGTATTTGAAAACATACCCGAACGCAACACGGCAACGCACTCACTCATTTAGATCAGAACGCCCGCTTAATTTTGACAACGAGTAACGAATTTTCATTAGGTACGTAAAAAGATAAATAGAGTCATTAAACTTTAAGTTTCATTAAACTTAGTCTTTTAAACTTAAAGTCTCATTAAACTATAGTTCCATTAAACCAAAGTCTAATTAAACTTAAAGTCCCATTATTAAACTAAAATCCCATTATACTTAAAGTCTCATTAAACTAATCCCATTAAACTAGTCACATTAAACTTAAAATCCCATTAAACTTAAAGTCCCATTAAACTAAAGTCTCATTAAACTTAAAGGCCCATTAAACCGAAAATTTAAGCTTTTTCATACACAACTTTTATCTACCTACATTTATAATTTTCAGTAGGGATAAAGGAATTTAGAAGTATATTTTGATATATTTTGCAATAACACAACACGGAATTTCCAGTTTGAAAATATACCCCGGAAACGCGTTGACGTCGGGTATATTTTTAAATCCCTAATATGGTAAAACATATTTTTAAAGTATACCTGAGCCCAACACTAGACTCAGCGCCGAACGACACCATGTCAAAATTAAATTTAAAAAAATAAAAAAAAGTGTTCAGTAAGTGATAGGGACTGGTTCAGGATTTTCATTTAAAGCTAGGAGGTTCTTTTTCAACCTGTATACATATATGCTCACGTCAGTAATTCCTAAGGGGGTAGGCAGAGAATCAGTGGCTCATCTTCACCTATTTTCTTGATAAATAAAATATTTATTACATAACTTCATCGTAACTCAACCTTGTGACATTTGAATGACCTGTGGTAAGAAGTACTAGTCACAATTTCTAGTTTTGATTTTTGAGCGAAACAAAATCCAAGATCGGTTTTTAATACAACATTGCAAAGTGTTTTAAATTCCAATCATGTCCAAATGATAGTATCAGGGAGATCTTTAATTTAAACTTCAGTTGATATTTTATAAAATACTCTATTTTTGAAGAAAACTACGAAAATGTGTAGCGTTCTTAAACAGCACCACCTATGGGATTTTTTTGGAAGCTTACCTCATTTTCCACTACCTCATTAAAAGTTACGTGTTAGACTCGAGTGCCACGATTTTTGACCTTGTGCTCTTTTGATTCTCTCGCTAACGCTCAGAATTCTAATTGTTGTAGCACTCGCTGCGCTTGTGATCCAATTTTAGAATCCTTCGCTTGGTCGGTCATCAAATTTGAGCACGCAGTTAAAAGCAACTTTGCACTCATGTATAAAAAATATCTCTCTGACTCTCATCAGCTCATACAATGTCTCCACCGAGGGGCACGATGTGTTAAGTTTACCTTGCCCAATGTTAAACAGGTTAATACAGATTAAGAATGTAAAACTGGACGTTGTGAAATCTACTGTATTCTTAGGAATAACTCTTGATGCAAAGCTTCAATGGGGTCCTCATATTGATAAGTTAGCGAGCAGACTCAGTTCAGCAGCCTACGCAGTTAAACAAATCTGTCAATTATCGGACGTTGAAACCGCGAGAACCGTATATTCACTTCCACAGCCTAATGTCATATAGCATTTTACTGTGGAGTAATGCTGCAGATGTCAATAAGATCTTTGTTCTGCAGAAAAGGGCTATTCGCGCGATTTATCAAATGAGACCTAGAATGTCTCTTAGACAAATATTCAAAGAAATAAATATTCTGACTTCTGCATCCCAATATATTATATGTGACAATCTTTTATACGTGAAGAAAAATGAACATTTGTTTAAGAAAAATAGCGATAGGCACAATATAAATACTAGGACCAAGCATAAACTGGAAGTACTAGACAGTCGTCTCCACAAGGTCACCAACGAAGGTATTCAAAATTTACCTTTGGATAAATTTAAGTCAGTAATTAAACAAAAACTTTACAAAAAGGGCTATTACAAAATTTCTGATGACCTAACTGACATGGAGCAATGGGAATGACTGCTCAGCTTTAGAGTTATTTCAGAATTAGTTAAAATTAGAAAATAGGAAAATTTGTAATGCGATTAAAAAGAACACCCTCAGAGTTTCTTGCCTGTTCTTCTCTGGGGAAGACTGCACCTTTGCGAATAGGCGTAGAGTCAGTAGGGTCAATAGAACGAATGCGTATGTATGGTATGTATTTAAATCCTTTAATGTTTGTTTGTATGTATTTCATGTAACCTTGACTTGTTTTAAGTGGCATCCTGATTATCCTATAAAATAAAGATTTTTTCTATTCTATTCTATTCTATTCTGTGAAAGGGGGAATTTATTATTTAATAGTTTCTAATAAAAAATAACATAAGATCAAAATTAACTTATATATACCTATGGAACTAAACGGGCTCCTATGGAACTAAGGTCCGTTAGATAAAATAGGAAAAAACAAATTCTAAGCATAAAACTCCAATTTTACAAAAATCCAATATGGATTGCTTGGGGAAAATGTATTCATGGGAAAAGTTTTGAAATTAAGTTAAAAGCATGTTTTAATGATTTGATTATAAGATGAGACGAAAGGTGAGTTTTTGTTTTATTTTTTCGCAACCTAACTACACAACTTTGTGCCGTGTGGTGATCGGCTTAGAATAACACCACCCCATTTCTTTCCGTGGGTGTCGTAAGAGGCGACTTAGGAAACACAAATGAGACCCTCCTATTAATCCATCTCAGGCAACAACACCTCATTTTTTATGAATCTGAGGTGTTGTCCTATGGTCTCATGCGGTGTGGTAGGCTCTGTAAAGGGCCGCCTGGTTCGCGACTACCCTCCTACCGAAGTCCGACGCCAAACAGCTTGCTGTGTTCCGTCGGTGCGTGGGAGTACCGGTGCCTTATAGGGGTTTTCTGGGTTAACTCGCTCCATCGTCGACCTCATCTATGACCTTGGTCAAGATTGAGGTCAAAAGAACCCATCTTATAATTTAAAATAAAAAACATTCCCGATGTCCACAACTCTGTGTCCTCCTTGTATATTATCATACAATTTGTTGTTTCATAACAAAAATGTAGTAACGTAAATGTTGCTGATGGTTTGTTATATAAAAATAAAATTACAGGAAAACTTCTATCCTTAAATGGAAGCCTGTATTTGTCTGTTACGTATAAGTACTTTGCACTCCCAAAAAAAAAATTATAATACGAGTAATCGCATTGTCACCCTACTAGAACGAGACGTTCTGCCTCGTTGCTCTATCTCTTCTTCGGCCCGCGTTTGAGCTCGAAGATTTCTATCCTGATGTATTAGATCCATGCTTAGGTATGCCTTTTGCGATGTTGTTGTTTTAAAGAGTCTACATATTTTAGTATAGTTACATAAGCCTCTGACCGCATACAGGGAGGTAAAAACTGAAGTTCACCAATCAATAAATTTCCAAAGTAATAGTTCCTTTTATCCAATTCTTTCTCAAATATACAATCAACACAGAATTTCTCACTTGATATGCCATCTCCATTTTGCGAATTTGAATCAGATTCTGTGTTAGTTTTAGTTTCTTTCTGATTGGAAAATTTCGTAGATTTAGCTTCCGGAGCTTCAGTTCCACTATCATTAGAATGCTTTGTTGACGCACTGGAATTTGCTTCATTGATACGACTAGTACTTAATGATGTGGCCAGTGACTGAGATTCTTCGTTTTTTAATATATTAATGTCATTTTTTCTCTTTCTTGTCATATCTATCCTTTCTGAAATAAAAAGAAAAGTTAATTATACATGTAAAATTAATCCTATTGTTTTATTTAATTAAAGCATCATGGTTTATCCACGGGTTTATCATAAAAAATATATAAAAAAAAAAAAAAAAAAAAAGGTTGTCAACTCCTGCTGTCCAAGACAACATTGACGGGTTCGCTATTGACCAATTATAGCTATTTCTGCTGACCAATTTAATTATTAACTATGTTATTTGTTTAAAGTAGGTACTCGTAATTAATTGTTCTTATTAGTTATACCTACCTTTCGCTTTATCTATATTCTCTTCAACTTCAGTGAACAACGGTTGACTATCGGGTAAGTCACATTCCTCATCAGTAATAAACTTAGTCTTCGCTGGTAAAAATTGATGTTTAGGTGATATCAATGACTGCGACTCTTCGTTATCTAGATTTACATAAAGTTTATTAAATGGTATTACAATATTATTTACAAAATTATTATTACATTTAACTTGCATTGCGTTTCAATTATTTTTACTTACCGTCATTTATTTCACAAAATGTATCCTCTTCGGCTACAGAAGAAAACTTCCGGTAATAAGGGTTCATATTTTTTTGCAAAATCCAAAGTACCTACAACTATCGGCATCTAACTTTAGCGGTGACCGATTTAGAGTGGGGATGCGCAATGCGCAGAAAAAAACGCGACATTTTACATCTGCGCAACCCCCTTCATAACCGCTCACCGCTAAAGTTAAATGCCGATACTTGTAATCACTGAGAAAACAATATAGGATATCGTAAAAATGTTCTGCACCCACAAAACAAAACTATGCCTCTGGCAACGCGACTGAATACCTACAAAGTGTGAGCGCGTGTGGGCCGTAGAAATAAAAAGCGAGTTTTGAGTAACTACGAGAGATGGCGCTTGTGTTTTACTCAATTAACCGGTTAATTCTGCTCAACAAAATCGAAATTAGTAAATAAACCGCTTGACTGATTAACCGGTTAAAATACCGGTAAACGAAACCTAAACCGTAATGAATTCTGGTTTGGAGTCAAAGGCAATAACCGGTTTAACAAATTAACCGGTTTCCGATCCCCGGGATGGAGGTCCACACGGTTATAAATACTACTATTAAATGTAATTATGTACCCTACTAACATTAGTTTTGTAAGAAAATTTGTATACTTACACTTTTATGGGCTCTGCCCGAAATAAACGATTTATTATTATTATTATTTACGGAAGTAAGCTGAGATCACCTTGTACAACATAACTTCTAAATTGTCTGGGCCCTAATCGCGGTATTTTGCACAACGATTATCGTTCGTTTGGTTTAAAATTGCGTATTCATTTTTGTCACCGGGGTGTGACAAAGATGAAAAATGAGAAAATAGTAATCTATAATCGTTTGGATTTATTTTTTGCTGTGAAAAATTCAAACCAATGGTTATTTTATTAACCAAATAAACAGACCCGTATTTTCTCGCGAAAAACAGAGCAAAGTGGCAAAATTATCCCCAAACGTCTGGTAGCCAGGCCAAAAACCTCAAAAAAAAAAGGGGGGGGATAGTCACTGACATAAAGTGTATGGACTGGCAGTCCTCTATAAATTACAGCATTTCTCTTTAGGACGCATTGAAAGTGACAAATTGAACGGAACTTGACGCAGTAAATTGTAAACAAATTGAAATATATTAAAATTTTGTTAAAATTTTAAAGACTAAGTGAATTTTTGTATAAAGTTTTATTAATATTCAATTTTGTGACCATGAGAATATGCTTGGTTTGTAAATATAAACAGAAAAAAGGAGATAATCGGTCAATGTACAAGTATGTTTTTTTACAAACTGTTTTATTGAAAAATGTTGTTTTAAAACGTCTTGATTCTACTTTAAATGATTAGAAATTGTCGGGAAGACATTCCTCTTTTTCAAAGTATATATATAGTTATGTTAAAATGACTATAAAAGATAAAATTTTCGCATTTTCAATTTCGCTTGATTCGCCTGCTTTATTTCGCTAGTGCTTCCAAAGACAGTCGATAAAAACAATGTCGATAGAAACATGTTATAGGTATATTAGTGTAAAATATTACTTAATGTTACGTACAATGGCAAACAAAACCGTTTTTATTTTGTTGAGTACCCATGATTACTTTTTTAGGGTTATGTAGTAGACTACAAAGTTATAGTTTCGCCATATCCGTCTACTCGCAATTTTCTAAGAGACCCTTGATACTACAAAACTGTAATCACACCTTAGTACCTAAGCTTTTCAAGATAACAAGTAATGTTTGATTAATTTGCGCGTCGCTCGACACGCTCTTGAATGATTTTAGATAAATATTTAAGAGTTTACTAATCTTCATAAGAACAGTAAGACAGAATACCTAACCAACCAAATTTCTTACAACAGATTTCCAACCGACGAAGTTTAAAAAAAAATGGCTTCAAAATATGAATGTTTCGAAGAATTGGACATCAAAGAAAAGCCACGAAATATGTTCGAAGCATTTTGACCCTAACTGTTTCATAGGAAGTAGGAAATTGTTAAAATTTGGTAGTGTTCCTACAATATTTGAAGAAAATGTTCAAGGTAAAGGTTATACATAAGGGTTACTAGAAACATGTCACGATCCCCGCTAAGGGATAGTAGTAGGCTTTATGAACTATTGAATAATATTTTGAAACTGAAAAAAGAGGTTTTGAAAAATTACATACTTTAACTTTTTATAAAGTAACACAGCTGTAAATATTATTGTTTTTGAAACTAATGCAAAAGATAAAGCTTATTTCTTTAGTTTGAGTCATGCTAATGTGAGAAAATGGTTTTATTGTTTACGCAAAATTGATGCTCTGCTGTAAGAAAAACAGATCATCTCATACTTAGGTACATACTTTTGGGGAAAAAGAAAAAAATTAAGCTCTACATTCCGCTAGAGAACATAAATAGTCGACTTATCGACTTTTGGTCCTCACTTGTTAAAAGTACAACTTGAGCTGATTGCCAAGGCAAAGTAGGTACTAAGCACTAAGGCAAAGTACAACTTGAGCTGATTGCCTGCCTACCCCGCTGGGAATACATCGACTAATCGACTTTTGGCCTCACTACAGCGCCAAAATGGCGAAAATCAAGTGGTCTCGTTTTTGATTTGACAACAGCCAGTCTAGTGGTATTTAACTTATTTCTATGTCTATGGGGATAGTTTTAATCGTTCACTATCCGTCAAAATAACGATTACATTGCTCAGAGTAAAAGTTCATCAAGAGGTACTTTTCCAACGTAACGATCATATTGAGTAGTAATTTTTTTCATCCATCCGGATAGGCAAAGGTCGGAGCCATACAGCCAAATCTTTCTTAAGTAATTTCTTCTACTCAAAGTCTTAATTTAAATGAAGGCTAAAGAAAGCCAAATCTTGAGTTTTCATAGTGAAATACTATTAATAACTAGCTTTCCGCCCAAGACTTCGTTCCCATGGGGATTCGGGAAAATTATGTAGTGTATGTCACCCGCTGATAAAAGAGCTATTTTTGGTGAAAGAACTTTTAAATCAGTTTAGTAGTTATTTCCTACCAAATAAACTCACATATTTTAGATAAGACAGTGAAACTAGTCAATATAATATCAAATTTCTTCACTATTTGTGGGTAGGTATTAGCATAGCTTTAACAAGGATTTAAGTACTCGTAAGAACAGGGGTTCCCTAACTTATTTGAGACGCGCCCCCTTTCGACCATAAAACAAATTCCGCGTCCCCCATGCTCCAGTCCAGATTATTAGGTTAGAATAAAAAAGTATTAAATAACAAAATAAGTATTTTTAATGCTAATTAAAGTTTTACAAAAATCATACAAAAGGTATTTGGTAAGTAGAACCTACTTATTGGGAATGTGATGGATGAGCTTGCATGGATTTGACGAGGTTTACAATTCTTGGCTTTACCTTAGAAATCGCACAACACAACGTTAATCACTACTACCAATGTCTTTATTTTATATACTTTGGTTTTTTTGTAACTACAGCAGAAAATCCCCTTTCACATAAATATTTACTTGAGAAGGGTAAATAGGTACAATTGAAGTGCTTTTTCTGCTATTTTGGGGTAAATTGAGAAATATTTGACTTAAGTTAAGAACATTAAGTACCTAGGTGTATATTAAGCAGTTCGATAACGACTTAAGCCCTCAGGATTTTTGACTGAGAAGCTATTACAACACTTATCCAGGATACAGAGGGTTTGAATAAAATAATTTATTTAACATAATAAATCAAGAAAATGTATTAATTAAATTATAACATAGAACACGTGAAAATTCAATAACATAAAAGCCTTTAATAACTATCAAAAATGTTCGACACAGTAAACAAACCACAATAATTAGGGATTAGGTATAGTATAAGTAAGGTAAATTTTATTTTCATTATTTATTCAATAAATCTATAAATCTATTTAATAAGTTTGGTATATAATCCTAAGTCTATGCTTTTAATCTATCATATTTGTCTAATCATAAAAAAAATATATACCAAACTTATTAAATCTATTTAATAAGTTTGGTATATAATCCTAAGTCTATGCTTTTAATCTATCATATTTGTCTAAACATAAGGCTTGTAACTCATCTTTCACAAAGTACCCAGAAAAATTACAATTATTTTTAATACGGGCACTATTTAAATACTGGCTTATAGTGTAGAATAGAAATGACTAAGTAGGCCTCTTGACTTCTAAATTGAACTCTTAATCTTGGCACTTACCATTTATCTTTTCTTATTGTTATGTCCGAGACAAAAGTCGAATGTTTTGAATAAATATATTTATTAATTTACTCAATACAATAATTGGACGTATTTATGCAAACCAGATCCAACCCACAAAAATTGACAAATTGAGTTAAGTACACAGAACATCTTAAAATTAGTTCTATTTTCATGTGTATAAAAATCATAATCATCTGATCACCCCTAGGTCAAAAAAAACCTATGTACAAAGTTACCAAATCAAGAAGTAAACATAAACAAATTGAAATAAAGATCCAAGCCACTTGGTTCCAAAATTTTGCTAAATATATGGTAACAAGCAGCTTGGATCTTGTTTGCATAAAAATAATTACTTTATCGTTTTATTAAAGGAAAGATCCATGTGACTTGGTTCGGTGTTCTAGTTTAATTTATAACAAATATGACAGTTTATTTTGTTTTCCTCACGCATTACACAATAAGTAAAATATTTTAATAATAGTATGTCTTACTATTTAGAGTATTTTTTGTATATGGGCAACACTGACGACACTTGCACGCATTTATGCAAACCAGATCCAACCCACACTGACATAGTTTCGAAAAAAAAGGGTTTTTGTGTTTCAGCTCTGCAAAATGTCGGGCGTCAATTTTTTAGGTATACAAATGCACAACATTGTAGTGTATGGACTGTAGTATACATCTAAATCTATTTTGTAGGTAATTAGATGGCACTGACTTGTTTAGGATGTTACAACCTAATGAATAACCGCATATTTGGAAAATATACCTAGCCACAACGAATCGAAAAAAGGCAAGATTTTTTTTAATGTACTTTTACCCAACACTGTGACGTCACTGGCGCGCGTTGACATCGGGTATATTTTCAAATTACTAAACGCGCGCGTAGGTATTTGAAAACATACCCGAACGCAACACGGCAACGCACTCACTCATTTAGATCAGAACGCCCGCTTAATTTTGACAACGAGTAACGAATTTTCATTAGGTACGTAAAAAGATAAATAGAGTCATTAAACTTTAAGTTTCATTAAACTTAGTCTTTTAAACTTAAAGTCTCATTAAACTATAGTTCCATTAAACCAAAGTCTAATTAAACTTAAAGTCCCATTATTAAACTAAAATCCCATTATACTTAAAGTCTCATTAAACTAAT
Organism: Aproaerema taeniolella; assembly: GCA_949987775.1. Taxonomy (NCBI): domain Eukaryota; kingdom Metazoa; phylum Arthropoda; class Insecta; order Lepidoptera; family Gelechiidae; genus Aproaerema; species Aproaerema taeniolella. The sequence continues at coordinate 172,054 of CATLJT010000203.1, forward strand.
CCCATTAAACTAGTCACATTAAACTTAAAATCCCATTAAACTTAAAGTCCCATTAAACTAAAGTCTCATTAAACTTAAAGGCCCATTAAACCGAAAATTTAAGCTTTTTCATACACAACTTTTATCTACCTACATTTATAATTTTCAGTAGGGATAAAGGAATTTAGAAGTATATTTTGATATATTTTGCAATAACACAACACGGAATTTCCAGTTTGAAAATATACCCCGGAAACGCGTTGACGTCGGGTATATTTTTAAATCCCTAATATGGTAAAACATATTTTTAAAGTATACCTGAGCCCAACACTAGACTCAGCGCCGAACGACACCATGTCAAAATTAAATTTAAAAAAATAAAAAAAAGTGTTCAGTAAGTGATAGGGACTGGTTCAGGATTTTCATTTAAAGCTAGGAGGTTCTTTTTCAACCTGTATACATATATGCTCACGTCAGTAATTCCTAAGGGGGTAGGCAGAGAATCAGTGGCTCATCTTCACCTATTTTCTTGATAAATAAAATATTTATTACATAACTTCATCGTAACTCAACCTTGTGACATTTGAATGACCTGTGGTAAGAAGTACTAGTCACAATTTCTAGTTTTGATTTTTGAGCGAAACAAAATCCAAGATCGGTTTTTAATACAACATTGCAAAGTGTTTTAAATTCCAATCATGTCCAAATGATAGTATCAGGGAGATCTTTAATTTAAACTTCAGTTGATATTTTATAAAATACTCTATTTTTGAAGAAAACTACGAAAATGTGTAGCGTTCTTAAACAGCACCACCTATGGGATTTTTTTGGAAGCTTACCTCATTTTCCACTACCTCATTAAAAGTTACGTGTTAGACTCGAGTGCCACGATTTTTGACCTTGTGCTCTTTTGATTCTCTCGCTAACGCTCAGAATTCTAATTGTTGTAGCACTCGCTGCGCTTGTGATCCAATTTTAGAATCCTTCGCTTGGTCGGTCATCAAATTTGAGCACGCGGTCAAAAGCAACTTTGCACTCATGTATAAAAAATATCTCTCTGACTCTCATCAGCCCATACAATGTCTCCACCGAGGGGCACGATGTGTTAAGTTTACCTTGCCCAATGTTAAACAGGTTAATACCAATGTACAGATTAAGAATGTAAAACTGGACGTTGTGGAATCTACTGTATTCTTAGGAATAACTCTTGATGCAAAGCTTCAATGGGGTCCTCATATTGATAAGTTAGCGAGCAGACTCAGTTCAGCAGCCTACGCAGTTAAACAAATCTGTCAATTATCGGACGTTGAAACCGCGAGAACCGTATATTCACTTCCACAGCCTAATGTCATATAGCATTTTACTGTGGAGTAATGCTGCAGATATCAATAAGATCTTTGTTCTGCAGAAAAGGGCTATTCGCGCGATTTATCAAATGAGACCTAGAATGTCTCTTAGACAAATATTCAAAGAAATAAATATTCTGACTTCTGCATCCCAATATATTATATGTAACAATCTTTTATACGTGAAGAAAAATGAACATTTGTTTAAGAAAAATAGCGATAGGCACAATATAAATACTAGGACCAAGCATAAACTGAAAGTACTAGACAGTCGTCTCCACAAGGTCACGAACGAAGGTATTCAAAATTTACCTTTGGATAAATTTAAGTCAGTAATTAAACAAAAACTTTACAAAAAGGGCTATTACAAAATTTCTGATGACCTAACTGACATGGAGCCATGGGAATAACTGCTCAGCTTTAGAGTTATTTCAGAATTAGTTAAAATTAGAAAATAGGAAAATTTGTAATGCGATTAAAAAGAACACCCTCAGAGTTTCTTGCCTGTTCTTCTCTGGGGAAGACTGCACCTTTGCGAATAGGCGTAGAGTCAGTAGGGTCAATAGAACGAATGCGTATGTATGGTATGTATTTAAATCCTTTAATGTTTGTTTGTATGTATTTCATGTAACCTTGACTTGTTTTAAGTGGCATCCTGATTATCCTATAAAATAAAGATTTTTTCTATTCTATTCTGTGAAAGGGGGAATTTATTATTTAATAGTTTCTAATAAAAAATAACATAAGATCAAAATTAACTTATATATACCTATGGAACTAAACGGGCTCCTATGGAACTAAGGTCCGTTAGATAAAATAGGAAAAAACAAATTCTAAGCATAAAACTCCAATTTTACAAAAATCCAATATGGATTGCTTGGGGAAAATGTTTTCATGGGAAAAGTTTTGAAATTAAGTTAAAAGCATGTTTTAATGATTTGATTATAAGATGAGACGAAAGGTGAGTTTTTGTTTTATTTTTTCGCAACCTAACTACACAACTTTGTGCCGTGTGGTGATCGGCTTAGAATAACACCACCCCATTTCTTTCCGTGGGTGTCGTAAGAGGCGACTTAGGAAACACAAATGAGACCTGCCTCCTATTAATCCATCTCAGGCAACAACACCTCATTTTTTATGAATCTGAGGTGTTGTCCTATGGTCTCATGCGGTGTGGTAGGCTCTGTAAAGGGCCGCCTGGTTCGCGACTACCCTCCTACCGAAGTCCGACGCCAAACAGCTTGCTGTGTTCCGTCGGTGCGTGGGAGTACCGGTGCCTTATATGGGTTTTCTGGGTTAACTCGCTCCATCGTCGACCTCATCTATGACCTTGGTCAAGATTGAGGTCAAAAGAACCCATCTTATAATTTAAAAAAAAAAACATTCCCGATGTCCACTACTCTGTGTCCTCCTTGTATATTATCATACAATTTGGTGTTTCATAACAAAAATGTAGTAACGTAAATGTTGCTGATGGTTTGTTATATAAAAATAAAATTACAGGAAAACTTCTATCCTTAAATGGAAGCCTGTATTTGTCTGTTACGTATAAGTACTTTGCACTCCCAAAAAAAATTATAATACGAGTAATCGCATTGTCACCCTACTAGAACGAGACGTTCTGACTCGTTGCTCTATCTCTTCTTCGGCCCGCGTTTGAGCTCGAAGATTTCTATCCTGATGTATTAGATCCATGCTTTAGTTACAACTCCATCTCTCTTTAACTTATTTTTACTGTACATGTCATTTAATTGATCACCGAGTAGAATGAATGTATTGGAAATCGCAAACTTCAGACAGGAAGTACTAAATGAACGAGAAAGCGGGAGGAATATACAAGAGACAAATATATTAAATTAGTTACCGACACGAATGAAATTGGTAGTTTGGCAATTTATCAGCCAATGAAAAGCCGCCATACCTATATCATTCAGTGGTAAAATATCATTCATTTTCAACATCCACTTTTGCTATTGCATTCAATATTACTATCGCATTGAATTATCGCAATCACTATCATTATCTCTATCGCAGTTAGGGAATAAGCTTCCTGATCTCACTCAATTACTTGTGATTTTTTACTTGATCCTAAACTTAAAATTTTGTATCTCATAACTCATAATTGAGAAGAATTTTATATTATAATTTTTGTGATAAACATTTTAAATGTGCATTAAACAAATGTCATTCCATATTTACATCGTTTTATTTCACGATCTTTTGTTAGCTTCTAATGGTTAAGACGTTTTAGAGAACCTGGTAACGTATATTTATTTAATTTGCGTCAAAATGAACATAAAAAAATAATTGTAATAAGTAATAACAACAATTTTGCTTTAAAGTCAAACTCTTGGTTTGGGGCCTCCCATACATTTACTGGCTTTATTTACAGCATTTTTGCATAACAGAAAAAAAAGTTCTGTTGCTGTAACCCACACAAACATAGACTAAAACTAACTTGTGGTAATTTTAAGGTATTCGAGCTTAATCAGAATGTAAAAATACAATACAATACAATATACTTTATTTGCACACAAAGACATACAATACAATTAACAGAACATAAAACATAGTGTACAACAAGGCGGCCTTATTGTTAGGTAGCAATTTCTTCCAGGCAACCTTAGGGTAGGACAGCAGTAAGGTAAGTAGTTAATGGTGCATAAAATTAAATACATATTAATAATACAAATAAACAAATATATAAGTATACATATATATATGCAGGAGTGGCTGGAGGCGGAAGCCGAAAACCCCTAACATCAGAATGATTTTCCATGTTTAAAGTCTTTAAGAGTGGGCGTTCAGGAAAACAACGAGATGTTTCACAGTTTATAATTAAATCTCTATAAAAAAACAAGTCCTAATATCACCATAACTAATAGAATTAAGTCCTATAAACTAAACACTCAAAATTGAATGAACACTATCTGTATTAGAGTTAAGTTTTGTTCACAACAAGAACACTATTCAGTGCGGGTGCACTAACGCGGTACAACGGTCTACGATTCTGTGAGCCCGATCGCGACGTGTGCTCTCAGTTTCGAGCTTGCCAGAGATCTGTCCCGGGGGAACGCTGCTCCGATTCTCTCTCTCTCGTAGCAACCTCATGTTGATAAAAACAAAACTATTAAATTCACAGTTCTGCGAAGGGACCCACAGCTTCGTACAGTAACTCATAAAGTCACTCCGTTGTTCATATAAACAATACATTGAGCTTAATCTTACAATCATAAGCCGCCGTGCGACCGGATCAACTAATGCTCTAGTTAACATAAACAAACGTAATCGCTACGCCGAAACCATTGCGTCAAATCATTTGTGTGTGTGAGCGGTAAAATGCCGCGAGTTTAACTAAAGGCACTAAGTTGGTGCTTGCGCCGACACGGCCTTCCTGACTGTCACACGTCCTCGTGTGCAGTCCAAACTCCGAAGCACAACACCATTTTATTCGTTATCTGTAACGAAAAAAAACTTCTGAAGTCTAACCGATCGGCTAACCTGACTACAATAGATAAAAGTCAGATGGTTATGTTCCAATACTTAGTAAATTCGTATGAGTTAAACATTAAATTGTTCCTGCTGTGACATTAATTCTGTTCAGTGATTATAACACATGTTACAGGACACACAGTCCCGAACACAGACCCCTCTTGGGCCATTTCACAGGACTAGTCCCACACAGATCACACTGTGCCATATTCAGACCACACTGGGCCACAGACCACACCGGGCCATTCATAGACCACACCGGGCCATTCACAGACCACACCGGGCCATCACAAACCACACAGAGCCACAGACCACACATGGCCATTCATAGACCACACCGGGCCATCACAGACCACACCGGGCCATCACAGACCACACAGGGCCACAGACCACACATGGCCATTCACAGACCACACAGGGCCACAGACCACACTTGGCCATTCACAGACCACACCGGGCCATCACAGACCACACCGGGCCACACTGGACTAGTCCCCAAGACAGCACATTCGGCCATCACAAATCACATCACTTAGGACAATGTAGTCATAGGTAGTATGGCGACATCTCCCAAGTAATCCAACCAAGCTATTGCCTCATCGTTAGGGATTTGCCTTAGCATCCATACCAGCTAAACTGGGTTAAGACATGGCTAAATGCCCAACGGTAAAGACAGTAGACATGTTAGCTATCACTGAAATTATATCACAGCCTCATCACCATTATTTATGTTACCGCCGACACTGGTTGATTCTGACTGTTCTTCATCTGAATCGAATTCAAACTCGGGTGGAACATAACTATCTGGCATAGCTTGTAATCTCTCATGGGCATATTTATAAGTTCTATTACTGTTTATTGCCTTCAGAAGATATCGGTCACCATCAAGAACTTCGACGATTTTTAAAGGTCCCCGAAATTTGGGATCTAATTTAGTTTGATTACGTTCATGATTTTCAATAAGTACAAAGTCTCCAATTGAGAATTTAGAAATGTTTGCTTTAGTACTATCAAATTTCAGTTTATCTTTCTTAGCATTTTCAAGTATTGATTCTGCTGCTACAGTATTTTCTTCCTGGTCACTCAATGTAAACAAAGATAACGGACGAGCCACTTTTCCTATCAAGAGTTCTAGCAGACTAGCCTTTGTAATGCGATTCATCGTGCAATTAATAGCCAATTGCACATCATCCAGTACATTTTGCCAAGTCTTTTCACTATCAACTTCTGCTGCAGTAAGTGTCGTGGACTCTTTGGAACACGTCATCTTTTGTAAATATTTTTTATTTCTATTGTTTGTCTACTTGACTTATGTCTTCGTTTTTGTTGTTATTTCCATTATAAAACTTGCTTTGATGAAGATCAGTTTATTTATTTAATTAGTGCATTAATTGAGTTTTAAGCAGGAAAACTACAGCAAGCTAAGTATTCTGTTCGATCCCTCACATTCGCCCCCTTTGTTCGCTTTATTTGGTCCCTAAGGCCGCGTCCACACGTAAGACCACGTGCGTTTACTGTGACAAAGAACACAACGTTAAAAATTGTTCTGACTTTTTGGCTTTATCAGTCGATGATAGGTGGCAATGGTTACGTCAGGTTAAAGCTTGCTATAGGTGTCTTAGGCGCAGTTCACACCAGTTTAAGTCATGCAAAGTGAACCCATGTGGCGTCGATGGCTGCTCATTACGACACAATCCACTTCTTCATGGGAAGCGGGGCTCTTCTAGCGTCAACACTACTTGTGACACATCTGTTATTGAACATGATGAACAGACTTCTTCATCAGAACCTTCCAATGAAGAAAAAGTCATAGTCTCCACGACTTCTCAGCACCCCAACACGACCTTAGCCTCTCATCCTCGTGCTTATTTAAAAATTATTCCCGTTACTGTGACAGGCCCTTTAGGATCTTGTAATGTGTATGCACTACTTGACGATGGCAGTACAGCCACGCTCATAGATTCAAATATTGCCAACCGTATTGGAGCAACCGGTCCCAACCAAAACATTTCACTTTGTGGCATAGGTGGGCTCAACAAAAACATAACAATATCGTACGTAAATTTTTTACATTAAAGGTCGTGACACATCAGATACGTTTTTAGTCAAAAATGCAAGAGCGATGGAATCTTTGTCATTGCGCCCTCAAACTGTAAGACGGGATCTCATAGCTTCCTTTTCGCATTTAAAAGACATTGTCGAGTGTGTTACTTACGAAAATGCGACACCAACTGTTTTGATAGGAGCCGAACACTGGTATTTATCAATAAGCCGCGAAGTACGATCTGGGAGAAAAAACGACCCGGTCGCCTGTTTGACTTCTCTAGGTTGGACTCTATATGGAGTTGCTTCTAGTCAAACAAAGTTAGTAGAATTTATTAATCATGGTATCTGCACTGACTCATCTAACAATGATCAATTGGATAATTTGATTCGAGAACAATATAAAATTGATTCCTTAGGAATTTCCAAATTCGAAAATTTGCATACGACAAATGAAAAACGCGCTATAGAGATTTTAGAAACTACTGCGAGGCGCTTACCTGGGTCAGGCCGGTACGAAGTAGGCATGCCGTGGCGAGATGACATAAATAATGTCCCTGACTGCTATCCCCAAGCTATGTCGCGTTTTTTGAGTCTAGAGCGACGTATGGCACGGGACGCAAATTTCGCGAATGCTTATGACATATTCATGAACAACATGCTCGCTAAAGAATATGCCGAAGAGTGCGCTTCTGAGACATACTACACCAACTATAAGCCGGAAAATCCACCAAAAAATATAAGATTTTATTTACCACATTTTGGCGTGTACCACCCCCAGAAGCGCAAACTTCGTGTAGTTCACGATGCAGCAGCCACGAATAAGGGAGTCAGTCTTAATTCGATGCTTCTCCCGGGCCCTGATTTACTTCAGTCACTCCTGCACATTTTATTTCGTTTCCGTGAAGGTCGGGTAGCTCTCACAGCGGACATAAAGGAAATGTTCCCGCAGATCAGGATCCGTGAGCAAGATTGAGACGCACTCAGATACCTTTGGCGACCAAACAAATCTCAACCTCTAAAAGAATATAGGATGACGGCGGTCATATTTGGCGCTTCCTTTAGCCCCTTTATAGCACAGTTTATAAAAAACGAAAACGCTAGGGAACACGAAATTTTATATCCCAAAGCGGCTGATGCCATATTGCACAGCCATTACATGGACGATTATATCGATTCTTTAGATGACGCCGATGAAGCAACGCAGTTGGCAGCAGACATTGTCACCGTCCATAAAGCTGCTTGTTTTGAAATGCGTGGATGGATTTCCAACATTCCCAGTTCGCTGAATCTCGTCCCCGCCGACTTGCGCGCAACTCCGCCAACCGAAATTGATATCACAAACCCCGCTAATAACGTTCGTGCACTGGGAATTTTGTGGAATCCGTTGACGGATGAGTTAGGTTTTCGGACGGCCATATCTGAAACTCTTCCGAATTCCCTGACTAAGCGTTCAGTTTTATCACACTTAATGCGTATTTACGACCCCCTTGGTCTATTAGGACCTCTTGTAGTGAAAGGCCGTATCCTCTTCCAACAAGCGTGGAACGTTGATTGGGACACCGAGCTCCCGACAATTGAAGCATTGAAATGGAAAGGCTGGTTTCAGGAGCTTTCCAAAATTACTTCTTTAAGAATTCCCCGTTGGTACTCAAAGTCAAGAGACTCTGAGCCACTGCAAAGAGAATTACACACCTTTGCCGATGCAAGCGAACTCGCCTACGCATGTGTTGCTTATTGGCGTCTGATATACCCCAATGACCACATCGAGCTCGTTCTCATCTCCAGCAAGGCCAGAGTTTCACCCCTGAAACCCGTCTCTATCCCGCGGCTAGAACTGCAAGCCGCTCTAATTGCTTCTCGGCTAGCTACAACTATCAAGGACAGTCATCGCAAAAAACCAAACCGTTCCTTCTTTTGGATAGACTCGATGACCGTCCTGCAGTGGTTGCGAAGTGATGCACGGTCCTACAAGCCCTTTGTAGCCCACCGCCTAGGTGAAATTCTAGAAAACTCTTTCGTTAAAGACTGGCGGTGGGTGCCAACGAGCTTGAACGTGGCAGATGATGCCACAAGAACCAAAGATTTTATTTTCGACTTAAGTCATAGATGGTTTTGCGGCCCATCTTTCCTTCTTCAACACGAAGATGGTTGGCCGAAGGAACCTCTAAATGTCGCACCAGTTCGAGAGGAGTTAAAATGTAAGCCTAACGAACTGGTGGGATTAACTTCGGCTAATTTCCTTTTGCCAACGCCGGTCACGGCAAATTTTGACCGTTTTGATAATTGGTTGCGTCTTTTGCGCGCCACGGCTCGCGCTCTGCAAGCGGCAATGATATTTGGCAGGGTTTTGGATCGCGTTCGGGGTCCAAATTCAAATTCCAATCGCGTTTTGTATTTTCGACGTGTTTTGACCGCGTCAACCACCTTACCACCCCTTACTGCCGAACTCCTTCAAGCCGCTGAGAGGCACGTTCTGCAGCGCACGCAACTGGACAGCTTCAGCGAGGACTTTAAAAACGTCATGAACCACCAACCCCTACCCAAGAATAGTCGGCTCATCAAATTGTCGCCCACTATGGGAGAGGACAACCTCCTTAGGCTGGCTGGGAGGATCAAAGCCGTGGCTGATGTAGATCCTACCACTCGGTCTCCTATTTTATTGGACGGTCGCCATCGAGTAGTCCAACTACTAGTTAAGTCCTACCACGTGAAGGCTGGTCATGCCAACAACAGCATGGTGATCAACGAGATTCGCCAAAGTTTTTGGCTGTTGCACCTAAGAAATACGGTTAGAACCATATCCGCACACTGTCTACTCTGCAAGATTCGCAAAGCGAAACCCATAACGCCCACAACCGGAGATTTACCACCTGAAAGACTGGCTCATCATAAACGTCCATTCACCTTTTCCGGTCTTGATTACTTCGGCCCCATTACCGTCACTATTGGTCGACGGCATGAGAAGCGTTGGGTGGCACTTTTCACATGCCTAACAGTAAGAGCTCTTCATTTAGAAGTTGTGCATAGCCTTTCCGCCGATTCTGCAATCATGGCCATCCGTCGATTTATCGCCAGACGCGGAACACCTGAAACCATATTCTCGGACAACGGCACTGCATTTGTTGGCGCTAACCGAATACTCAGAGAGTTTTATGATAATTCTGTCATGGACTTTGCAGCCAACAAAGGGATTAAGTGGAGCTTCATTCCACCATCCGCACCAAGCTTTGGAGGTTGTTGGGAGCGGCTAGTGCGCACTGTCAAAGTAGCCTTGAACGCTACCCTCAAGGAGAAAAATCCGAAGCCAGAGACACTGAACATACTCCTTTAAGAGGCAGAAGCAATCGTTAATTCTCGCCCTCTAGTCCACGTATCCACAGACCCGAATGACCCAACAACCCTCACACCTTTCCACTTCCTAATTGGAACAACGCCACAGAAACTGCCATCAACATTAAGCGAAAGGGATCTCATCGGCCGCGTAGATTGGAGAAAAGCGCTCCGTTTAGCCGACCATTTCTGGGCTCGCTGGGTGAAGGAGGTCCTACCAGAAATGCAGCCAAGAAATATTCCCAGAAGCGCCGAAGACCACGGAATAAAGGTTTGGGATGTGGTTATTGTAGTTGACGATACAATGCCACGAGGAGTATGGCCTCGAGGTCGGGTGTCAACCACATACCCTGGCAAAGATGGTGTGGTGAGGGTGGTTGATGTGGACACTCCAGGGGGTCCACTACGTCGGCCCACCAAAAAACTGGTGAAGCTGGCTATTTAAGGCAGTTCCGGCTGTCTTGGCTGGTGAAGCCAGTTGGTGCATTGCTGCACGGGGGGCAGGATGTCGTGGACTCTTTGGAACACGTCATCTTTTGTAAATATTTTTTATTTCTATTGTTTGTCTACTTGACTTATGTCTTCGTTTTTGTTGTTATTTCCATTATAAAACTTGCTTTGATGAAGATCAGTTTATTTATTTAATTAGTGCATTAATTGAGTTTTAAGCAGGAAAACTACAGCAAGCTAAGTATTCTGTTCGATCCCTCACATTCGCCCCCTTTGTTCGCTTTAGTAAGCATAGATTTTAAAACACTCATAACACGTTCAACTTGACTTCTTCGTTTCATTTAAACTAGTAAATTTTAAACACTCTTCCCAGATCTCAATTAATTCATGTTAGCGAAATTAACATTTTTCCTTTTACGAATTCTTCAGATAGAAATTAACTTCAAATTTTAAGTTCACCATAATTCAAACTAATCTGCATGTTGCGGTAGGCAATTCAAATTGTAAACATACCTACCATAAAAAAAAACACAGTTCGACAGGTAAATTAGTCAAAACCCTTTTTTTATGAAAACACCCTGTTGACAACTGAAGTGTTTCCGTTTGTTGAGCCAAACACTTGGCTCCCACGGTTTCGAAATGCATTCCGAGAAGTTAAGAAGTAATACTTTTTTTTTTAACTGACATCACGCTAAATAACTTGTGTGATAAGCAGAGATAACAACCTCACGGACATTCATGTTTTATTGAACGGAATCGTTATAAGATCTTTTTTACCACCTTAAATGAATCAAACAATAGCATTTCAATCGCTACCTATTACCACAATAATTTCCGTTTTTTTTTATAATATCGACAAGAAAACTGCGGTTCTGATTTGCACTTGAAAAATCTTGTAACGTAAAAGAATAAGACCACCTCTAAGGCACTCACATGCGTGTCCCTTGAGTTGAGCGTCCTCTAGGACACATCAACACCGACTTTAATACACTCTGATTTAGATCGAAAAACTGCTTCTCATTCAAACGTTCCTCCGCATAATTTCACTAAGACGGTAGGGTCGTCTTTAAACTGTTTTATTTGGGTCCACTAGTCGGATTTGAAGCTCACCTGTATTAACTCTAGTTTTACGCATTTCTGTAGTAAAATATTCTGAAAAATTTCTCAGTACTGAAATAAGATCACACTTCTTATCAACTGGTATATCTGTGTCTATTTCTTGAAAGTCAACTGAGGTCTCTTTGTTTAAAGAGATACTGTTCACATGTAAACAATTCCTTGTAACCGAAAACTGAGAAGCCGGCATATTTATAACAAAGCCCTGACTCAAAATCTCTCGGCCAATCATTATGTCACTACCTACTCATATAAACGTGCAAGACGTGAAATAAAATCTCTATAGTGTAAGTACATAACTCAACAAACAAAGGATTTGTTCGGTAATGAATGTTGCTCCTTGGCCGATACCCATTAATTTTATAGTATTAGGTATTCTCTTACCAGAAAACTTTGAGGCCACACTTTCTTTTACTAGCGAACATTCATCACCTAAATGGAAAACTCTGACCTTTATGTCACCAATGCTAACGAGTTGATCCTCCAACCTGCCGTTACATTAACCTTCTAATCGCTGTGTTACCGCCACCACGCTGACTGGAACTGTGTCCGGCTCTTACACTTTCATAGGCACGAAGTCTTCTTTGGAATCTTTGACCGTTTTGCTGCATCAATGTGCTTTTATGTCTTCATATCTTCCTATTTTCCGCGATGTCAATATTTTTCTTGCTTTAGTCCTTCCGTTCACCAATGAAACATTTCACTTTATTACAAACTTTTGTAAAGACATGGTTCACACACATTAAGTTCTGTTTCTTATCTTAATTTTTTTTTTTTACTTTTCAAATTTTCATTAGACACTTATTACTGTCTTTTATTCAGTTTCGTTTGCCTGGTCGTATCCCACTTCTGATGCAGGAGTGGCTGAAGGCGGAAGCCGAAAACCCCTAACATCAGAATGATTTTCCATGTTTAAAGTCTTTAAGAGTGGGCGTTCAGGAAAACAACGAGATGTTTCACAGTTTATAATTAAATCTCTATAAAAAAACAACTCCTAATATCACCATAACTAATAGAATTAAGTCCTATAAACTAAACACTCAAAATTGAATGAACACTATCTGTATTAGAGTTAAGTTTTGTTCACAACAAGAACACTATTCAGTGCAGGTGCACTAACGCGGTACAACGGTCTACGATTCTGTGAGCCCGATCGCGACGTGTGCTCTCAGTTTCGAGCTTGCCAGAGATCTGTCCCGGGGGAACGCTGCTCCGATTCTCTCTCTCTCGTAGCAACCTCATGTTGATAAAAACAAAACTATTAAATTCACAGTTCTGCGAAGGGACCCACAGCTTCGTACAGTAACTCATAAAGTCACTCCGTTGTTCATATAAACAATACATTGAGCTTAATCTTACAATCATAAGCCGCCGTGCGACCGGATCAACTAATGCTCTAGTTAACATAAACAAACGTAATCGCTACGCCGAAACCATTGCGTCAAATCATTTGTGTGTGTGAGCGGTAAAATGCCGCGAGTTTAACTAAAGGCACTAAGTTGGTGCTTGCGCCGACATATATATATATATATATATATATATATATATATATATAATAATATATAAATAAATATGTAAAATAAGTATAACATACATCTATATATACATATATACCAAAATACGTCTATATTCTCAATTTGTCATTTAAAGGTCTAATAATTTAAGAGATATGATTTTTTTCCAAAATTTCAAAAGTTTTTTTGCTCTGGTGAACACTTTGCACTTTGTGGGTTACATCAGGTTCGCTTTTTACCGTCGATATATATATATATATAGAAGAATGATCCCGGCGACATTCGAAAACTGATGGAACTTGACTTTGTCTCTCGTATTAAAAATTGCAAGCATTTAAGTAGCCTTCAACTTTATTATTAAAACGAAATTATATTCGTATTTATAATTTAAACGTACCTGACTTTAAGCCATCCGCATTAAGTTTCTCTTTTTCAGACATAAAGACTGGAGTTCACCTGTAATAAAGAAAAAAACTTTTTTTTTGGCTAGGTCTTATTGTTGTTATAGAAAATGGAAGTTTCATGGGGATTCAGTTTTTATCAAAGACTAATGAAAGAAAAATATTTTTCTTTTAACTACGTAATAATGTTATCATTAATCACTACAAAACCGATCAAAAAGGACTTTTTTTTTTGCTTAGATCCAAAACAGTGCAGAAATGTTACATGAAATCTCATTATTGCACTGTTTTTCATTAATGCACAATTTTTTTTATTTAGATATAAATTTACCACAGAGGAAGTATAATATAAAATGTATGCCTTAGATCAAAAGGATAGTGGCTGAACATACAAATCGGCTGAATAAAACCTACTTGGTGAAGAAAAAAAAACAAATGGCGCGCATTCTGTACGATTTGATTGTAAAACTATCAAACTTTGTTTTCTTAACTTGAGTTTTTTAAATAAGTATATTTTATAACGGTAGGGTAGATTAGTAGTTGAAAGAAAAGTAGATAACGCCCCTTGCTAAACTGAGTAATTAATGCATTCATGTTAATTTAGCACTCGGGCACCAACATAACCCTCGTGCATTAATTTTGCGCTCGGTGCAACAATTTACTACTGTAAAAAAAAACACTCAATTAATAAAGGGTGGTAGGTATTTAATTTGTATTCGTTTGTACAAATATTTGACACTATCTTAACCAGTTAAACGAAATGTGTCTTTTTGGTAACAAAGTATCAAAAAATTCGTGTTTTTGCTGTTAACCGTTGAAGAGATCCCTAATCAGCAGCAACCATGTAATAACACTTAGGCCAGCGTAGACCATCCATGATGCGTAGACAGAAGTTTCGTGTCTATGCTGTTGACCACTGATGAATTTCTTCATGCTTACCATAATTTGTCACTTGAACTGAACCAACTATATTTGTCTATTCCTTTGATATCGAGGACAATTATATTTCTGGGACCTTTGGAAGGCAATTATTATCCTTACTTCCTTACTAATATTAAAAACGCGAAAGTAACTCTGTTTGTCTGTCCGTCTTTTAGTGAATTTCATCAAAATTGGTTCAGGTTCCTAAACTAATGAACCGATTTTGATGAAATTTTGTACAAAGATAGATTAGAGCCTGGGAAAGGACATAGGCTACGTTTTATCCCACAGTCGGGCATGATATAACCTGTAGTCTACGCGGGTGGAGCCGCGGATGAAAAGCTAGTTAAACATAAAGTAGTTTGATTCATACGCTTAAAAACTAATTTAAAAACTATTCTTTACATTAAGTAAGTACTTACTTTAAATCAGGTAACCTTTGACATTTTAGGTGGTCCGCGGATCAAATAAGTTTGGGAATCGCTGCATTTACATACTGTGTCAAAAGATGCAGATTTATATTTTTCATTACTTATTTATTACGGAAATATAATAGATATAAAGCAGATCTTATTAGACACCCTAGTTTATCTTTTATCTAGGCGTTTCTAAGTACGGTGTAAGAGAATCGCATTCCAATATTCGACGTGAGCTTCACCTTGAATGTAGTTCTTGAGTGTATTTTAATTGTCAATCACTGTCATGACCAAGCTCTTTAATATAAGATTTTAAAAAAAATTACTTTGTATTTACTTAACTTAACTATAAGTACATAAATAGTATATGCCCACAATGCATGAACGCCTTACGATTAAATAAATAAATAACTATACATGAGATATGGGTTAGGTATTTACCGACTTACTGATCTCGGTTGGAACGGCTGCTCAATAAGAACATTAAAAGGTAAAAAAACCACAGAATATATAATAGACAAAACTAACTAACAACACATTTTTCAGCAACAATAAAGAACAAATAGGTATTTGTTTCACAGAAGAACCTCACTCGTCTTGTATTGAAATTACCTTTTTTTTTATTTGCTCATAAAAAAAACTTTCACGCCGTTTTCAAGCGACTTCAAAAAAGGAGTTATAATTTCTCAATTCGACTGGTTTTTTTTTGTATATTTGTTACGCGATTACTCCGGCAATTATAAACCGATTTGAATAATTCTTTATTTGTTCGAAAAAGTATTCTCCTGAAGAGGTCCCATATAATTTTATCAAAAATGATTCAGCGCTTTAAAAAAAAAACAACAAAAACAAAAAATACTACAAACTAGAACATCACCTAAATAAATGAATGACATTTCTGCTTGTAGTTATCTGCTAATAAGCATTGTAGTCCACAAAAAATACTAGATATCTACTTTGTGCGAACTGTTAGGATTGAAGTCGGTGACTCATACGTTTTTAACGTGGAAAATTATTTTATTACCATACTCAGTATAATTTTTAAGATATTCGCGGTTATTTTCACAAGTTTTGCACATAAATATAATAATAATAATAATAATCTTTATTTCACATTAATAATACCATAACAACGTAGACGTCCTGTATCCCGTGATAGTTTTAACTGTGTTACAGGATACAGAGTGTCTTCCTATTTATGCTTTGGTTACATTTCGACAGTGCTTGCTAGAACAGTTCACAAAATCCGATTAGTATTAATGTTACTTAACTACAAAAAAACAATACAAATTTAATTTAAAGGAATAGTGCACCATATACTGGATTGAGTTGTGTGTGTGTGTGTGTGTGCGTGTGTGTGTGTGTGTGTGTGTGTGTGTGTGTGTGTGTGTGTGTGTGTGTGTGTGTGTGGTGTTCAAGTTAATGTCTGTACATGTATATGATGATGTGTTTAAAAGTGAAGGATAATGAATGAGAGATATGCATTATAAATAATGATTTTACTGTTAGCGTATTGTATGAAGAAATTTTTCAGTGTCATCGTAACTTAATGATTTTAATAAATAAATTAGCTTTGGTTTAAGTTCGTAATTATTTAACTCCCAGATTGAGTGCCTACTATTAATTTTGTTATAAAGATGAGACGATAAAAACTCGTATTGCCTTTGCGCAAAACTGGTATAGACTGCAACCCCAGGAAAACGTCGGGTTCTGACGTTAGCCAAAGTTATGGATGGAATAGTACAACGGTGGTATCTTTTAATGCAATGAAAAATGAATAGTTTTCGCACGGTCAGCACTACAGCCAGCTCGTAAACAAGGGAAGTAGGAGTCCGAAAGGCCAGAAACATTGAAACCTTAAGAACAGCTCGCTGCGCTCGTCCTAGTGGCAGAAGATGATTCCCCATGCTGTACCTCCCCATGCTGTAATACAATAGCTCCCCATGCTGTAATACAATAGCTGATAATACTTTCGCACAGTGCCTTGTATGTGCTTATTACTAGGTCCCTGTCAGCAACCGTGCGCAGCTGCTTAAAAATATAAATGAGTTTTCTGACACGCTTAACCATGGCACCGATGTGTGGATCCCAGCGCAACTTGTCATCAATAATGACACCGAGATATTTTTTTTCGGAAGCACGGTCAAGTTTGGGACAGGCGCAATGGGAAACACACCGCCCTGCCTGATAGCGATTGCAAGGGGAAGTGTGGATAGTTAAGGTCATATTCGGTCCGGGTCCGGTGGCGCTCGTTTTACTAAAGCAGAGATATTTCGTCTTCATAGTATTAAGGGCTAGTAAACTGTCCTCAAGCCATGCAGTGACCCTGCACAGACCCAGTTCAGCAAGTTTAAAAACGGATTCCCACGTATCATCATGGAAGAGGATGACTGTGTCGTCAGCAAACATTAGAAGGTGCGCGCGCTCGAGTGCCACGTTGCAGAGGTTATTAATAAAAATTAAAAACAGCGTCGGACCTAATGTACTGCCCTGCGGCACTCCATACTCACAGAAGGCGTCGTCACTGTCACAGCCCTTCACACGAACACGTTGTTTCCTATTAGATAGGTAGTCTTGAAACCAAGACAAAACGTTACCGCGAATACCTACACCTTCTAGTCGTGCTAGTAAAATCGGAATGGAGACAGTGTCGAATGCCTTCTGCAAGTCGAGAAACACTCCAATGCACTTCTTTTTTACGTCAAATTGAGACGTTACCAAGGAAGTGAGCTTCAATACCGCGTCCTCTGTGGACCGTAAAGAGCGAAAGCCATATTGATTATCAGCCAAGATACATTTCGTTTCTAAATTTTAATACTTTGTAAGTCTTTTATTCATGAGTTTTTCGATGATCTTTGAAAGAGCACTTAGAAGTGATATTGGCCGATAATTGGACGGCAGCTGCTTTTCACCAGCTTTAAATATAGGACACACTATTGCTTTTTTGAAAACATCTGGGAAAATTCCAGTTTGAAAACTAAGACTACAAAGAAAATCAATAGGCTGAGAGAGCTCTTTTATACATAACTTAAGAAAGTTTGTGCTGACTTTTTCCTCACCGGGAGCACTGTTTGACTTTAAGGACAGTATTGTATTAGATACCTCTACTTCGTCCGTCAGATATAGTGACATCGAGTTGGTCATTCCCTGAGTGCCACTATTATGATCGACCTTTGCCAGAGCGCCTATAGTAGTAGACAGTTTATTGAGGGTCTGATTGGCTAAGTTACGGCCAATAGACGTAAAAAAGTTGTTTACCTCATTTAAGGACTCAACTGGCTTTTATTTTAAGTAATTCGGATGAAGACGTTCCGTTTTTATCAAGACTGCATACCTCCTTAATAACCTTCCAAGTTCCCCTCATATTTCCCTTATTTGTTTGTATTTGTTGTTTATAGTATTGCCTTTTTAAATATTTAATCACTTTACTACATATATATCTGTATGTTCTATATTTTGTCTTTAGTTCCTCATTGTTTGGTCTGGATTTTAGTTTTTTATATAGTTTATTCCTTTTCCGTATAGATTTGACAACTCCGATTGTCATCCAAGGCTTAAGTGGTAACTTTTTCTTGGATACAGTGCTAATGGAGGTGTGATCCAAAATTATACGCGTTAGCTTATTTAATAGAAATTCCGCTGCTAAATTTGCGTCAATTAAGGAGTAATAGTCCTCCCAAGTTATATCTTTTAATTTATTATGAGCTTGAGATGAATTAAAGTATTACCTAGTGTACGAAGAAGAGGTTCTAATGATATTAGCGTTTACTATATACAGGAGTATGGTGGAGTGGTCGGTTAAAGGATCAAAAACGAGAGTTTTCCATGAGCCCTGTACATTAAGCATAAAATGGTCTAAGCAGGCATCTATTCGAGTTGGCACCGTAATACCCTGTCTAAGACCATGGGTTGCCATCAAATTTAAATAGTCATTTGTATGTCCTGTTAATGGCTCCTCTAACGTGTCCAAATTGATGTCGCCAGTTAAGATAATATTATTAGTATTGATATTTTTAAGGATGCTGTCAATGGAGTCAGTATATTTTGACGGATCGCGGAAAGAAGGCGGCCTGTAAGTACACAGTATAGTGTATTTCTCAAGATGTATTATTAAACAACTACCATCCTTAATAAACGGCTCCTCCACCCTAGCTTCTAAATCTTCTCGAATATAAACTACTACTCCGTCATTTTGGTTGACTGTGTTTTTAGTGAAATAGCTGTAATACTGATTAACTTTAGAAGGAATGTACTTATCATCAATCCAACATTCCGTCAAGACCATGACGTCCACCGTAACATCCAAACTGGTAACAAAAGCCAAAAACATGTCAAGATTGCAGTTAATACTCCTTATATTTTGTGATACAATCAAAAGTGAATTAGCACAGTTTCCATCACACTTTAGAAGATGCTGACAAAAGTTTGGATCACTTACTCTAATACAGTCACTTTTGTCCGAGTCATCAATCGCCGAAGTAAGGATACTATTATCTAAGTCACCGAATTTTGAGGTTTACAGGTAGATGCACATAACTATTGACAGTGTCAGGTAGTTTGGGACCATCCATTTTATGAGGATTATGTTTTGGGTCAGATCTGCGTGACGAACGTGATAAAGTAAGTTGGAAAGTATAGTGTGATTTATATATTTTACGTGTGTTTAAATAGTGTATGTAACTGAAGAGTGTGTAATTAGTGTATTGTAGGTTAGTGTAATATATGTATAGTATAATTAGTTTTACAATAATCCAGCATTTGTACACCACATGCGTTGATGTAAATCTTGTTTCTAGGTAAAAAATGATAAATTTAAACAGCTTAGGATATAACATTCGCTTTAAGTGCAGTTATGCTGTTTTCTTTAAGTTTTCTAGGTCGGCTTCAGAACTGATTTGTACACGTGAATTATCGGATGTTGTGATGAAGACTGCTCCGCGCGATGTCCAGCAAAAGTATCCAGATGTTTTGGCAAATTCCCGAGCGTGGTAAAAAAGCTTCGCAGTACGTTGTGTTAGTGTCTCCGAGACGTAATTCGGTGTTTTTTTATCTGTGTAGCCCAAGTGTCCAGTATGCAATTTATCTTTAACTTCTTTACCCTTGTTGAAATCCTTAGTGGCGCGTAAGAAACCTTCTTTAATAAGAGCTGAGGTAAATTCAACTATAATGTTCTTTGGGGTGCCTTCATTTGACCTGATTCTGTATAGATCTTTAATGTCGGCTGCACAAATCTTTCATTCAACTGCTTTACCCAATTGTACGACATTGTCACGAAGTTGCTCCTTTGTTTCAGGTTTTCCGTCGAAGGGAGGTTGCGGAACATTGCGGATTTCAATTCCGGAGGAACGGAGTTTCCTCTCTATTAACTCGACCTTGTCTTCCAAGAACGCAATGCGTCTCTTGTCTTCCTTATGTTCCTTCTCCATGGTCTTGATTTGTGCAATGGCTTCATCATATTTCACCGAAACAAAGTCGAGGCTTTGTTTTATTTCCAAGTTTTGGCTTTCGATTGTGGCTTGCATTTTTTGAAGGCGGATCTCCTGGACAATGGAGAAGCTTTCAAACAATTTTCGCATTTCTTGTAATAAATCGTTCGAAGTGCCTTCGCTTGGCGATGAACTAGGTGGATCTCCAATAGCACGTCATTTGCTCTGCCTTTGAGTCACAAATGCACCCTCATCCATTGGAATACTACGTAAGTCAGGCTCAGAATCATAGTAGACAGCCGGAGAATTATAGGTTGAACTTGAACCCTCCGCGGTATTTTGATGACATTGCGCAGTTGTAAGTTTTGTTTTTGGAGGCGTTCGTTTAATAGGCGGCATGCTTAATGTAGATTGCAATTTGATCAAGTGCAAGCAATGTACCAGGATCACCAGAGTGCGCAGGGGTCAATGTAATGGTCGTCAATCGACGATTTCATACAATATTCGTGGCGGCTAAACTAACTAGAGCTCTTGGGTCCTGGGTAAAGTTGACTATATTCGTCTCTTTTACTCTCTTCCAAAATGAGGTATATACAGTTTTGCGCTCCTTATTTGGCAGTTTTGATCAAGATAATATCAGTCACTTACGTGAATATTAGTGTGTGCGTGTGCCTTCCTTCCACTTAGAACAACTGCTTGCACGCACACAAGCACGAATCTTGAGCCGCGGGCACAGGACAACCTCTTGCTGTTTTCTGATGTCCTATTATTTTTTTTTATTTTTTTTATTCTTAATTTTGCATCCACAGACTTGATGTCCGTGCCCTTGTCTTATTATAATTTATATTTTTAATACTAATTTTACATTTTCAACAGATTTTATACTCCATTTGAGTTTACAATAAATACATATAAAGAAACTAAAATATACTTAAATACATTTTTATTCTGTTTATTTAACTAAGCCAGCGGTGGTTTCTGTCTATTGTCTCCAGTCCTTAAAGCATCGATAACAACCGTATCCCGATTTTTGATTGCCATTTTAAGGTTATAATCAATCACTTTTCCTCGGCCCGCCGCCTCTGCTTCTTTGATAAAACTGCCTATCGCATCATTACCGTCATCCGCGTAATATACACAGCTGACGGTATGGCGCGATACGGCAACCACTGCATGTGGGATGCTGTTGTGTAGCTCCTGCCTGGTTGTTATAGTACGAACAATTACCACGTTTTCGTACATTAGGCCCTGTGCTTCATGTATGGTGAGGACGCGTGATCCAGTTCCCGACCCGCATCCTTCACATTTCAGGGCTTCCTTTTCTGCCTGTGTGTGGACAAGGTACAACGTCTCGGGTTTGGTTCCATTGATCTGCGCGCCCGTAAACCTTTCATGTCTCAGGGAGTGTGCACTAAGTTTTGTCCTATTATTTGCGACGATTTAGTTAATGTTGTTTTTAGATTAAAAATTAAATTAATATTTAATGCAACGTAAAAAAACTAAAGAGACGTATGCACTTTACAGCGGTCCGGGGGGAAGGGACTAACTTTATAACTTTATATTAGTTAGAGTAGGGTTCTAGAAACCTCAGGGTATTGCAGCATTTCTGCTTGCGATCTTTTTTATGTTCTCTTATTCTTTCCGGTCTAGTTTTCTTTTTAATTCAATATATTTCAAAATTTTAGAATTTGCTTGATTTTTGGATTTTGTTTGGGATTGAAGTTGTCACAGTCATTCGACGAAAAATTTTGGTGGTGATATGATCATTATTTATTGTGCATAGAAGACTAGTGTAAAGCAATTATGTGAAGTATTTAATAAGACATTCAACAACTATTTTAAAAAAAGGTCTTAACCTTTTAAAGAAAGTGGAAATATCAATTTTTTATCAAAATTTGCAGTGGTTTAATCTATGACATAAAGAAAGGCTGGGCAGCAGTTTACCGCTGAGTGACAGACGTGTACCCAATTTGCGAGCAACCCGAACCACCTGTTCCAGCCTCTATTCCATAGCGGTTTTACTAGCGGCCTCAGGAAGACCAGTAGCTAAGTTTTAGATCCATTACCTTAAATTTACCTAATTTATTTTTGACAAAAAAAAGCCAATTGTATCAGCATTAGTTTTATCTATCAAGTAGGTGGGGTATTTTATTCGACGTCGAATTATTATCTACCTATTTGCAACAGATAATAATTTATAGTTAGGCCACGTGTTTAAATTTATGTATGGTATTGTAACCATTCAAAATTATCCAACACTTCATTTCCAAACAAAAATATCCGTACGTTAAAAACTGTTTTAAATGTTAGGTTTCCAATTTGTTAAGTTTCTGTTTACACCTAAAAATTTAATTGTGCTTATTAATTTTCGAAACTGTGTCGAATTTTTGTTACTGTATTTGTTTTTTTTTTTCCTTTCATTTTAAATCTCGTCTACTTTTTTTTGTGTGTTTCGGCGACCTCCATTGTAAATTTATCGCTGATGATCTGGCGCCCGCGACTAAAAAACCCTGGATTTGAGGTAAGTAATTATCCATTTACTATTCCGTGGCATTGATTAATTTTTTTTCTTTTTTTTTCTTGCTTATACGGTGGGCACGTTTCGTGCCGCTGTCGCTTTCATAATTGTTTTTTTTTTTTTTTTTTTTCAGATTACCTGAAGCTCTGTCTACCCCATTGGGAATGTTGGACTTTTTAACCCCTACAACGTTCTGGTGTGACTTCGTGCCTCATTTTAATTAATTTTTTTGTCATATGATATTTAATGTAAAAAGAAGTTTACTTAACATGAAACTCGTTCTTATTTATTAAAATAAAGAAAAAATTTACCCTTTCCCCCATTCCCGTAGTTAGTTGTTTAACGTAGTAAACAACGCGTTCAACTCGTTTCTTTTTCACCCTATTAGGTTTTTTTCCCTATTAGGTATTTTTTCCCTATTAGGTTTTTTTTCCCCTAATTAGGTATTATTTTTTCCTCTTAGGGAATTTTCAGTTACTACGACTTGTGTTAACGATCTGTCCACTTATCAGTATCGATTTTTTTGCTTTATTTCTAACATCAGACTCCACTTTGTCTAAAAATGTCGCTGAATCAGGACACTATTATTGATATTGAACCGGAAGAGGCCTTTTACGAGCAAGATATTGGAGAGTCACCTTATCGTGCTAGTCCTATTTTGCAGAGAATGAATCAACAGTCTGTTTCTGCTCATGAAGCTACGCGACTCAAACAGCTTTTCTCCCGCGACGTTAGTTTGTCAAAATGGAATATTTGCTTTGATGGTCTGTCTTGTGTGAAGGATTTCTTTCAGCTCATCGAAGAACGGATGTTCGCTTCTGACATTCCATCCTCGTATGTTGTGCGTCGGTTCCATGAACTTGTTTCTGGTACGGCTCTTTCATATTTCAGGACAATTAGAGTACCTTCTTTGACGTTCGAAGAGTTAAAGTCCTTTTTCTATAAAACCTTTTTGAAAATTGACTACGACTACCACCTAGAACAGCGTCTCCGTGATTTAAAACAGTCGGCATCGCAATCTGCCCGTGATTTTATTATTATCATTCAAGACCTAAATTTGAAGCTTACTAACCCGATCCCTGATTTTGCGTTTTTACCCATTATAAAACATAACCTTCATTCGCGGTACAGGCCTTGTTTGTCTACAAACAGGATAGATAGCATTGACGCCTTGTTAGATATAGTCTTAAACTTTGAGAGTTACGAGCCAGCTCAGCAAGCTTCGGATAACGTTCAGTCTCGTAAAGTTGTTGTGCCGATAATTGATTCGACACGTTTTATTTGTATTAAGTGCAATCAATCAGGCCACGATTTCCGGGCGTGTCCTTCTATTCCTGGGGTTATTTGTTTCATTTGCAGGAGTCCCGGTTTTACAACCAAGAATTGCCCCACGTGTAATGCCCGCGTCGCCGCGCAACCTTCAACTTCAAAAAAACTAGTTAGTTCCCGGGGTTTTCGTCATCATTCGATTTCTCCGGTTATTTTTTCAGATTCTATTGATAATAGGCCATCTGTGAAGTATTTATTTTTAATAGAGCTTTACACGCGTTACTCGACACAGGTGCTCAAGCGTCTCTGATTCACACTTCGTTGCTTGCTTCGCTGAATGTTGCGTGCCAACCTGATCTCGGTCATAGTGTCGTATCTGCAGACAATTCTCCGATGTCTATACTTGGTTCCGTTTCCTTACCTGTTCGATTTAATAATATTACACAGCAACACCGTTTTCTTGTTACATCACGTGTTACTACGCAATTGATTTTGGGTATTGAATTCTGGAATAACTTTGGCCTAACGTCTGTCCTTTGCGGAGCTTTTAATTCCGGTATTCCTGGGAAGATGTTCTTACAGGACCCAGTTCAAAAGTTGGATCAAGCTGTTATTGGAGAGAATAAGTTTGTCCAGTCTCGTTCTTCCTTATCTGCTGATCAAGAAGCACGTTTACAAGATGTAATCAAAGTCTTTGATGAGATATCTTCAGAAAAAAAGGGAATCGGTAAGACTACCTGGCTTAGTCATAAAATAGTTACAACAGGACCTCCTATCAGGCAGCGGTATTATCCACTTTCACCCGCCAAGCTTAAGGTCCTGAATGAAGAAATCGATAAAATGCTTAATGATGGGATTATACGTCCGTCGCGTTCTCCTTGGGCGAGTCCTGTAGTTATGATTGTAGTTAGGATGGTTCTATCCGTTTTTGTGTTGACAGTCGGAAGTTGAATAGCGTTACGATTCGTGATTCTTATCCTTTGCCTAGGATCCAGGATATTTTAGATAACCTACGAGGTGCAAGATACATGACTACGCTTGATTTCCGCAGCGCGTTTTGGCAAATCCCCCTTTCTGATAAGGATAGCTGTGAGAAAACCGCGTTTATCGTTCCACATCGTGGTCTGTTCGAGTTTGTTAGAATGCCCTTCGGACTAACCAACGCTGCTTCTGAGATGCAGAGGCTGAGGACATGATTGTTAATTTTGAGTTCACTGCTGATGGCAATAACTGTGTTTTTGGTTACGTTGACGACCTCGTCCTGGTCTCTCGCGATTTTGAGGGTCATCTTGAGCTTATTCGTAAGGTGGCTGTGCGTCTTAAAGAAGCAGGTTTGACGGTTAATCTCAAGAAGTGCGAGTTTTGCAAGAGGCAGCTTAAGTATCTTGTAAATGAAAATGGTTTACAGACTGATCCTTCGAAACTAAGTTCCATCCGTGAGTTTTCGGTGCCAGAGAATGCCAAGTCTTTGCGTGGTTTCATTGGTCTTTGTTCTTATTACCGTAGGTTCGTGAAAGATTTTTCCACGATAATTGCTCCTCTCACAATCTTGATTAGTAAGAAAAAGGGACATGATAAAATTGAATGGCCAGATTCTGCACGAGCAGCTTTTGAAAAATTAAAGAATGCGTTGGTTGATACTCCAGTTATGTCTTGTCCTGATTTTTCAAAGCCGTTTATCTTTCAATGTGATGCATCCTCTGTTGGTTTAGGTTCAGTACTTTCTCAGGAGATAGATGGTGTAGAGCATCTTATTGCATATCACTCGCGTTTGTTTTCGAAAGCTGAGAGAAACTACAGCATAACTGAGCGAGAACTCCTTGCAGTACTGGATTCTATTAATCACTGTCGTGGTTACCTTGATGGGATGTGTTTTTCTGTTATCACCGATCGTATTGCTTTAAAATGGTTATTAACACTTGATAACCCTTCTGGTCGTCTAGCACGCTGGGCGACCATTATTTCTCAGTATACCTTTGACATTATTCATAGAAAAGTTATTCATAACGTTGTTCCTGATGCACTGTCACGTAACCCCATAAATGTGGGCATTATTTCTTATAATGGAGGAATTTTTAACACTTCTGATCCTTGGTATAAAAAGATTTATGATGGTGTTTCTAACAACCCTCAGATGTTTCCAGCGTATGTTATTAATGACGGAATACTTCTCCGTAGGATGTCTTCTGATTTTCCGTTGTCTGAAGACCCATGGCGGATAGTATTGCCTTCAGAACAGTATCAAAACGCAATTTCTGAGGTACATAACGAGTTACCTTCTATTCACCCAGGTGTTAATAAAACTTATTATAAGTTAAAGACCCTTTATTATTGGCCAAACATGTTTCATATTGTCTCAGAAGCGCTTAGAGCTTGTGAGACTTGTAAAGCTTTTAAGATCTCAAATACTCAACCCCGAGGCCACATGTTATTTCCTAAAGAGGTTACGGCACCGATGCAATCGATCTCTCTCGACATTATTGGTCCGCTACCGCTGGCGTATTATGGTTATCGCTATATTTTAACTATAGTTGATGTATTCACTAAATACGTCTGGCTAAATCCTTTAAAATGGCTTAATAGTCAAACGATCGCTACCAAACTTGAGAGGGATATCTTTTTGTGCTATGGTGTTCCGCCTACGTTGTTATGTGATAATACAACAGTTTTTCATAGTAACCAGTTTCGTACATTTTTGGCTTCCTATGGTATTCCTTCACCTTATTATACCCCTTATTATTCCCCGCAGGCAAACCCTGTTGAACGCTATAACCAGTCAGTGGTCACTTGTCTTAGTATTTTAGTTGAAACTGACCAGCGAAGTTGGGCCAAGGTATTACCCAAAGTGAAACTATATTTGAACTCATGTATAAATATGGCAACTGGATTTTCCCCCAATTTTCTGATGTTTGGAAGGGAAGTTCATTTAAATGTCAGTTCACGGCGTGTAGGCGAGACTCGAGGCGTTGATTTAGCTGAGAGTCACGTTAAACGTGCGGCTGTGCTCTCTTCCCTTGATCAGGTTTTTGCTAAGGTTTCAGATAGTCTTTCGTTGGCGTTTTTACGGAATGCGAGTTATTATAATAAAAGTCGTAACCCCCTCATTTTAAATGTCGGTGATATTGTGTGGCGTAGGAACTTCTCACGTTCGTCAGGCGCTGACTATTTCTCGAGTAAATTTGCACCCAGATTCACTAAGTGTCGTGCAGTTCGAAGAATTTCCCGCCAAGTCTATGAGTTACAGGATGTCAATTCTCCTTCCTCTGGTACTTATCATATTAAAGATATACTCAAATAACTTTCTTTTTTCGTCGTTGGTTAAAGTACCTTTTTTTCTTTTCCTTTTAGGTCGTCTTTGGGTCTATATCTTTTTACCCTTAGACAAAGATTTTTTTTTTCATTGGTCGGGTGGGCTGTACAGCCATTGTTGCCTGTCAAGTTTGATTTGTTTGATTTTTGTCTTTGAGGTCAGTGCATGGTCAGTGTTCTTTTCCAAAGACATTTTATCTTGTTTTTGCTTTGGCAAATTTTTTTTGCTTTGTGGTTTTACATTTGTGGACGTCATAGTTCAACTATATTTATGGTATGGTTTTGCATGGCCATTATGGTGGCAACATAGACATAGAAAAATAATTTGGTGGCAACATAGACATAGAAATAAGTTAAATACCACTAGACTGGCTGTTGTCAAATCAAAAACGAGACCACTTGATTTTCGCCATTTTGGCGCTGTAGTGAGGCCAAAAGTCATTCAGTCGATGTATTCCCAGCGGGGTAGGCAGGCAATCAGCTCAAGTTGTACTTTGCCTTAGTGCTTAGTACCTACTTTGCCTTGGCAATCAGCTCAAGTTGTACTTTTAACAAGTGAGGACCAAAAGTCGATAAGTCGACTATTTATGTTCTCTAGCGGAATGTAGAGCTTAATTTTTTTCTTTTTCCCCAAAAGTATGTACCTAAGTATGAGATGATCTGTTTTTCTTACAGCAGAGCATCAATTTTGCGTAAACAATAAAACCATTTTCTCACATTAGCATGACTCAAACTAAAGAAATAAGCTTTATCTTTTTCATTAGTTTCAAAAACAATAATATTTAAAGCTGTGTTACTTTATAAAAAGTTAAAGTATGTAATTTTTCAAAACTGGTACTCTTTTTTCAGTTTCAAAATATTATTCAATAGTTCATAAAGCCTACTACTATCCCTTAGCGGGGATCGTGACATGTTTCTAGTAACCCTTATGTATAACCTTTACCTTGAACATTTTCTTCAAATATTGTAGGAACACTACCAAATTTTAACAATTTCCTACTTCCTATGAAACAGTTAGGTCAAAATGCTTCGAACATATTTCGTGGCTTTTCTTTGATGTCCAATTCTTCGAAACATTCATATTTTGAAGCCATTTTTTTTTTAAACTTCGTCGGTTGGAAATCTGTTGTAAGAAATTTGGTTGGTTAGGTATTCTGTCTTACTGTTCTTATGAAGATTAGTAAACTCTTAAATATTTATCTAAAATCATTCAAGAGCGTGTCGAGCGACGCGCAAATTAATCAAACATTACTTGTTATCTTGAAAAGCTTAGGTACTAAGGTGTGATTACAGTTTTGTAGTATCAAGGGTCTCTTAGAAAATTGCGAGTAGACGGATATGGCGAAACTATAACTTTGTAGTCTACTACATAACCCTAAAAAAGTAATCATGGGTACTCAACAAAATAAAAACGGTTTTGTTTGCCATTGTACGTAACATTAAGTAATATTTTACACTAATATACCTATAACATGTTTCTATCGACATTGTTTTTATCGACTGTCTTTGGAAGCACTAGCGAAATAAAGCAGGCGAATCAAGCGAAATTGAAAATGCGAAAATTTTATCTTTTATAGTCATTTTAACATAACTATATATATACTTTGAAAAAGAGGAATGTCTTCCCGACAATTTCTAATCATTTAAAGTAGAATCAAGACGTTTTAAAACAACATTTTTCAATAAAACAGTTTGTAAAAAAACATACTTGTACATTGACCGATTATCTCCTTTTTTCTGTTTATATTTACAAACCAAGCATATTCTCATGGTCACAAAATTGAATATTAATAAAACTTTATACAAAAATTCACTTAGTCTTTAAAATTTTAACAAAATTTTAATATATTTCAATTTGTTTACAATTTACTGCGTCAAGTTCCGTTCAATTTGTCACTTTCAATGCGTCCTAAAGAGAAATGCTGTAATTTATAGAGGACTGCCAGTCCATACACTTTATGTCAGTGGGTGGCAACCATTATTTTTGACTGTCAAGTCCATGGACTTAATACTATCTCTTTTAAAGGACCGATTACTTAGAAAAATCGTATTAAGGAATATGAAACTTAAACCTATAGCAATAAGGTACATTTTCGACTGCTTCTCCGACAGCCTCTATTGAAGCCGAAAGGGACACCGACAAGCGAGACGGATTGTCTCTTTCTTTTTTCTTGCCAATTTAAAAAAAACTTAATTAATCAAAAAAGTCTGGCTTTGACAATGAAGATAATAACGAAGAAATACGTTTCATTTGAAATGAAATTCAGTTCAAATTGATGTAAATTAATTGTAATCATAATAACTTCGTCATCTTTCCCTAAATTACCAAAAGAAAACGTAATCTTTTTTCAAACCATGTATTTCTACTGGCATCCCGTAAAGTGTCATCGTAATGTCATGGTGGCATGCTTTAAATCGTATAAAAATAGTTCGTAACGGTAAGGACTCTCCCAAGAAAACTGCAATCTTTTTTGGAACCTGACATTGGCCTAATCAACAAAGGAGAGCCATAGACAAGAAATTGAATTGAATTAAGGATTATACCAGTTTTTTTAAATTAAAATACTGACAAAATGGTAAAAAGATGTTGTGTTCACACTTGTTCAAGTGAATCGTATGGTGGCTATAACATTCTTTTCACAAGTAAGCTAAAATAATTTCTTATAAATCTATTACTATGTTGTCCATGATTTCTTGTGTTTGGCGGAGAAAGGTTCTCAACAATATTGTGCTATTTTATTGCAGAGTGCCTAAAGATTCAGAACAAAGACAAAAATGGCTCAACAGCGTTGAAATTAGACAAAAGATAACAAAAAATTCCGTTGTATGCAGCCGGCACTTTGTGCCAACTTGCTTTTATGCTGGAAATTCCCGCCAGTTACTCAAAGTGAACGCAATTCCTACTATTCCTCCAACGGTAAAAACTATTTACTATTGCGAAATTGTATTTTTTTGTATTCGCACATCAACACACCATAAATACACGTTACAGGTCTACAAAGATCTTTTGTCCCGCAGTTTCCATGGTGACGCCTTTATTTACAATACAAGTTCTTCTAGCACAAATGTCACCCGTCGGCCACAAGATCTTTGTAGACCTATAAAATACTACTTAACAGTTATAGTTTTAAATGCAAAGTCCCCACCGAGTGGCACGAGCCTCCCTCGAACAGTGAAGTCCACCACACTGGCCTAAAACGCGGGTTGGTGGACCATGCGTCTTTCGGAAATAACCTTTAGAGGTACGGGTTTCCTCACGATGTTGCCCTTCACCGCTGAGCAAGTGATAACTATTAAATACGAATTAAAAGACGAATGTATAGTGATACAGGCCTCAACCTGGCATCGAACCCACGACCCTCCGCTCACAGGTCCCACTCACTATCCAGGTTTAGTTTATTCCGCCCTCATTCCAAACCGCCCCCGTCCAAGTACAGTTAGCATCATCATCCTTTTCAAACTTGGAGTTTTTGAAATGAAACTTCTTTGGGCGCGTTGAGAGTGAAATTTCAAAGTTGCGTCACGGTATTCAAAGTTTACCTTTAGAGAAATTTAAGACAGTAATTAAACAAAAACTTTACAAAAAGGGCTATTACAAAATTTCTGATTACCTAACTGACATGGAGCCATGGGAATGACTGCTCAGCTCTAGAGTTATTTCAGAATTAGTTAAAATTAGAAAATAAGAAATTTTTTAATGCGATTTAAAAAGAGCACCCTCAGAGTTTCTTGCCTGTTTTTCTCTGGGGAAGACTGCACCTTTGCGAATAGGTGTAGAGTCAGTAGGGTCAATAGAACGAATGCGTACGCATGTATTTAAATCCTTTAACGTTTGTTTGTATGTATTTCATGTAATCTTGACTTGTTTTAAGTGGCATCCTGTATGTTCTTTAAAATAAAGATTTTTTCTATTCTATTCTATTCTATTCTGTGAAAGGGGGAATTGTCAAAATTTATCATTTATTAATAAAAATTAACATAAGATCAAAATTAACCTTATAGATACTGGTTTCCCTATGGAACTAAACGGGCTCTCTCTAAGGTCCGTTACATAAAATAGGAAAAACAAATTCTAAGCAAAAAACTCCAATTTTACAAAAATCCAATATGGATTGCTTGGGGAAAATGTTTTCATGGGAAAAGTTTTGAAATTAAGTTAAAAGCATGTTTTAATGAGACGAAAGGTGAGTTTTTGTTTTATTTTTTCGCAACTTAACTTCACATTCCCGATGTCCACTACTCTGTGTCCTCCTTGTATATTATCATACAATTTGGTGTTTCATAACAAAAATGTAGTAACGTAAATGTTGCTGATGGTTTGTTATATAAAAATAAAATTACAGGAAAACTTCTATCCTTAAATGGAAGCATGTATTTGTCTGTTACGTATACTTTGCCCATCCCAAAAAAAAATTATAATACAAGTACATAATATGAATGAGACGTTCTGCCTCGTTGCTCTATCTCTTCCTCGGCCCGCGTTTGAGCTCGAAGATTTCTATCCTTATATATTAGATCCATGGTCAAGTCCGAGTTGACTGACAGTACATTATTTTCTGTGAAGTCTAGGTCTGTGGTGTTTGTTATTTGTCGTCAGTTGTTGACATTTTTAAAGTTTTAGGAAACTTTTACGTAAATTATTACGTAATAGGTAATTAATTTTTGTTGTTTCTATTTTTGATATCTCTTAGTGTTAGTTATTTAGGGCTAGGTTTTAGTGTTGAGTCGTTTCGTTTGGGATTCCCGGCTGAGTTTATTTCTCTTTTAACTTCTAGGTATCGCTCGCATGTTGTTCTTAGTTGGTACTTGAAAAATAGCTTTGGATGTTGTTCCCAGTTACTCTCCTTTTAGGTTAATTAGATCGTTGTGATGTTTTGTGACATTGCACTTTTTGTAAAATTCGTGATTTTCAATTCGAGTTAGTAAACTTTGTTGTCATTGCGTGTTAGTAGTTTTAATTAATGTTTTTGTTCTACTATGTTAATGCGCGATTATTTGTTGTTGGTATTATTTAAGTTTCTTTATTTAATATCGACCTCTTCTTTTTTATCTGGATTTAATTAAACTTAAACTTTTACTTAATTTAAACTTAACTTAAACTTAAATTTAACTTCAACTTAAACTTTGAATTAACTTCAACTTAAACTTAACTTAAACTAAATTTAGTTTTTCCTTGTAGGGTAGGCAAAAATTTTTTTTTGTGTATACAGGGTGTTCAAATTTTTTTTTATTTTTTTTTAGAAAGGGGGTGTTGCAGCATTTCTGCTTGCGATCTTTTTTATGTTCTCTTATTCTTTCTGGTCTAGTTTTCTTTTTAATTCAATATATTTCAAAATTTTAGAATTTGCTTGATTTTTGGATTTTGTTTGGGATTGAAGTTGTCACAGTCATTCGACGAAAAATTTTGGTGGTGATATGATCATTATTTATTGTGCATAGAAGACTAGTGTAAAGCAATTATGTGAAGTATTTAATAAGACATTCAACAACTATTTTAAAAAAAGGTCTTTACCTTTTAAAGAAAGTGGAAATATCAATTTTTTATCAAAATTTGCAGTGGTTTAATCTATGACATAAAGAAAGGCTGGGCAGCAGTTTACCGCTGAGTGACAGACGTGTACCCAATTTGCGAGCAACCTGAACCACCTGTTCCAGCCTCTATTCCATAGCGGTTTTACCAGTGGCCTCAGGAAGACCAGTAGCTAAGTTTTAGATCCATTACCTTAAATTTACCTAATTTATTTTTGACAAAAAAAAGCCAATTGTATCAGCATTAGTTTTATCTATCAAGTAGGTGGGGTATTTTATTCGACGTCGAATTATTATCTACCTATTTGCAACAGATAATAATTTATAGTTAGGCCACGTGTTTAAATTTATGTATGGTATTGTAACCATTCAAAATTATCCAACACTTCATTTCCAAACAAAAATATCCGTACGTTAAAAACTGTTTTAAATGTTAGGTTTTCCAATTTGTTAAGTTTCTGTTTACACCTAAAAATTTAATTGTGCTTATTAATTTTCGGAACTGTGTCGAATTTTTGTTACTGTATTTGTTTAATTAATTTTTTTTTCCTTTCATTTTAAATCTCGTCTACTTTATTTTATTTTATTTTTTGTGTTTCGGCGATCTCCATTGTAAATTTATCGCTGAAGATCTAATTTTATTTTTTTTAATGAAAGGAAAAATAATTTAATTAAACACATGGCCTAACTATAAATTATTATCTGTTGCAGTTTGCATGAATTGATTAAACTGAACAACTTTCCCTAATAAACAGATCGAAAAATGAAAACAATATATACATATAATTAGCCCATGTTATTCTCTAAAATAAACCACCAAGAAGGAAAAAATACAGTCAAAATAAAAGAGTTTTATAATTACATTAGGTTGTTGACAGAGTTTATTTGGGACAAAAAACGATCAAATAGTCTCTCTTTATAATATTAAATTCGTTCAGGAGATAAGATGCTACAGACAGACACAGATTTCACGTTAATCTTATAACACTCTTCTTTTTCGTCAGCTGTTAAAAAATCAAAATAAATCTAAGCTGTATGATTGAACACTCCTTTGCCAAAAAACAATAACAATGATTGTGTCTGTATGGTCAAAGTCATTTGCCTATAGTTTAAAAAAAAAGTAGGTTGTATGTTTTTAAATTCCTTTGCCTACAAAAAATTTAAAAAAAAAACTTATGTAGCATTTGGCTTTCTAGCCTTTATTTAAATTAAGACTTTGAGTAGAAGAAATTACCTAAGAAAGATTTGGCTGTATGGCTCCGACCATTTTTCATGTTGGTACTATTGGTCAGTCAACCTATACTAAAGAAACCCAAGAAAAATAAGTGCAGGCCTTCCAAAAAAGAAAGCAGAGATGGATTCATAACACATGTGACACGACAAATGGACCTAAAAGAAACTATTAACAACAGGAAAGAGAAGTACTCTAAATTTGGCATTACTTGTCAACCTTCTATATTTATTGTTAGCGACAGTATTCAAAAAATTGAACAGTATTTTGTTATAGTGGATAACACATTCTACACAGTTCATAGCATCTTGCAAGCTGTAGACGTCTGCTCAAATTATACCAAGCACTCCACTGTGAGTACCCATCTGTATGTGAAACACTGTGGCTCTTTATTCAGAAAGTATTTTACAAAATTACAACTTCATATGACAAAGAATTTGTCTCTGTTAATTCGTTACTGGCTAAGGCTCGCAAAAAATGTACCTCTACCATTTTTTTTATAGGCCCAATTTTGAATAAAGAAAAATTATATTTCGAAAGTTCGTAATAAACTAAACTTTTGTTTTCTATGTTAGCTATTATTAACTTGTTAATATCGAACCTTTGAAATAGTGAATATATTTGAGATTAACCAAAAACGTACCGGTACAACAAATGACTTACTTCTAGTTTCATATAACAATAAAATGTGTCCACCAAAAAACGAGTTCATTGTTTTTTTTTCATCTTTAATTTATTATTTAATATTATATAAAGTATTGCAAAATATCTGGAGTTAAAACTAGTATCTCGATGGTAGATCATATAATAAAACAGGCTAAAAATAAATAAAATATGATTTAAAAAAACAAATGTGCCAAATCACATTTCACGTGTGTTATGTAGATTTGTTCCGTAGTAGTTTTTTTGTAATAAGCACTAGCAACACATTATATATTTTTTTGTGATGGCAACATTGCTATTCTCAATACGAAATGTCAGTGTCATTGTCAGACATCTTGGTTTTTGTGAAAGGACTGCCACTACTGTGTGTGTTATTTTTCGTCCTCGTATTTTCGAAACATTTCGATAGCAATTTCGCATGGTAAGTAATAAAATATGTTTATTTCGGTTAAGAACAGTTGAGAGGGACGTTACTATTATCAAATAATGTAGTTTACCACTAATTTGCATTGCATTTTAAAGATGCTACATGAAGTTTAGGTTATATTAATCACGTGTGTTTATTCACGTGTGTTGCGTGTGTTACGAAGTTGTGTGACGTAACACACGTGAAGTGTGTAAAGCTAAGTTCACATCGTAATGCCATTGAGATGTCCACTTCTGACAAAGCTCTCCCCGTGTTTTCAAAGCACGCGGTACTGAGCCAAATGCATTTTATTTATTACTTGTCATGTGAATATGCCTTAACAATATTTCCAGTGTGTTACCTATTTCCAGTGTGTTATCGTGTGTCACAAGTTCCCGTGTGTTATGGTACACTTTTTGTGAGCCTCACCCTACTAGCTGATTTGCATTTACTCGAGTAAAATGCCTAAGTGTTTCATATGTCAATTGGTTGTCCTTTCTATTAAAAGTTTATGCCATCACCTTAAGTATGTTCATGGCAATCATCATTTTGATCATTTCTTGTGCGTTGAAACGGGTTGTAATCGAAAATATCATAAATTTACTTAATTCATACAAAAGACATTTACAAACGCATCTCATAAATAAAGATCTAGACCACCTTAGTTGTCAAGATATGAATAATTCTGATTCGAATAATTTAAATGTTATTATTCGTGACCAAGATATGAATAATGGGCTATGTGCAAGATTTTTAAAATAATTTGTTTTTTTTATTTTAAGCAGGTTTAAGGTGCCATATTCAAATAAAAAAATATATCAAATAATTTTGATCATAGATATAAATATAATTAATTTTTAAAATTTTGGTTACGATTTGTTGCTTATTACAGCATTCTACAGATTAACTCCTTTGACAAAGTAAAAAAAAAAACGATTGACAGTTGGTTGACATATAACCTATACCGTTGCGTTTTTGAGTTTAAGTTCAACATTTAAGTTTCAATCACAGACTAACTAGAGATACGTTTCAATGTACTTACGTTTAAATGATCCTCACAGTAAAAAAGTGGACGTTTGGGACAATTCCTGTCAACCATTTTACACCAACTTTCTTTCAATTCCTTTGGAATGGTAACAAACGTCAAATCTGGTGAGTTAATGTCAGTGTTTGAACATAGAGGTATAAAACATTTTTTGGTTCTCTCCACCGCTGTAACTCATCAGATGCCATGTTAAATAGCAAAGCCTGCTGCGCTGCGTTATTAGTGTTATTCGACAAATCCGAAGAGTATTAACCACTATCGTTGAAGCAGTTCTCGGAGTCCGGTATGAATAAGGTGTAGTCGTGAGAAAATCAGTCAAAATCTAGCACTACAAGTCCGTGCAAAGTTAAATCGTAATCCGGTATACGGTAGCAGTAAAAGACTTCAGAAAAAATTAACCAAAAGCAAAAATAAAACTCAAAAATAAACAACCAAGTACAAAATGAAATAGGTTATGTTTTTTTTTATTGACATGACAGCTTGGCAAAGACACGATTGTATAATGCCGTATTTATGATTAGTTTACCCTACTGAGAAACTTTTAAATATTATATTTTTATTTCAAAAGATAGATTTTTTATATATTTTTTTTTAGGAAACGGGACCTTATTCCTTTATGTTAAATAAAAAATTAAACGAAATTAAAAATATTTTTAAAATGTCGTACATAGCCCATTGTGACTCAAATAATTTTAATGTTATGAATCAGTGTAACAGTTGCAATATTGTAACTTCTGATTTGCCGTTAGATGATAATACAGGCACAGTTCAGTTTAATATAGATTCTGAGAGTTCAGTGCTAAAATTTACAGCTGATTTACATGCTAATTCTTTGATCCCTCGAAATGTTGTTCAATTTGTCGTGTCAAATATGGGTACTTTAGTTTCAAACTCGGTTATAAAACCCGTTCAAGAAATGGTGTCTCAATGTTTGTCTCAAGGACAAATATCTACCGAATGGTCCGAACGTTTGATTAACCAGTTACATTCATTTAGTAATTCTTTTGAAAACGTAAGGTCTGAACATGTACGTTTTTCTCTGTTTAAGGAAAAAGGTATTTGTATAGAAATTAAACTTCTTCTGATTGTTTCACAGACGTATTTAATCTAGTGCTTGTTGAACACATACAAATCTTGTAAAGCAGGTTTTAGACAATATTTAAAGAAGAAAGTTAACAGCGATGTTACTTGTCGCCATTAGTAAGATGCAATGTCATTTCTTCTTGCATCCCCCGTCCCGCACGCCCGCGCAGCCCCCGATCTTGCGTTTAGTTAATACAGGCGCCAACATCTTCCCCCCCATCGAAAGCTGTGAGGTTTCGAGAGGATGCACTGTCTGGCGGCTCAGCTGGTAGCGGACACAGGTTACTGATTGCACGGCGCACTGTGCCCTTCGAAGTCAGGACATCTGCAACACGCGCGACGCCATCTGCTCCAAGATGGAGTCGCTGGATCCGACCCATTCGCCACTTGAGAGGAGGCAGGTTTGCTTCCTTGAGAATCACCATGTCTCCTTGTGACAGCGACCCCTGGTTGACTCGCCATTTGGATCTCTGTTGTAGCTCGCAGAGGAACTCGTTGCGCCATCTCTCCCAAAAGTGTTGCCTCATTTGCTCGATCTGTTGGTATCCGTTCAATCTGGTCGTCTTAATATCCAACAGCGCTGGAGACGGCAGCGAGGTGAGTGATCTTCCGATCAGGAAATGCCCAGGGGTTAATGGAAGAAGATCACAAGGATCCGATGAAAGAGGAGTTAGGGGACGTGAATTTAAAATTGCTTCGATCTGAACAAACCACGTAGATAGCTCTTCAAAAGTTAAATGATTTTGATTTTTTTATAACATTCTATAAAAATGATGCTTGGCAGATTTCACGCCTGCCTCCCAAAGCCCACCGAAGTGGGGAGAGTAAGCCGGCGAAAAACGAAACTTAATACCTTCGTTCGTAGCGAAAAAAGAGATAGATTAGGTTAAAAATTGGGTTAAAAAGGGTCTAGGGTTAAAAATTGGTTTAAATCATTGCTTGCGCCCACAAAATTACGACCGTTGTCGCAGTTAATTTCACTCGGCCTTCCCCTACGAGATATGAAACGTCTCAAACACAGTATAAATGCTTCGGAGCTGAGGTCAGATGCAACCTCGAGATGCAATGCTCTAGTTGTAAAGCAAACGAAGAGGCATAGATATGCCTTTATGATTTTACATCCGCGGCCGAGGCGGTCTCTGACAGGGAAAGGCCCGGCGAAGTCAACACCTGAAATTTGAAAAGGTAAGTTTGGAGTAACTCGAGAGGAAGGTAAATTTCCCATTATGGGAGTTATGGTTTTTGCTTTCATGATTCTACATAGTTGGCAATTGTTCACAGTGCTTCTCGCCAGTCGCCGACCGCTGATAGGCCAGTAACATTGGCGAATGTTTGTAAGCAGCAGCTGTGGACCACAGTGTAGAAGTTTTTTATGCTCGTGAGCGAAAATCAATTTTGTCAATGTGTGACTAGAATCTAACAACATAGGATGTTTTTAACAGTACGGTTCCACTGCGCGTCGAATGCGCCCACCTACACGGAGAATGCCGTCTTCGTCTACAAACGGTCTCAGAGACAAAATACGGGATCGAGAAGGTAAGATTTTTTTATTTAATAATAAATTTAACTCGGGCTCAAAACATTCGGCTTGGTGCTGTTTTACTAAATATTTTATAGAAGTTTCTAATTCCTCAGCCGTTAAATTGCCTGTTTGTTTTGAGTCCGTGCCTTTAAGATTATTGATGAATCTTAGTACGAAGGCCATGGCTCTTTGTACGGTTGTGAACCTTGAATATTTTTTGAAGTCCACAACTCCACAAAGAGTGGTGGCATGAGAACTCGTAGGTACGGTGGTACTAGTGCATGTAGTAGTATTAGTTGTAGAATTAGTTTTAGTATTACTGTAAGTTTTCTTTTCAGGTAATTCCTTTGTATAGTTTATGTTATTGGGCCAATCAGACTCGGATTGCAATAAGAATTGAGGGCCATGCCACCACAGAGTAGTTTTATGTACAAGCTTGGGATCTACACCTCGAGACGCAAGGTCAGCGGGGTTTTGAATTCCCGGTACGTGGCGCCAACACCCGGACGACGTTAACTGCTGGATTTCTGCTACGCGATTAGACACGAATGTCTTTAAGTCGCGAGCTTGAGAAGACAGCCAACCGAGAACAACAGAAGAATCGGTCCAATAATGTATTTTATTAATATTCAGTCTTAAAGCCTTTAAGACCTTTTTTACTAAACGAGCTGCTATAAGAGCTCCACAAAGCTCCAATCGTGGAATCGTTTGAGGCTTGACTGATGCAACCTTAGTTTTAGCACAAAGAAGATTGACAACAACATTACCTAAATTATCCAGCGAACGCAGATAGACACAAGCTGCATATGCGCTTTCCGATGCATCGCAAAACGCATGGAGCTCAACTTTATCTGAGTTTTCGCTTAAGACACACCTGGGAATTTCAATAGAAGATAAATTATTTAAACCCGAAACAAATGTAAACCACATTCTTTCTATGTCAGAAGGAATGGGTTCATCCCAGTCTAATTTGGTAAGCCATAACTTTTGTAGTATGATTTTTGGAGTTATAGTACAAAGACTCAGTAGCCCAAGTGGATCGAAGAGCTTTGCGGAGTTGGATAAAATTACTCGCTTTGTAGCTAGAGAAGAACACGAAAATTCGGTAGGAAAATGTAAGACGTCAGCGGCTGGGTCCCATTTAAGGCCAAGCGCACTGGATTGTGAACTTAACTCCAAATCTTTGGTAGTAAGTAAATTTGGGTTATTTTTTAGAATAGAAGGAACATTTGTTCGAAACTTACGGAGAGGAAAACATGCCGAATTTAGAATTTCTGTGACTTTGGTTATTATTTGAGCTAGCTCCGCTTTGTTACTGCTTCCAGAAAGAAAATCGTCAACGTAGAAGTCGGATCTGATCAGTTGAGCTATCTTCTCGTCTTCACAGTCCCTTGATAACTGAAATAAACACCTTGTGCTTAGGAATGGTGCAGAAGCAGTACCGTATGTTACGGTGTTAAGCTGGTATGATTTAATAGGAAGCCCTTCACTATCACGCCACAGTATCATTTGTAGAGGCCGCTGTTCGGGCTGGACGAGCACCTGTCGGTACATCTTCTCCACGTCCGCCGAAACCACATACTGATGCTGTCTAAATCTTAACAAGATCGAAAATAGGTCGTCTTGGACGACGGGTCCTACGTACTGGATGTCGTTAAGAGACTTTCCTGAGGACGTTTCAGCGGACGCGTCGAAGACCACCCTTAACTTGGTGGTTTCGCTGCTCTCTCTGATGACAGCATGATGAGGAAGGTAGCAACCATTTGATGGATTCGTGACCTCGCTCATGTGTCCTAGGCTTTCATATTCTTGCATAAATTTAACATATTGTTGATGAAAATAAGGATTTTTTCTCATTTTTCTTTCCATTTGATTTAATCTTTTTTCAGCTATAAAATAAGAGTCGCCTAGCACACTGGGCGGCTCACGAAGAGGAATCTGAACATTAAACCTACCATCTTTATCGCGGTAAGTTGTCTCAGTGAAGAGCTTTTCACAAATATTTTCATCGAAAGAAGGACTAATCTCTGAAGGCACATTTTCTAATTCAAAAAACTTTGAAAGCTGTAATTGAATGTCTTTACTAAAATGACAAAACATATGATTAGTTTTAGAGACGTTATTTGTTCCCATCGGACCGGCTACTACCCAGCCCAATTGGGTTTCTTGTAGAAGAGGTTTGTTAGGACCCAGCTTAATTTTAGAGGGACATAGTAAGTCCCAAAAGACGTCTGCTCCGAGAAGAAGGTCGATTTCTGAAGGATAACAGAAACCGGGGTCTGCTAACTGTATGTTGTTTGGAATACCCAAATCTTTGATGAACACTCGCACTTGAGGCAGTTTATCTGTAATCAAAGGGAGAACAAAACATCTTAAAGATGTTTTAAAAGATGTAACAGAAGAATGTATGACGAGGTTACAATGTTCTGTAATATTGATGACAGCATTGTTAATGCCGGAGACACACTGCACCTTATTTGTAATTTTATGCAAACCGAGTTTAGCTACAGCTTTTTCGGTAATAAAAGAGGATTGGCTACCGCTGTCCAGTAGCGCTCTTAAAACGAAGGAATTGTCGTTGTTTGTCACCTTAACCAAGGCCGTGGACAGAAGAGCCTGGTTTGCGGAGACAGCAGACATGCTGATGGTAGAAGTATTCCCAGAAAAATTATCTACATTATGAGACCGATCACCGCTGTCATTTGCGGTTGAACTTGGCGAAGAAGTGTCTTCAGAATCTTGTGGCGACTGAGGAGGCTGTGAGTTATTTAAAGAAGACTGCTTGTGCAACATGGTATTATGTTTTCGTTTACAAACACGACAACCACCCAGTCTGCATTGAGCGGACCTGTGACCACTACGAAGACAATTGTTACATAATTGCCATTGAAAAACTTTCGAGATACGCTCCTCGACAGGTAACGTTTTAAACTTAGGGCAATCATATAATTTATGATTCTGTTTGCATTCGAGACAATTATTATTCGTTGCAGGGCTGGCAGAAGACGACGACGCAGTGAAGGACTTAGACTTGGCCATGCTATTGCGCTTTTCCGATTTATCGGGTTTGCTAGCATGAACGGTTTCTAATACGATGGCTCGCTGACGAAGAAAATTAAAAAATCATCTAATGTAGTTGTTTCCAGAGTAGTCCTAAACTGTTCCCAGTCCCTAGCAGTTTTTGTGTCTAGCTTCGTAGAAGCCATGTATATGATGAGGGAGTCCCAATGATCGGTAGGTTCCCCTAATGAATTCAATGCATTTAAGTTTTTAGAAATTAAATCAATCAAATCCCGTAAGCCCTTTTCAGATTTGAAAATAAAAATTAAAAATAAAAACAAAAATAAAAATTGAAAATAAGCACTTAATATGTTCATTTACTAACAGTCGTTTATTGTCGTACCTATCGCATAAGAGCGACCACGCGATTGGATAATTATCATGAGTGATGACAACTGAATTTATGACTGCCTGAGCGGAATCGACTAAATAAGATTTCAAATAATGAAACTTACTGACGTCGTCGAGATCTTCGTTGTCGTGAACAAGAGATTTATACATGTCGCGAAACTCTAGCCACTTGTTTGGGTCTCCATTAAACGAAGGAATTTTTAACGGAGGTAATTTTAAATGTTTAGAAGATCTCGAGGACGCTTGAGAAGCATTGTCACTACTGAGTCTCTTCTCAAAAGTTTGAATCAACCCCTGAGCCTGAGCAACTAACTTGTAGACACGGTTCTCAAATTCCTCTCTCTCGAGCATTTGAGACTCTTCGTAGTCTCATCAAGACTTTCTATTTTGTTTGTAACTCGTCAAAAACGCTTAACAGGTCTTGTAATTTGCTCAGCCTCAAGTTTAGCTCATTGAATTCAGTTTTACTTAAATCGGTAAATAAAATAGGCTTGAAATATTTTTCAAATGATGTCACACGTGACTTAATACGACCTCTTTC
The DNA here is from genome assembly GCA_949987775.1 of Aproaerema taeniolella. NCBI lineage: Eukaryota > Metazoa > Arthropoda > Insecta > Lepidoptera > Gelechiidae > Aproaerema > Aproaerema taeniolella. The sequence goes on from CATLJT010000203.1 coordinate 215,018, forward strand.
CGCAATAAACTCTCGTAATTCTTTTTCAGTCATATTGGAGGCGCAAACAATAACAAAACTCAATTAAATCAATAACGAAGCCAGCTTATGATAAAGTTGCTGTAAAAGTTAAAAAAAATGCAATGAATACAACCTCGTTAACGCCGCTCGAGCCTAACAAAGGATCAGCTGGCGGGCGATCGATGCACTAACCGCTAACTCCGGCGCAGGTGACGTAACAAGTCGCCCGGCCGGCCCGCCGCTGCAGTAGATAGGTAATTCGTTCGATTCTCGCCGATTTTCTCTCGGAGAACCCTGGAATAGTCGGCCAATACGTTTTAGCACTTGTAAAAACTATCCACTGAATAATATGGGGAATTAACTACTTTAATTAACAGTTAAGCAACATTAGATAGGTATGATTGATTACCTAGGTAATAGAACAATTAAACAAGAAATTTATACGAATTAATTAGGGATAAACACATAAGTAGGTATACTTAATGAAAATATGACCTAAATCAATGAATTAGGATGCAATTACTATGAATTAGTACGACATGTGTTATTGCGTCATTACGTAATCTTGGTTGAGGAATTAAGTTTGAATGTAAGATATTATTTTGATTAAATAAGCCGTATGGAGATTAGAAAAGGACCCGAATAACGGTAAACGTTATGAAATAAGGGTTTATACTTTGCAAATTACTGAAATACTCAAGTATTTTTTAATGTAATATGTGGGTGAGTTGAGTTAACCTTCATTTAACGACGAAGTTAACCAACGCAATCTGCACAAATCGAAGCGATGAATTGACAAAATAAAGATGTAAATAGGTAGGAAATGGGCGTACTTCCCTCGGTTTGGATTGTTTCACATCGTCCTGCGGGATATACGTCTTCCAAGATCAGCTAATCACGTCGGGGTCACCAGAATTTTGTATAGAAATTAAACTTCTTCTGATTGTTTCACAGACGTATTTAATCTAGTGCTTGTTGAACACATACAAATCTTGTAAAGCAGGTTTTAGACAATATTTAAAGAAGAAAGTTAACAGCGATGTTAATTGTCGCCATTAGTAAGATGCAATGTCATTTCTTCTTGCATCCCCCGTCCCGCACGCCCGCGCAGCCCCCGATCTTGCGTTTAGTTAATACAGGCGCCAACAGTACTTATGTAGAGCCTGAAGAATACATTATTGGTCAAAGATTAGAAACCAGTTATGCTAACAATAATTTTCGTTTGATACCTACAACAGCCACGGGACAATTCAAATCACTGCGACTAATCTTTAAAAAAATTTTAGAGTCAAATAATACATATGAAGAGACAATCAAATGTTACGACGATTATTTAAATTCTTCTGACAGTGGTATTATACAGAATATAGTACAGGGCTCTGAGTGGCAAAAAAAAATAAGCTCTCGTAAGGGACAAATCGTTTTGCCCCTTGGGGTATACTTTGATGACTACGAAGTGGGCAATCCACTAGGTAGCCAAGCTGGTGTGCATAAGCTGGGTGCTGTATACGTGTCAATTCTATGTCTCCCACCTTATTATTTGTCGAAGTTACAAAATATTTTCTTGACATTACTTTTCCATTCATCTGATCGTCAAAAATTTGGGAACAAAGTAACTTTTAACCGTGTTATAAAAGAGCTAAACTTTTTGAGTCTCCATGGGATCGATTTGAATATTTCAGGTCAAAATCAAATTAAGGTTTATTTTGAGCTTGCTGTCATTTTGGGTGATAATCTAGGTATACATAGTATTATCTATACATATAATAAAACTGTAGAGGTCGAATTTCTGTACATAGAAAAAAAATGCTAAAAACCGAGTCAGGGGGATTTAAGAAGAGAAATAAAACAAATCCCGATTTTTTTAGATTTTTTTGTTTCTCTGTTTGTCTGTTTGTCTATTTGTCTGTTTGTACGGGCTAATCTTCGTAACTGTTGGACCGATTTAAATGAAATTTTGCATGGTGGTACCTTATATCCCCGGTCAACATTTAGGCTACATAAAATCTCGAAATTTAGCCAGTAATTAAAAAACCAACAACAAAAACCCCTGAAAAAATTCAAAGCTAGGTGTTTTTCAGTACATTTTACTCATACCATAGAGATCAACGTATTTTTGACATATACATGGGCTAAAAGTATGGACATGTTGTTTTTTAAATTTATCTCTTTCGAGAAAGGCAAAGGAATCTGCATCCATACAGCCAGGTCTTCAATATATGTATTTCTTCGCTATGTCTTCAATTTATATTTCCTTACTTCTCTCATTATCCGTAAGCCGATAGTGTTTTGTTTACGAAGAACTATGACGGCGAGAAACACTGCCGCTGGATCGGAGCGGATACACTGTATCACTTGAATTACTTTTTAACCGACTTCCAAAAAGGAGGAGGTTTTATGTTCGACTGTATACAGGGTGGAATTTTGTAATGCCACCTGAAGGGAAAGTACTCTTAATACTGTAGATAGAAAATTGTACTCAAAGAAAACATTCCTTTATTTTTGAAAAGAAAGAAAACTGCATTCAAGAATTTTTGAAAATTCGCTTGCCGCAACCGGGAATCGAACCGACTAAAATCTGTAAGAATACCCTTTACTTTTATTGCGTCGATCTTTAGGGTCAATTAAAAGGATGAAATATTTCTCACAAACTTGGTAAATTAAATGAGAGGAAAACTACGAAATCTTAAACCATTGTATATCTTTATTTTATGTATGTTCACCGATTTCTTCGCCATTTGTGGACCGATTTTCAAAATTCTTTTTTTGTTTGAAAGAGTATACTCCAGAAGTGGTCCTATTGTCACCAATTCAGGATCTGATGGAATCCCATCAAAATCAAGGGCAACCCTTGAATGGAATAGGCACTTACAATGTTTCTCAAGTTCTTTCTATTATTTACGCCAAACATAGAAAAATATACACATCAACACTCTCTAGGGATATTGCATGATTTTTCATACAAAAGAGGTCTGTTTGAGAAGCTATAATACCATACAAGGGAACCTCGCTAACTCAAAAGTTAAGAAATATATGCTCGAGACTTTAGCGAAGATATTAGTTCACTATTTTTGTTCATGATTCAAAAAGCTATAAATTTGCTAAGTTATTACAGATTTGTAAACTCCCAATTAGAATAAAGTTCACTATTTATAAACCATTCTGATTCAGCTTTTGCTCAGTAATCATATCTATCGTAGTATTGCTGTTTCGCAATCGGAAACTGATACGTAGAAGGAGCTTAGGTAAAATTGGCTGAAAGTATCTTAAATTTTTGTATTATTACGCATATGAGATTTTATGAGTGATCACAACTACTATAATGTAAAGACAATGGAAAGTGTAAACTATTATTATTAGTTAAAATTTATACGACCAGACATCGTGACTCTATTGATCACTTCCCAATACAGAATAAAAACAAGACGAATAATTGAATTGTATTGGATTCTCAAACAATATGACGAAGCTTTGACTGTGCAGCGTCGGTGATGCGTCCGCGTCATATTTATTCGGTACTTATTCATTCGTTTTGTAGGGTTGTGATGAAGGAATCTTAAATTTTATTGAGTATTTACTCCATTTCATCTTACAAAAATCATTTTCTGGTTTTTTTGACTAAAATATTCAAGCTAAAACGACTCAATGAATTCGAGTGACGTTGTGATTTATAAGTATTAATAATAATAATTAAAGAGGGAATTATTTTTTAATCCCCGTTCATTAATTATGATGAATTGAATATGTATGAGTTGATGAAACGTCATTTTCATGAATATTATCTTTAATCTGTCAAAATAAATTAACTCACTCATTTTGTGTTTTTTTTTTAATGTTAGGTAAACAAATAAGTTTTAAGAATTGATTTTGTATTTTTGACCTGATTTCCGTGTTTTCGCACCATTTTGATAGCATTGAGATGGTTTTAAATCATTTGCTAAGTCATTCTCATAGCTTCAGCAAGTTCACTTACATGATTAAGGTTGTTTAGAAGAAAATCACAAGTAATGAGAAAAAGTTGAAACTAATAGTATAGATAGTCAACTATTTGAGCCATGTCTATAAAATTTCAAATCGATTTGGAGCTTATTAACGGAGTAAAAAAATCGTAAAGTTGCGTAATTTTAACCGCTTAAATATAGGTTTAAATGAAGAGAGTTTGTTGTCCGTGCAATCAACTCGTGATAGCTCTTTTCGTAACAATTAACTTTATTTGAAAAACTAGCCATACATTCTTTGGAATATTCCGCATTGATCAATACTAAGATCATTAACATTTGAGGGTTTCTAAGCAAAATATTTACACGTTAAGATAAAAAATCACAATATAGCCATGAGTAAAAGTGAGCACGCGATAGTCCATAAAAAAAGGCAGCACTAGCGAGTGAGAAAGTAAGCAATTGCACAAACTATACAACTCTTCTAAACAACCTTAAGTTACATACGCCGTAGTCTTATACGATTCAATACTAGTTACGCCATCTATTGTATATCCCTCAAACTTATTTGTACACCCAACAACATCTCCTACACCGTTGAGACCTGCCTAGTTTATTAGATCTTGAGAGCTTGAACCGTCATTAGAAAACGACTCATAAAAAGCATTTAAAATTACTCTGATGACATTTACGATGACTTGATGATGAACATTATCGAATATACTTATATATCTTTTATGGTCTACAAGTTAGCTCTAAAAAAAGTTTTTATAATCCACCAACCACTAACAAGTTAACGCATTGATACTATTATTTTTCATATCAGTTGACACCCAGCGTAATCGTTAACGTTCCTATTAAGAGTATGACATCTGAAATAAAGAAAAGCTTCACACAATAAAGTTGCAATTTTCAATTACTATCGATTAACTCATGGGCACGATTTCGATGATGACTGAATTAGTCTCGTCATTCACATTGTGGAATTTTCATGATATTTTCGCATTAAAAAACAATGCGCATAGTGTGATTTCTGAAGGTAACTAATTACATAAACTGATGCTTTCCTGTCGTAAGAGAATACTGAAGCATAAACATGAACCTAATGTGTTATTGGTACACTGAGAGAAATAGTATATTACGACCCAAGGCCAGAAAGTTGGATTTCCTGGCGTATAGGATATGATGGCCGAGGCGTAGCCGAGGTTTTGCCGGGCGTGAGGAGGGCGCCGCCCAACTTTTGCAAAGCTGAAGCGAAGCCGAGGCTTTACTGGTCGGGGCGGGCATAAAAAAAAGTAAAAATTAAAAAATATAAATTAAAGTTCACTAACAAATGCTTTGATTATAAGTAATATTATGCACAGAACTTGACACAAATATTTAAACTTGTTCAAATAAGAGAATTCATTTTTTTAAGCTGGATAAAAATTAGTTTTTAATTAGTAATCGACGGCTAAGAGAGATCGAAATTAAATTAAATTATTTGGAGCTTGTAGAGTACACAGATTGTTTCATAAACATTGCTTTACTATTTGTCTAAATATAAAAGAAAGTAAATAAAATCTACAAAACTTCTACATTTTATTTTGTAAACTTTTCATATGAATCATTCGTGCAGTATTATTATTAAATAGTTCATTAACAATAATCTAGTTAAAGTTATAAATTATTTTTATTTATTTGACATTATTTGGTTAGGTTATGCGCTGACACGTTACATACAGACGATGTTGTGACTGTTGTTATACACTTGAAACTCGCTGTATAGAGTGTATAGGCCGGCCGCGCCACGAAACTATGAAAGAAAGCGAGGGTCTCTGCTGCCGGGCCACAAAATATGCGTAGCGCGCATGCGCTAGAGCAGGCCACAAAAGTAGCTCTTTCTTGAGTAAAATGCGGCACGGAAGTGCGTACTTTCGGCTAGGAGAGCAATAAAACTTTCTTCTACGCGTTAGCGGATACGCTACAACGCTAGATTCTGAGTGTATAAAACCTACGTGGATGGGACAACTACAAACTTTTCAGTTGTCCAATACGGCATTATTGTGAATGTTATCACATAATACAATTTCTTAATAGGCGGCATCTGTGACGAATGAAACATTCAATAAATATTATTACTTTAATAAATAAAAAATCAATATTATTAATGGGTTTACTTACAATTGGTTGGCCACAAAGCTCACAACACGTGATTCGATCGGTCTTAACCGAAAACTAAGAGCGTAGTATATCACGCAAGCACTGTGCACACGCTGACAGTGAAAATGATGCATCTGCTAATTGAACATATGCACCTATATGGTAGAACCGGATAAGTAGTAATCATCATGTCTCGCAGCTTCACTCCTACAAGATGAGTTTTAAAATTAGCACAAACTTTAAATAATATCAATCGAAAACGATTTATTCTTGATATGAGAAATCGTTTGCCTACTTCAAGTGACTACTTGAATAATTAGTTTCTGTTTCAAATTTGTAACACTAGCCCGCTCATTACTTATGCATTCATTGTACACCAATTAATAGCATACCCGGAAAGCAACGTAAAGTTGCCAAATAGTGTTAATGGAACGATTTTTAAATGCCTATATTCTAGTGTATTAGTATGCATGTAATGAATACCCCAGACTTATGTAGATAAAAAACAAAACGATGCGTACAGTCCGTAACTAGTGTTGTGGTCTTTGTCCGTGAAAGAAACAACAGTTAGTTCAAAATGCTAATTAACTTTTGATAATATTTTTTTGACTTGACGTCAATATAAACCGTTACTACAATGACATACCTGTAACTGTAATTCGTTACCATGCACCTTCTTATCTTTTGAAAATTTTCATTGACGTAGATCTTCTGCAACAGAATCAGAAATAGCAAACGAAGAAGATCTACAGCTACCAGGCAGAACATGACGTTCTATTTCATCGTCCTGAAAGAAAAATCAAATATAATTCTTGACCGAGCAAATTTGATAATGGAAAATCTGGTGGCATGCTTAGACACTTAGGCCAAGGCCGCAACATGCAAATATTTAAAGATGTTTGACAGGTTTTAACTAAAAATAATACTATTGCAGCGCGGACAAGTTCGTCGAACAGTAAATAGCTTAATTTAAAACAAATATACCTTTCACTCAGTGTCTCTCACTGACACGAACCATGCTACTGGTAGTATACTGGTCTTAATGTTCATATACTGAAAGAAAAATCGCTAACTACTTGCGTTCACTCAGCCGACACCAAGTAATAGGCTTTCTATGTTCGCTTCGATGTACTGGTAAATTGTAATCGGCTAATGGAAGTTACACGATTCTGAATATTCATTCTGAATATTAGCTAAGGTTAATGGCCAAGTCAATATTGCACAGTTTGTATGCTAGACTGATGGTATCAAATAGATTAGAATGGTCTGGCCAAATAACGTCCTTCAGCGATTGGATATGCTCGTCATTTGAATCAAAATTCACGTCTGTGACCTATAAACCTATTCGTTCTCTGAAACACGTCGGAACACCATTAATCTGTCGATCCTCCTTTTCCTGACAAAAAAAGCATACACTCAGTAAACACATTCTCGAAGAAGTATTGCATATCGTTTTTGTCTTGGCACTGTACCAACTTCATCAGCAAGTTCAACAATTCAACAAATGCAATATCATCGATTTGATGGCAATAACGGTATTAATCAACGGCATCAAGAATTCTCGAAACACATAGGTATGCCATTCTTCTAGTACCTAGATCGTCTCTGTTAGTTTGACGTACCTAGTCACTTAATGACCCGAAATTTTCAGGCGGGATCAACAATTAACTAAGTGCAATCAATAGACAGTTTCGCTTTTATATTGAAAGTCAACTAGACGAAACCATTTAAATATTAATCAAACCATGTGGTCGCACACGAATACGAATTAACATGCTACATCCATGACTTATTAATACTTATACGCCTTGTAGACAAATAAACACGTTGTAAGAACCATTTAAATGCAATAAACACGAGGCTTTAAATTTTATTTGTATTTCGTCACAAGCGACGTTTTTATGTGTTATGGAAGCCGGCAGATTAGCTGGCGTTTATGATACAGAAATTAGTCCTTCTGCCACTATAGATAGCGGTGTATGCAAAAAGAGGTGGATGAGATTTTTTAATTTCTGTTTATGTAATTCGATGCGAGGAATCCAATTTTCATAGTTAAAAAGTCGTCAGATGGTCCAGTTTTTTAGGGCCAGGATTCTGGTTTTCTTAAAAGAGAGAGATAAACGATAAATATTCTGATTGGTTGAAATAAAGTTGATATTTTGTTGTTTTCTGAACTTGACTGAAGCCAGAAACAGAATAATATTAAAAATAAATAGATTTTAAGACAAAAAATAAGATTCGATTTTAAGACAAAAAATAAGACTGAATTTTAAGACAAAAATTAAGACTAGATTTTGAGACAAAAAATAAGACTGAATTTAAAAACAAAAAAATATCAACTTTATTCCAACCAATCAGAATATTTATCTTTTGTCTCTATCTTTTAAGAAAACCAGAATCCTGGCCCTAGTTATAAACAATTTAATTGTTTAAATGCAATTTACGGGCGAACTATAATCGATAGATAAAAATTAATTGAAAAATCGAATAACTCGCATCAAAATACGTAATTAATACTTGAATCATTTTTTGCCTATTGTTAGTATTTTTCGAGTTACAACGTGATAAACAATTCATATTTTTAACATGAGGTTGAATGAGTCTAGGCTGCGCGCGCACCCACGACACGCTAAAAGCATGTTCAAAATAAGAATTGTTTATTACGTTATAACTCGAAAAATAATAACTATACGTAAAAACTGATTCAGGTATTAATTACGTATTTTGATGTGAGCTATTCGATTTTTCAATTAATTTTTATCTATCGATTATAGTTTGCCCGTAAATTGCATTTAAACAATTAAATTGTTTATAACAAAAAACTGGACCATCTGACGACTTTTTAACTATGAAAATTGGATTCCTCGCATCGAATTACATAAACAGAAATTAAAAAATCTCATCCACCTCTTTTTGCATACACCGCTATCTATAGTGGCGGAAGGACTAAATGAGTCATTCACCAAGATTAAAGCCAAAGTGTCACGGTATAGATAACTCTGCGCATGCTCATCACGAACAGATAACTCTGCGCATGCTCATCACGAACGAACAGATAACTCTGCGCATGCTCATCACGAACAGATAATGACGTTGAATTGCAAAAACTAATATAGACCAGTCATTATAGTAAGTTCACCTCGGAATTCGAGATACCCAGCTCTAAGTCTGTAAATACTTGTATATTGACTCCCCAAAAGTTGTCTCAAAACCTACATATGGTAGGGTGTAAGCAACTATTAAATTTCAAGGTCAAAGGTCACAAAAATCGGTTTTTTGCGCTTTTTTTGGAAATATCTCATTTCCTATGGGTTTTTTGCTATTTGTATTTATTATCAATATTGTAGAATACAAAATTCTCTACAAATTTTGTTTAAAACAGTTTTTTATACGGTGAACCGTTTTCGAGATAGAGGGCGGAGAGCGCGCGGTCACAGCATCACTTCAGGTCAACCGGTGCCTCCGGTCGAAAACGCGCCATACTATCGATAAATCAATGCTTATAAATATTTGTCAATTTTTATTAACTATTATATTATATTTTATCATTTTTTTCCTAACTTATAAACTTTTTATTCAGTATTAATTTATTAAATAACACTTACCTGCCCATGTAATTGCAGAATTGTTAATGAAAATATAGGAATTATATTTGAATTTTAACCTAATCAATATTAATAACTTCTTACATGATGAAAAAAAAACAAATAAATTATGAATCAATCTTTTTATTAAATAATATCATTGAATACATTTATTTTCATTGAAAGTAAAAAAATGGAATAAAGGGTACAAAAACTACTATTTATAATTTTAATCATCTTCTTCCTCTTCATCGTCGTCTTCTGGCTGCTGATAAATTTCAAACTGGTCTTCATTATCGTCTTCAACGACATTTTCTCAAGTTCTTCCATGATTTCGGGGTCAAAGGTTCCATCTTCGTTAATGTCGCTCTGATATGGTAGAGCATTGAGACAAGCTTGCCCATTACATTGGCCACAAGCTAAAGAGCATTGCAAGCCCGCTTTCCTGCATCCGCATCGCGAACCACAACCACTCTTGCAGTTGCAGAAAATTGTATTTAGCAAATCTTCTGGAACAGGTGGTAACATTGTCATGATAGGCTCCAGAAAATCGTTTCGCATTGCCCAACCCCATACCCTGGGGTTCCAAATCATGTCCTAACCAAGTTTGAACTTGATAATATTACCGGTTGAAATGTTGATGAGCAGCTGCATTTGTTGGTGGAATATTTGAAAGCTGTACAGGTTTATTAAGTTTTGTAGACTTGACGTAATGCATATAAGGAAGATGATCGAGACTTTTCACAGATTTCGGAGCATTATAGACTGCCAATAAGGTTTGAGTTCCACTCTCTAATAATCTCTGGGCCGAACAATTTTCTTCCTCAATTGCTGCAGCCAGTAAGGTTTGGTTTGGTTTGTAAATGGGAATATAATTATATTATGATTTAAGTTTTTCTCTTAATTATTTTTTAATTTTAGTAAACGGTTATCAGTATTATTGAATAGATATAGATTTAATGCACGAAGAAAATGATAAAATATAATATAATAGTTAATAAAAATTGACAAGTATTTATAATCATTGATTTATCGATAGTTCATCAACTATATATGGCGCGTTTTCGATCGGAGGCACCGGTTGACCTGAAGTGATGCTGTGACCGCGCGCTCTCCGCCCTCTATCTCGAAAACGGTTCACCGTATAAAAAACTGTTTTAAACAAAATTTGTATAGAATTTTGTATTCTACAATATTGATAATAAATACAAATAGCAAAAACCCATAGGAAATGAGATATTTCCAAAAAAAGCGCAAAAAACCGATTTTTGTGACCTTTGACCTTGATATTTAATAGTTGCTTACACCCTACCATATGTAGGTTTTGAGACAACTTTTAGGGTGTCAATATACAAGTATTTACAGACTTACAGCTGGGTATCTCGAATTCCGAGATTCTTACCTAATTTAAGCTTAAATGACTGGGTCAATAGTTCTAACACAATGAAATATAATCATAATAATGACGTTCACAAAAAATCTTATTGAAAATTGTGCTTTCATAGCCAATATGAAAAGCTAATCACTCAATCCCGACGCATACCCAAATCTAAGCCCATTTTTTTCGTAAAACTGGTTATCGTAAAGTGACTGAACGAGTATCCTTGAGTTTGCAGTGCACCAGGAGTTCATTAGCCTTTGGAGTTTCTGCGCAGTTAAAATTCGAATGTAAAAAATGTACAAATCGATAAAAAGATAACAAACACCCGGGTCGAAAAGATAACTTCATTTTGACTTAAAATTTAAGTCATTTTTTGTTAGCTAAATTTAAGTCAAAATCAAGTCAGAAGTTGCCTTTTTTCTGTTTAAGTATTAAAATTACTATGAAAGTTGACTAACTTTTGACTTATTGGCTTACTTAGGATCGATTTAAGGCCAAAAAAGTCAAATTTAAGTCAGAAATTGACTTGATTTTGACTTAAATTTAAGTCAAAAAAGTCAAATTTAAGTCAAATTAACATCGATTTCCTCAGTTTTGCGCAATCGTTAGATATAACAGTTAGAACATGATAAAATACGTCATGTACAAAGTAATCATGACAAGCGTGTCATATGTCAAAAAATGATAAAAGTTTAATTAATTTAGAAATTATTAATTATTAATTTAAGTTTTTAAGCGATTGAATTTATTCATGGACTGGAGTAATGAGAAGAAATTGACGCATCTAGAGTATCTGAAAAAATCACAAATTATTAATTGAAAAATCGACGGTACGTTGGACTCGAACACTGGACCTTTCGAACATCAGGAGACGACACAACCACTCCGCTACTGAAGAGATCTAAGAATAAAATTTGGTTTTGTTCTATAAGAAGACTTTCCTATTCTAGTTGTCAGCAGTTCGTTAAATTTAAGTCAAAAAAGGCAAAATTAAGTCGATGACTTGATTTTGACTTACTTGACTTAAATAAATAAGCTTAAAAAAAAGTAAATCTTGTCGCGGTGAAAAGATTGTTTGTTTAAGTCAAATAAGTCAAAATTAAGACAAAAAAAGTTATAAAAGTTAAATAAAAGTCTGATTTAAGTCAAAAAAGTCAAATATTGAGTGAAAATCGGCGGTAAGCTGAAAACTACAAAGGAATAAAGTCTAAACCAAGTTATATTTTCGACCCGGGCAGTCACTGATCTGAGCTTACCACTAAAAATACAGCACTAACCTATAAGAGTATTACTGATGTATAAAGATGATATGATGAAGGTGATGCTTCATTTTCTAGGGATTTAACTATCACAAACAACGAAATCATAAACATGTTCGTGTTTAAGTTCTTTTGCTACTAAAGAGTAGATAATAACTTAATTATTATTATATATGACACGGTATGATTTTATAAAAGTGCAGATTATGTGAAGCAGGTGCGATGTTGCACTGTCACGTCGGACACCTACTAGAATTACAGGATGCGAACTTCCGTTCAAGTGAAGTTACCGATCTCACATTTCATGCCGCAATTCTTAGAAAAAAGTTTACCAAGGACGCCAATGACGTCAGCCCACGCCATGTCGTTAAAACCTAACCCCTTGAGACGTTGTTTGTTCGGTAGCCGAACAACTTACCTATATCGCGTGCCAAATGCCAAAAGGGCGTATAAATATTATACGCCCTTTTGGCTTTTTGAAACCAAAAGGGCATATAATTTTTTTTTGTGCCAATCGTTTTGTAAACATATTATAAGCCTAAAAATGAAAAAAAAAATTCCAAAGCCAAAAGGGCGTATGTCTCAAATTATACGCCCTTTTGGCTTTAAGACATTGAAAACTTGATGATCTAATGCCAAAAGGGCGTATAATTTCAGACATCCGCCTTTTTGGCTTTGGAAAATTTTTTTCTCGTTTTTAGGCTTATAATATATTTACAAAACGATTGACAACTAAAATAAATTATACGCCCTTTTGGCTTTTGAACACTGAAAATTGAGTGACCTGAAGCCAAAGGGGCGTATAATTTTTCTTTTTTGCCGATCGTCTTGTAAGTATTTTCTGAGCCTAGAAATCAAATTTTTTTATACGCCCTTTTGGCATGGAACCCTATCTAACTGCTGTAATACGCCCTTTTGGTATTTGGCACGCGATATGTTATATACAAACATAATTCCGATTATTCTGCTGCTACTTGATATGTCAGGGACCAAATAAATGGAAAGGATAACCTAGCAAAATCTGCGATTTCAGAATAAAACCATACTTATATCAATCAAAGTGTGATGCATATCGCGATATTGTAGCAAACTGAAAAAGAGGTATTACATCACGAGAAAAAATAAAAGATATAATAGTTGATAAACATGATCGTTAATTAGTATATTTCACAGTTAGGGTACTAAGGTAGTCTTTATGTGGGCGGGGCAAAACAATTGCCCCGGCCGGATAAAGACTACCTCAGTACACTACTGTGAACTGTATTTTATTCAACAAATGTTCGATTTTAGCGATTTCTTATAATCTGCGAAACAAAGTCCGTGGCTGTTTAGCGACACGGCGCAAATGTGTAGGTTGTCACATGAGTGTGATTTTAGCAGACATTCGATGATTTTCAAAAATTTTATAAATAATTTAATTTATTAAAAAATGATAACATAAAATAATGCACTTATAAACGATTAAATATACTACATGTGCAATTTTTTACATTTTTTAATAAAAATTATTTATTTATTTATTTGAATATTTAAAAAAATTAGTTGTCGGCTGAATTTACATTCATGGTTATCACAAATATTTCATATTAAACACGTTATGTTATAAAAGAATATTAATTATTAACATATTTATTTTAAATAATAGCATTTTTACTAACAATAATTGATTATTTTAATTGTTTAATTACTCAATATGACACTGTATGTATTTCATGTGAATCTCAGTATTTATTATACTAACCGTTCAACAAATATTTCGGGTAAAAATATTAAGGGGTTTAATAGTTTTAAGGGGATAATAGTAGAGCGCAAGTAACCGACTTGCCTTCATTATTCAACGCGCGTAAATTTAAAACTGTTCTTACTACCTCTATAATAGGCTCATTATATCACCTCGGTGAAAAACGAAGAAATCTGTTTTAAATTTCTAATATTATTGAGCGGCGGTCGATAAACAGCCACTTAGGGATTTGCTTCGCAGACATGAGAAAGCGCTATAATCGGGCATGCGTTGAATAAAATATTTTTTTCTTATGTTTCTTTCTGCTATTGATATGAGATTATTTTTTTATTGATGTTGAATATGATATTATCGAAAACTTTAAATTAATACCAAGGTTCTTAACAAGAAATTTTTGTGTATATGAACTTTTAATTTAAACAATTTACGTATGGCATGAGTGCTTACGGCATGCACATTTGGATTTACCAAACTTTTTTATCTTGCTCCAGAGTCCCACGGCGTCCTGAGAATCTTCAACCGAAGTCGTTGCTAAATCTGACGACCACCAGTGTGACAAATAAAAAACAGTCACCAAGGCGTAAGAGCTTTTAAGATGGAGCTCAACTTTTGGAGTTTACTCCTTAAGAATCGATTTTCATATATAAGGCCGGGGTATGAAAATATACGGGAGTAAAATCAAACTACGATGTCACACGAAGCGTTAAACGAAAAAGGGAGCCTGAGAAACGGCTACCACCTCCAAGGAAGACAGCAGGCAAGCTCACGAACTTACATACATACATACATACCATAATGTACTATGTAGGTATATTATAGTATGTATGTGTTCAAGTATTTATGTACAGTCAGGGACATTAATGCCTGGCCCTTTGAAGACTATGGTATATGTATAGATATGAATACTACATGTATAGTGTCGTAAGGCCCGGCATTAATGCCTCCGAGTCCTCCGAGTGTCCGTCGGGATCTATGTACAGTAGAGCGCCTACGTAACTATATACGTATATACTTTATTTCTTCGATATTAATCTACAACAACTGTCAACTTGCGAATATTTTATCTTAAATTTTATATTCTATTTATAATTAACATAAATATAAATTTATATCAATTGATATTCATTTTAAAATTGAAAAAATTACTAAGTAAATAACACTCACAAAATACAATAAAATATGGAATTAACCTATTCGAGTAAAAGTGATCCAAGATTTGAAGAACACGTGAATGCGGTATGGTACCACTATTCATGCAATGTTTTTGCGATTTATTACACATATATCTTCCGATGTCCATGTATCATATTTCAGTTACCACAAACCGATTGTCTCAGTATTCAAAGATGTTGTTTAGCTTATTGCATTAAATTATGGTTGTTTATGTGTTTATGGTTTTGTTATGTATTTTAACGAATTCATTGTGTATTTAATAAAAATAAATGTATCACGCATGATCTAAATATCATAAAAAATGCATTTATTTACCCTCATTTACTAATCCATTTATTTTATAATCGTTCGTAAGGAGTAAACTCCTGTCGTGCGTCGGAGCTGACACACACACTTTTTTTTATGTTATTTAAACCAATTACAATTTTTTCTAAACACATAGTTTTCATTCTTTTCCAATTTTGTAGAAGATGACATCATCGTAACAAGATAATGGTGCAATATATAATTGTTTCTTTATTGTAAACATAAGGTGCTCGATTAAAATTCATTGTGTTCAAGATGTGCATTCAGACGGTATAAATAAAAAAATTATTTGTAGATACTCTGCTATGTCTCTTCATTGTCAGTAGACGAAGGTCAAGTTCATTTAAATAGAATTATTTAAATATTCATTTTAAACATCTAAAATATATGAAACAATGTTTGTAAAATCCAAATTCGTATGACTCTGATGTTCATTAAGGAAAAAAGTTGATACACTGTAAAAAAAAGCGGTGTTAAAATGGACTCATTTTAACACCGCTGTGTAACACCGATGACTTAAAGTCGTTTTGAGGAAAACGCGATTATTGTTTTAATTGAATTTTGGTGACGGCTTCTGCGATTTTGGCCGCCATATGTATTATATTTCATAAAATAGGATTGAAAAAATTATAAGCAAGCAGAAACTATACAACATGATGGTAAAATTACTAACTGTTTTATCAGCTGTTAAGATTTTTTTTTAGCTTTACCTACAGAGGAGATAACACCACTCGCGCGAAAATTCAAACAAAAAAACTAATTTGGCACAATTTTTTACAGTGAAACTGTTTTTTTGTATGATTTCTTATTGGTGAAAATAAAAGCGCACGCGCAGCACGCAGTTCAAATTTCCAGTTTTTTTAAAATAGAGGTTGAATACAGCTTTAAGAAAAATTCAAAAAAAGTTAACAAATTGTAATGTAAAAATTTAATCGAAATAATTTGTGTATGACATGAGCGCTTAAGGCATGCTCATTTGGATTTTCCAAACTATTTTATTTATTTGATTAAAAAATAGAAATTACGAACTAAAAAACTGAAATGAAAGGAAACTAGCTCTTAGGTCTATAAAAATAGGGGGGCTCTTTTGAAATGGATGTGGATATCCCTTTTGCCTTACTAATACTAATTTTGTCTGTCATCCGGATCGCCTTTTCCAGATGTTCTTCCGTGGACTTAACATCCCGCCGTTCACTTCTGCAGAAAATAAAACACAACAGTAAGTTAAAGCGTAATAAGTAATAATGTTCAGAAAATGGCGAGGGACCATTTTTAAAGTTATAAAAAGTGACATTATCTTGTGCAACTTATTCTCCACAACAAATTAGACGAAGACCCATAACCTAAAGACTGATTGGTTATCCATAGACCTAAGCGGACATTTAAAGCTAATTACAATAAAATTTCATTTAAAAGTTTTTAAACTCACATTGCTTGGCATTCTCTGGCCGTCATGGTATTTGTCCTTTCTCTCATCCCGCTCATTCTGAAACTAAAAACGAGACCACTTATTACATAAATCCAATTAAACAGTAAAGAATTAACAAATCACTGTTTGAACCAACCGCTAGCGAATGAGACGTCACTGCAATCTAGTGTTGCTAACCGCAAATGTAGACGTCTAGCAGGTTTTATCGCAACTGACGATCTGAAACTTAAAGTAGTGGTTAAAGAGGAATTTTAAGGAGCGACGTCTCGGCCTGTGACTAATTACACACTAACTGGACGATCTTAACATATATAAGTTATATGCGATTAGTAATTAATATAAAGGAAGCTTTGTCCTGTTATAATCTCTAGTTTGGCAATAAATTAAATGTCCAACACAGAAGCCCGTTATGTTTCCAAGGACTCGTCACAACAGTTACGGTCTTTGTTCCTAGTTCGTTACGGCAAAATTTGCGTCAGATTATTTGTTTGCGTAGGTGGTACCTATTAATTCATTGTTTACTTAAATTGTCACGGCTTCAATCGATTAACAACGCGGCGGATGTTTAATGTCCGTTTAAAAATAAAAACAGTTAAAAATACACGAGGTACTTACTGCTCTCGAGGCGTCCTGAGGTAAAATAGCTGCATCGTCGCCTTGCAGATGCACTTATATACTTGCAGCATTGTTTGACGAAACAGGAATTTTCGGGTCGTGTAGTTTATCTTTCAAGATCACGTAGAGGGCGCAAACTCGATAACTTTTATTGCATTTCTTCTCTCTTGCGAATACGGATTACGTGCGTCACAGTTTTATTATCGAGACAGTAAATGTCAAAGCTATAAATTTATTATTTTATGGGCAATCAAAGCATTTGTAACATCCACTTTAAGGCTTTTTATGTATGCAGAAAAAAAAAACCAAAAGAGATCGTTTTTAAGGCCACGTATCTACCCTAGGACAGCGCGTCGAGCGCTATCTTAGAACAAAGACCGCGAGAGAAGTTAAGGTGACATAACTTGGTTGTTCTTCGATACAACATTAACTTGCGCTGAAAATAAATTTTCTAGATTGTTTATCATGGTATTCTTCAATTGCAAATTTCGATACGAAGAAATTCTGAGTTTCGACTTCGAGAATATACCAGGATACTGGAGATACACGGAGTGATATAATTTTCAGATGAGCAAGTGCCAAACATGAATTTTCATTTTTTATCAATGAATTTAATTTTTCTTGAAATTTGTGAAAACGTGACTAAAATGAAAAAAAAAATTGCGCTAATTCCACTATTTTCATAAAAAAAGCAGAAAAAAGTGCATTTTTGTTTTCGTTTACGTCACGTATAAAAAAAAATCAATTTAAACAAAATTCATTGACGGGAATTGAAAATTCAGGTTTAACACTCATCTTAAATTTATATCCCTCCATTTGTCTCTAGTATGCTTTTATAGCTTCTCAAACAGACCTTTTTGTATGAAAAATTAAGCAATATCCCTAGACCGTGTTGATATTTAACCTATTTTTTCTATGTCTATGAGTACGTAGCATTTGATAAAAGGACCGGATTGAGATTTATGAGATATTTTGTATAATAGATCCTTTCTTAATTTTTTGTCGAGAAGTTTGGTTGAGTGGTAGAGTTACACAGCCTGTGAATCGACGGTTTCTGGGTTCGATTTCCGGTTTGGGCAAACAAACCTTACGAGGGAAACTTTAGTGCAGAAAGTTACAGTGTGAAGTGCTAATTAGGTAATTGATTTTATGATAGATAGATAGATTGACACTTTATTCAATTGACATAAAACAGCACAACACAGTAATAGACAAACAACAAACATACAAGTAAACATGAATCAGCAAGCAATCAATAAAGTAAACAGAGTAAGAAACAGAAACAAATAATTTCATAAAACTATTTTACACCATGTTATCTGTATCATGCCAATCAAATTGGCGCTGACTCAGCATATTGCTGCAGTACCAGACTGCAGCGCTGGTATTCTGCCATGATGTTACTTATTGAGTTTTCTTTGTAGGTAATAATAACCTTTTTCAAACTTCATAAATTCACCTTTAAAAAAGTACTTTATAAAGAAAAACTGAGGGTGCTGCTCTATAAGGTCCTAATTTATTAGTGACTTTCCTTTTAACACGTTATTGTGTAGGTCAAAATTTATCATTTGAGTCAAAAAACAAAGGCATAATATTAAATTGAAAAGGTCTTGAAAAATTTTGTTATGATATTTTTTCATTAATAAGATGAATAAACCCATCCATTCAAACGTAAATAATAATGGCAGTAGTAGAGCGGGCGAGCGGGGAAAGGCCGGCTTCAAGTGATAGAGAA
This sequence comes from Aproaerema taeniolella, assembly GCA_949987775.1. Taxonomy (NCBI): domain Eukaryota; kingdom Metazoa; phylum Arthropoda; class Insecta; order Lepidoptera; family Gelechiidae; genus Aproaerema; species Aproaerema taeniolella. The sequence continues at coordinate 234,321 of CATLJT010000203.1, forward strand.
CCATTCCTTTATCTTTAAATGGAAAATTATTTTTTTATTTTTTTTGCTAAATTTTATTTTAAGATAATTAAATTTTATGTTGTTTTTTGGAATACTATTAACCTATACAATAACGTCTTTGAAGGAAAGTCACTAATAAATTAGGACCTTATATAATTAGATAGAAGTTATTTTTAAGAGCTATCGTCGAATATAAGTGAGTCGGAAGAAATAAAAATTATTGTAACTGACCCACAAATATCCAAAAATAAAACAAAAACTTTTGTGCTGAACTGGCACTGAACAAAAATTTGGAATGTACCAGCAGCCAACCAAATACATTGCATTGTTGGTACAGAGGCCAGCGCATCAGGTTACTCCATTTTCATTGCAAAACCGCTCATATCACAACAGCACAGAGTGCACGCGTGTGGTAACCTGAGTTGGGGCCGTCCGTGCATTGCTAAATTTAGACAACGTATTATATACTCATATACAATATGCCATTTTTTAAATTTTCATGACATATAAAGTTATGTGACTTATGTTACCCCAACGAGGATTATAGGCGTATAATATCTAAAATATCTAAACTTTTGTCAGCTTCCCCGTTCATAGTTCGGCTATTCTGCACTTTTTTAACGAACCAAAACTAAATACTTAATACAGTGTTAATAAGAACGAAGTTGATTAAGTATTTAGTCTTCAAATCTTAATTCGGCCCTGTCGGAGAAACTAAATTATTTAAGGATATCACTTTTTGAAAACAATAAACGGCTTATTTTTTATTTTTAAGCAAAGGAATCTATGGCCGTACATCCGGTGTTTTCAATGCATTTCTTATTTTTAAAGGCGGGAAACTCAATAGAAACTGACAATTGACATTTGTTTCATTAAAACGGAATATGGTCTAATAGGTTTGATCTATGGCTTTGATGTTCTGACATGAAATAAGGGCTATTTATTGATTTTTGATTTTAGTTTACATCAAGCGTAGTATTGCGTATTATAAGCCATGGATAAATATTATAATATTACTATTCTAATAAGTTTCTTAGTTTGGATCAAGCACTGACACCTTTGCTTATTTCTACAAATGTCCATTGAAGGGAAAAGCTTAGTCATTTCTATCTTTAATTTTTTATTGAATCATTTTTACACAATTATCGCAAAGCACAATAAAAGCAGCGTGCTAGCTGAAATCTCAAATGCACGGGGGTTGTCTTAGATACTGACATATGTGACCTGTTTTAGAAACTTCTATTCCTCTGAAAATCAAAACTAAGTCCGTATTTAGCACTTAGGAATTCGTGTGCCATTTATTGTACTAACCTAAGTAATAGGTCTTTCAACATACAATTTTCGTAAATTTTTTACTCCATATATTTTTATTTTATCAAAATTTATTTTTTATATAAGTACAAAATCCTTAAGTTTTTCACAGAAACGCGAAATACAATATTAATTAGGTAACCACTTTTTGTGGGATTGTTAAGACAACATAAAACTTTTTAAAGATGTTTTAGAGGCACCACTAAAGGAGACTCAAGTGTAAAGTGTTGATTGTCTATCTCTCTCAGTATCAAAATAACAAAAACGACTGCTACTTAAGTATAGATCAGAGTCTGAGTCGCGTTCTATAATACGGACCTTAATCTATCAAAAGCAGTAACAATGGTATAGAAAATATAACCGATAGAGGAAACAACTATGTTTGAGCTTTGTTTTTAGATCCAAAGTAATGTATTAAGTATCAACCTTATATGACATAGTTAGCCAAGTTTTCAAATAAAAAATATTTTTTGAAATTGCTTTTCCTTATACGAACGAAATAGTTGCTATTCGTTCATATAACGAAAATATGAACGAAATAGTTGCTTTAATAAAAAACGGCAATTCATGTATCTGTAGTTGTGTTTCAAATATATTTGGATTTGAATTTGAAAGTACAAACTCGGTCTATAAAAATACATACAACACGCAGACGAAGTTGCGGGCATCAGCTAGTGTCCAGATATTTGAAGAAAACCACTAAATACTAAATTACGTTTATTTAAGCTCAGGAGCAAAACTAAAAGTGACAATCAAACATTAAATCTACATGTACCCACTTAATGCATCTTATTAACACAAATAAGTTAAACAAGTACTACCCACAAGTTGTATACATAACATACCTCCCCTCTAAGTGAATATATACCATGAATCATTATGAAACAAAACCAATAAAATATTTATTTAACAAAACTAAACTTCTATATAAATGTGATTCACAATTAATACAAAAATAACATGAAATTAATCTTTAGTGTTAGAAGTACATGGTCTTTCATAAGGGACTCTCGTATGTATATGTCGGATCAGGGGGCCGATCTTGTTCGTTTTTCATAATTATAGGTTTTATGGAACTCTACAAGACGTGAGACAGTTCCTCAGTACGCGCACGCGTCTAACCAAAGCTCGCCCTTAATTTCCACTGAAGCTTTTAACTATACCACCCCGCGCCGTCGCACCGAGACTCTGCCGAAGCAACACGTATCTGTAGCTATACGTATTACTTGCGTTTTGTAGCGCCCATAAGATAACTGTTCCGACACGGCCATCCTGCGAGACACACGACCTCGTGTGTTCATCCTGTAAGACAAAAATAAAATAGGAAAGCATTATCCGCTCGCTCGGCCAACTCTGACTCTAATCAGTTTTTTAAACAGTCATTTTCCAGAGACATTAGATTCATATTGTACATAGTTACATTACAAAACACATCCAGTATGAACTAAAGACAACCACTTCAAATACACCCATATCACAACTTTTCAAATAACATAATTCTCATTTTCTTTAAGAAAGCTTTGACACAGTATTAATATACATCACATTCAAATTAAATACAATGACATAGCTAATAGCTCTGCATTCAACTTAACCGGCACACCTGGCCCAGGAAATCCCTGTTTCCACAGACGGTTTCTACGGAACCACGCGCATTCCCACCTGGAATCGCGACAGAGACGGTTTCCACGAAACCACGCGCATTCCCAACTGGAATCGCGACACTGACGGTTTCCGCAAAACCACGCGCATTCCCAACTGGAATCGCGACACAGACGGTTTCCGCAAAACCACGCCAAGGCATCCGCATTACCGCCTACTCACGGACTACGGACTACCATTGGCAGACTTACGTCAACTGAATGCAAGCTATTCAGCCACTTGGGACCCTGATTGTCCCTCACCATCTGAACTCTGTTCTAGACTAGACTCGTCAAAGTTTCCCTCATTACTTGGCATCATTCTAAGTTTATCATGGGCATACTTGTAAGTGCGTCTCGAATTCAAAGCTTGTAAGGTATATCGATCTCCATCTAAAATCTCAATTATTTTAAAAGGACCTTTAAATTTAGGATCCAACTTTGTTTGATTTCGTTCCTCATTTTCAATTAAAACAAAATCACCTACAGAGAATTTATTCAGCCTTACCTTATTTCTGTCAAACATCTGTGTCGCCGACAGGCTGGCATGATAGTTTTTTTACTCTCTTTTTGTCTTTGGACTTGACGTTCAGTTTTGTCATGCAGTTTAGGTTTCGGTTCTTCTTCTTAAATTGTATTATTTTCTTTTATTACATTATTTTTACGCCATAATAAGTTAGTTTTCCTCCCTTATCCTTCACATTTTGGTCCTTCGATTTTACTAGCGTCCTAAAGTATTTTTTTTTTTAAATTTTTCAAAATTCAAATTTTTGAAACTCAAAATTTTAATAATATCGTAAGCGATGATTACTCGCTCAAAGGTAAGGGAAGAGTCTTTAGCCGCTCAAAGCGAGCCCGCTGCGGAGGGGGGGCCCGCGCCCGCTCCATTATCTTCCCGCAGCGGTCGATCTAACTCGCATCGATCTCACGCGTCAAGTGTGAAAGCGGCCAAAGCCAAGTATAAATTGACGATGGCGGAGCTGCAGCTCAAGAAAATAGCTGCGGAGGAGGAGGTCGCACGAGCGACTCTGCAAGGAGAGTTGGCCGCCGCATCGACAGACGCCAAGAGTGTTGCTAGTCAGCACTCGTCGGTAAGTAGGCGCACTGCGTATACGGCTGCATGGATGGACAACTCTCCCCTTCATGTACGACCAGAGTTACAGGATTTACAGGTGAGTAATATTCACGACAATATAAATAATGAGCCCAAGATCTTGGGTGCGCCTAGCGCCCCACAAGATTGTAGCTTAAATAGGCTAATAGCGGCTTTGTCTGCCTTACCTAAAAATACAGAAAAGTTACCCGCCTTTAGCGGGAAGCCTCAAGAGTGGATCATTTTCAAGCGATGCTATGACGATACGAAGGGTTCTTTTTCTAATAAAGAAAACCTGAACAGGTTACGTACTGCGTTCTCCGGGGAGGCAAAGGACTTAGTTTTGTCTCTCTTATTAGTTTGCAATGACCCGGAAGACGTAATACGTACTTTAGAGCTGCGCTTCGCTCGCCCTGAGAAGATTGTACAGTGCGAAGTGATACAGATACGGAACCTGCCCAAGTTGACTAACCCCGAATCTATGTTTAATTTAGCAGCTAAATTAAAAACTACCATTTGTATTATAAACTCATTAAATCAAAAAGCATACATATATTCGCCTGAACTTTTAGAGAATGTTCTTCATAAGCTTACACCTCTGTTGCAGAGTAAGTGGTGCGGTTATGCTGCTAGCCGGTACGTTCCTGGTGCCCCGCAGCTTGAACTGCTGGCGAGTTTTCTCGAGGAAGAAGCCTCGTAAGCGATGATTACTCAAGATATCGCTGCAAAGATGAAGTCGCCAAAGACCTAAAAGAGCTAAAAGTGCCTGGTCGAAACTGGTGAAAATTGGCACAAGACAGAATGGAATGGTGCAATTTAATGTCTTCAAGATCCACTTTGGGTCGATAAGCTAGTATACCTAAATAAAATATCTACTCTGTATGACAGAAAGAAAGTGCCTAATTCTAAATTATTTCAATGATAATTCCAAAAGCTTCTGACTCGAGTATTATTTAAGTATTACAAGATTTTACTAGCCAACCTCTTTCAGTCATAGCAAAGTTCATTATTTGTATATGTCAGAAAAGTCTTGGAAACAAGAAATGCTCCTTGATTACCTAGACTTAATTTTTATATTTTATTCATTATGTCTTCTAAGGTGGCAGTCCAATGGTAATGAGCCAGCCTTGTAATCGGAAAGTTGCGGGTTCAAATCCTAGTGCGGGCCTGTACCACTAAACTCGTCTTTTCGGATTTATGAATGGATTTTTCATTAATTATCACATGCTTAGCGGTAAAGTAGAACATCGCGATGATACCCGCACGTGTGAGAAAATTCGTTTTCGAAAGGCATTGGGCCAGCGTGGAGGACTATGGCCTACATTCCTTTCGTGTTTCGAAGGGAGGCCAGTGCCCTTCGATGGAGACGTATATGGACTGATAAAAAAGTCTCATATAACGCCGCAAACGTCATCAAAATGCTGACAAAAATAGATTGGGTCTTGGCGGAAGATCAGCGCTGTGGGAAATCCAAAGTGGTTTACCCACAGTACGTATGCTGAGTCAGCGCCCTTTCACTGCCTTACTTATTGTTTAATTGTCGTTTTACGTTTACTTAATACTTAGTTATAAGATTATTATTATTGTTGACAATGATTGTAATAGCAGTGAATAAAGTTTTTATCTATCTATCTATCTAATACGCTTGATTGTTTACCTAGACACTACTACAGATATTGTAAACCCTCACCTTATAAGCTTCTTGGACACACTGCTTCAGATCAGCACACTTGAACTGCGATGCGAGACAGGAGACAGGCGGACAGTCAGCCTCGTCTTGCTTGTCGAAGCAGTCGTCATCTCCGTCGCACACCCAGGACGCCGGTATGCAGTGTCCCGTTCTAGGACAGGTGAACTGGGGAAATAGAAGTGAGAATAATAAATAGGTCTTTACCTATGAAATTGCCGATTTTTTCTCAAGCTTTCTTTTGTTCATAATTTATTTTATTGAACAGCTATTACTAAAATGGTTTTATATTTCAAAACTTGGTCATATAACGGATATTTTGAATAAAATTAATAAACTTTTACTTTGGATTTATTTAATGAAAACGAAACTTAAACTAAACATAACTCGTTTAATCTATTGCCGGTTTCATTGCTTATTTTTGCTGTACCTTTGCTACAATTACAACTTTCAACAAACTAAGTATGATGAAAATTAGCTTAATGTTGTCCAAACCTTACCACAAAGTAATGTTACATTTGGATTTCGTATCTCCAGGAAAAATCCAAAAACGTTAGAGTGAAAAAATCAGTTTTCCAGAAATGTTGTACGAAAAACAGCAATTTCATAGGTGTGAAGACCTATAATTAAGCAGTAGCATTTAACAAACCGCTCGTAATTCAGTCGTTAAACCAAGCCAGAGATCATTTTTCGGTTTGACTGTTCTGACATTAGGATTAGGTAAGTTTTTCATGAGCATGATTATCCCTACAAGAAGGCCCAGTCGAACTAACTTCTCGGAACCGAAGCGTGGTTAAGAAAAGTACACATGGGCATGGAACCTGATGGTGTGACCATTGAGGTAATTAATCATACGCGTTTCCTAGCCTGAGAGGCCTCGTTAAACCTTCGCTTCCGGCTGTTATCAACAGTCTTTAGTCATTTAAACCGAGTCAAAGGCTATTTGGTCTTTTAAAATCGATGAACCTCAGTCAAGTTCACCATAAATACGTTTTTTTTTCTTGTCTTGAAAATAAGGACTTTCTAGTCTTGAAAATAAGGAATGCGTTTTGGTTTCTAAGACTTTTTTCAATGTTAATCCACAAGATCATGCTCTAAGCCCTAAGCCTCGTCAAAATCCTGCTAAATAATAAAATATAGTCAACCTCCATGAGGTATACCTCCAAGATAAGCTTCTTCTTATCGTGTAGGTAAAGTCAAGTGTGTGGCGAACTTGGCTAACCCTGGTGTCAGAGTTTTCAAACCGCACAATGGTCTCTGACTTGGTTTTAACGAGTGTAGTCAATCGACAACAGCCGAGACCGACAGCTTAACGTGCCCTCCGAAGCACGGAAACGCTCGTGATAAATTGCCACTTTGGTCACCCATCAGGTTCCCTGCTTTGTACGTTGCTTAACCTCACTGATCGGTTGAGATAAGCGAGCGCAACTGGGCTCAGTAAGTAACAATGAGAAACAAACCTGGAAGTAAGCGCAAGTTTTCTCAGCACAATGGGTGCCTTCATCAGATCCATCTCCACAATCATTTTCAGAATCACACTTCCACGTATTAGGGATACAACGTCCGTTATCGCACTGGAACTGTGAAGAGCTACATGTAACATTGACGCATCCAACTTCGTCCGAAAAGTCTCCGCAATCGTTCTCTGAGTCGCATTTGAATGTAGCTGGGATGCAACGGCCTGATTTGCACATGAATTCTGATGCGCTGCAGGTTGTTTCTGAAAGAAAAGGTATTGATTAGTTGGAGAAGTAGCAAGAATAGAAAATGCAACAGAATCCTCGATTTCTAAGCTAGGGATAGTTTTCGGGAAGTTTAACTTTATGATCTTTACTAAACATACATCATATGTATGTTAAACATACATATGTTTTTTTTTATAAGTTGCATTGGTAACATTCGTTTGCGCAGAAAAGTACAGCTGCGCAATTCTCCAAGCGCAAACATCGTTATACTTGTAAACTCGTCGATAACACATCGGCTAGAGGACAATTCGGCATTCACTCAAGTGCACTAGCGCCGTATCATTGCGGATGGCGCAAGTAAGTACCTACTTCATTCTTGATATCGAATACATCCTCAATTTTAAACGTCATACTCATGACATACGGTGTTACATCTGTGACCTCGTTGTTTTTCACAGCGATGTGACGCTTAGAGAATTACACTGCTGTCTCAAACAGGCGGTGAATGCCATTTACCAATGACACAGCATACTTCAAACATGGCACATACGCAACAACTATTAGCGGAAAACCACGTACATGTGTACGCCATTCAAAAATAATACTCCTGCGTGGCTACATCAACGTAATTTTCTCTTATTACACACAAGGTCGCGCATTAAAGAATACATACATCAAAAAAACAAAAATATTTGTTTACTTGACTTACTTGTACAATTCTGTTCCTCATCACTGTTGTCCAAGCAATCATCATCTCCGTCACACACCCAACTCTTCGGAATACATCGCTGGTTGTTGCAAGTGAAGTCCCAGGAGTTAGGACAGGCTTGCACAGGCGGTTCTGAACTTGGATCTGGTACGCAGCTGGTGCCATCTGGAGCTAGCTTCTCTCCGTAAGGACATCCACACTTTACAGTCAACAATTCTGTGTTATTTCTCGGGATGGCAAAGCAGAGTTTCTGACAGTTTCCATTGTTTCTTGCACAAGGTTGCATAGGATCTATTTTCTGCACTTCTTTACTGTAAACTTTGACGCCGTATAATCTATTCGTTTGAGGTTCTCTAACCATTATGTCTTCCTGCTCACCAGTCAGCTTATGTAACCTTACTATAGCGTCTAATCTCCAATCGGTTATATACATAAATTCCTTATGAATGACAATTGAGAACGGGTGTCTGATTAGTCTCGAATTGACTGTCTTTACATCTGTACCGTCGAGTTTGGCATGCTGAACATGGTCTAATAAAGCGTCGCACCAATAGACACGATCCGCACCGAAATCTATAGACAGACCATTAGGCCAGCCGAGCGTGACGTTTTCAAACACAAGCAATCCGGTACCATCTGTGTTAGCCCTGCTAATGTTCGCAGGCCGATCCCATTCGGAGAAGAAAATATAACCTTTGTTCGGGTGTACGACTATCGCTCTAGGTCTCTTCAAGTCTTTCAACAACGTGCGTTTGTATGCTACGTTCCTGGTCGACAAAACATTCAAAGTTCCCTTTCTCGAATCTATGTAGTACAAGTTCTTTGAAGCCCAATCCACTGCTAAACCTTCTACGCCTTCGTTTTGAGATGCTAAGACAATTTCCTTTGCAGTTCCGTTTCTGTGTACCCTGTAGATGACATCTTGGAGTACGTCTGAGTAGTAAATGTGTTCGTCTCTTGCGTCGAAGTCTAGACCTACAAATCTAGCTCGTCGTGACACCACAGGTAATATAGCATCGCTGAACCCTTCAATGACTGGATTCAAGACTTTTCCTTTGATAAATCTTTGCTGAGAATACATTAGGAACTCACTGACTAAATCACAATGTCTCAAATCGCTTTCAAGTCTAAAGCCAATGTTGCAAGCGCATCTGTAACCAAGACCTCCATTCTGCAATGCGGTGACTATGCACATTTGTGAGCAGCCTCCATTATTGTTACCACAGGGGTTATTGACAGACGTTTGTTTTAAAGAATGTATCACAGTTATTGCTTTTGGATCACGAATGTCTTTCATCTTGTAAATCGCTTCGATGCTACTGGAACCTTCGTATTTGTCGACGGAACTGATTCCTTGTTTAGTGCTATCGGACCAGTATACTCTATCTTCGTATAAAGCGAGTCTAGCAGGGCTTGGTACTTGCTGTCCTCTGAGGACCAGGAAGCGATGGTTGCCATCGTAGTCTACTGTTTCGATGTAGTCTAGAAGAGAATCGCACCAGAAGACTCTTCGAGCGATGATGTCTACGGCGATACCAGATGCTTTGTAAGCCGCTTCGGAAACTATTGATTTGGTGTGAGTACCGTCCATGTTAGCGCGGATGATCTGGAAAAGTCAGACATTTTGTTTTAAATAACGCTTATTAGTCTTAAAGATTTTGGTTTTATTGTTTTGTCTACAAAGATGTAAGTTTCACACAATAACACTTGCAAAATGCGCATTGTCTTTTAATATGTTTCTCTCGGCCATATATTTGGTAATTTGCAAGATTCTTGTAATATTTTGAAGTACCTAGTTAAGTTCTACTTGTTCAGTAGTTTGTCAAAGGTCAGAAATCACTTCAGTGGTTTCATTGCAATTTGGTAAAGGAGTCACGCTATAAAAAAAATTTAAACCATCAGAGGTCCCTGCCTATCCCAATAGGACAAAGGCGTAAGCCTATGTATGTATAAAACCAAAACAATCTCTTTAATCGTTGTAAAAAAAACATAGATCACATCTTACCTGGCTACTATCAGCAACGAACATCAACCCAAGTGTAGGGTCTAGCGCCAAATCCGCTGGATTGGTCAGATTGGACCCGAGTACCACAGCATGCCATCGCCCGTCCAGCTCAAAAACGTCAATCTTCTGTCCAATAGCATCAGCGACATACAGCTTGTCACCGACCCAGTCGACAGCTAAAGCTACTGGTGCCCAGGAACCAGCCACTGTGATATCACTTCCTGAGTAGGTGGTTAGACCAGCAGGAATTGACAGTCGTTGAGAGTGGATCTGTGGATATGTTTGACGGATTAGTTATTGGCAGATCATTAAAAGGTCTGTTTTATTAAATTTCTGGTATCTCAAAGTTCCAAGCTCAGGTTTACTTTGCTAATTAGGTATCTTAAGTCGTGTAGAAAAATAGACACGAGCCGAAAACAAAGCTGCTTTAAGACAAGAATCCTTAGAATAAATAAATATATAAAAAAAAAACCCCAACCGGAAATCAAACCCAGGAAGGTCAATCAGAGGCAGCGTCACTATCACTGGTACTGAATTAACCATGTGCTATGAACTAATATTGGATTTGTAGCCAGTATACTTTTTACTAGCTGCATTGTAGCCCAGTAGCCCCTCCACAAAACTGTTGTCTTTAAATGAAATTGGATAACATAGATCTAGAAATATTCAATGCAATATTGATTAGTATTAGTCGAATAGTGATTGTCACCGATTATGAGTAAAGAATTTGAACAACATGAGACCTACCTTCCTCGTTTTAAGATCCGACCAAAACAGCAGATTCTTCTTGAAATGGTAATCTAACCCAGCAGCCGCAGTTGCATTAGCCAAGGGAGTTGGTGCCCTTCCATGGAGATCCATCCTTAGTACTGCTCTTTCATGAGCCAATAGCAACGCTGGTGCGGCTTCAACGTTCGCCACACATCTTTTACCATCAACAAGAGTATAACCGGGTGCGCAAGCGCATTTGTAAGAACCAGGTGTGTTAACGCATAGTTGATGGCAATAGCCCCATTCTTTACATTCGTCTCTATCTTCGCAAGTTCTGTTGTCTGCTGCTAAGGTGAGGCCTGCAGCGCAAGCGCAAGCGCCTCCGGTTGGCGACGCCACGCATTTGTATGAACATTCTAGCGCCGGGCAAGATGCAGTCGCTGGAATGGATTAAAAAGATGTTGTATTTATAAATTTTTTGCCCACACGAGAGGATACAGAAAATCCTACAGATGTTCTAGAACCAAGCAATCCAACCACACAAAACAAAGATAAAGATGAAACATTGCTGCGGTGTTAAACCAGTCTATGAACAGACAACCAGTCTATTATCAACTTATTATAGTTTTCGTATCGTTTACTCTTAAATTACTACGAAATATCTATGCCACAGGTGCGTACCGCACTAAACGAAAAAAATATTTGACTAAAGAGTCGAACTCGCTGTTACCGAGACGAGCGCATTTTACCTCATCTTTGCCCTTTATTCTAGATTAGGATTAAGAACCATTTCCCATTCTTCATCTAAAAAGCTCTGAACAGACTAAAATTACTTACAGCAAGCGGCTTCCTCATCAGCATTATCCTCACAGTCTTTCTTTCCATCACATAGCTGCGATCTCGCGATACATTTATGTTGACCACCAGGCGCCCCTCTAGGACAGAGGTATTTGTTATCTGGGCAGGCGATCGCAGTGCAATTCGCTTCATCAGAGCCGTCTGCGCAGTCCTTGTAGCCATCACAGTGATACGTTGCAGGTATACAAAGGGAGTTACTACATCTGAATTGACCTATGTGGCAAGGGGGGAAATCTGGAAGAAGAAAGCAATTTGGTTAGAATAAATACCTAGAAAATATAATACAATAAAATGAAAGAGTGTCGGAGCATCTTTGCTCCAAAAAGATGATGATGGAGGGAAAAGATGATGTCTCAACTCAAGCATTGCATTTCATTTCTCAAAACAGAAAATAATGTTGTAAACGATTCTTTCTTCTTCCCAGCGCTTGGTACCGTTTCTTATTTGGGGTACATTTGACCATGATCCTTGATTTGGCAGGTCAAGTCATTACTGTGTAGTGATTGCCATCTATCCTCCGTGACCCTGATGACAGGGAAACCTGACCGGATTGGATTATGGTCACACAATAAGCCTTTTTATAATTGCACGGCATGACAGAATTTGTATTACCATTGCCTTCTATGTTCCCCGCTTCTAGTATCACTAGTGCATAGGATGCAATGGTTTACAATTTTGCTGAGCCATTTTCGTATTATAAAAAGGCCCATTCAGTCACCTGAAACCTGTAGATTGTAGAAGGTTTCCTCATGATGTTTTCCCTCACTGTAAGGGCATCGGTTAGTGTGTAAAATGTACAAAAATTAGAAAACGAGTCATTAATACATGGTGGCACTGGAGATCTCGAACTGCTAGCCGTTCGACCAGCGATATTCTAAATAATTATTGCTATAAAAATACTAATAAATTTATACTTACTACAATGTGCCTCATCGGAGTTATCACCACAGTCGTCCTTGTGGTCACATTTCGCCGTGGCGTCTATACATTTGTTTCCTGTGGCACATCTAAACTGGTCTAACCTACAAGCTAATGTCTCGCCCGGGCAAGCTTGCTCATCTTTACCCGTTCTGCAGTCTAAGTATCTGTGGGAAAAATAAAAGGATAAATAAACGCCATACACTAAACAGCGGTAACGGTGAAACTATAGATAAATAAATTAATTTTACAAAGGGGTAAAATTAAATTAATTTGCTACTTTAGAAGAATTGACGTAGGTTTTGAATGTAAACCTTGGTTGGCTTCTTCTGGGTGAGCTTGCTACATCCTCGACCGCATCTTCGGTCGATCGGGACACTTATAATTTTTTTTTGTATGGCTGCCCCCTTTTTACCCGACTACAGTGAAGCAAAAAGGAGGGTTATGCGACACTCTAACCGCATCTTCGCCTTTATGCTAGATTGTGGTCAAGAGCGCACCCGTTGTTAATAAAAAAAAAGTAAATGAACTTACCCATCACAGCGCTTCTCCCTGGGTAAACAAGGACCTTGTGAGGAGACCTTGCCAGGCCCAGCACCTTCCACTCCGCACTGGAAGTCATCAGGCTGGCATTTGCGATATGCTGGAAATTAAACAAAAAACAAATTTATTTGGGTCCTAAAAAACAGCTGATTACGCTAAAACTGCATAAACACTTCTTAGTAAAGATTTCACAATTAGTGGAACCTTATTCAAAAGTCGCATTCCACGACTGCTTTTTGTTTTTTTTTTGTTTTACAAAAAGTTTTTCACTAAGAAGAATTTACAACGGTTTTAATGGGTTTTCGAAGGGTCCGATAAAAGGTAAAACTTCGATTCGTTTATTCCAAAGAAGGATTTTGTCAATCGAACATTTAAGTCTACATTATGACCACTTCCCAAAATGTCTGCTTTTATGTTTTTTCAAACAGGGTAGCAAGTTAGCTCGCAAAAAAATATTGGACAAGTTATAATAATAATATATTAATAGGTGCTGCTGCTAGAATAAAGAAGTTTCAAACTGGCAACAGTGAAAGTCATTTCGCTATCCACAGGTCCAACATTTCGGCAACTTTATTTTCTTTTATTTATACTTATTTTTAAAATTGTTGTAAGTAATTTAAGTTTAGTTTTAAACATTTTTAAGAGTTTTTGTATGTATGTGTGTGTGTGTGTGTGTGTGTGTGTGTGTGTGTGTGTGTGTGAGTGTGTATGAATGTGCGTGTGTGGGTTCATTGAAGAAAGCATTTCTTTTTTCAGTGAACAGCACTGACTGAGCATATTATCACTACGTTTGTGAACAGTGGAAGACAACGTAAAATAACCAACTTTCAAAATTCGAAAAGTAAATAACGATAATTCGTCAAATAATTCTTATTACAACTTTGTATAGAAAACTTTGTTACACGTGGATCCCCATCTCGACAGCAAACAGTCAACTTAACTTATTTTGGTAATTACGAGTTCGCGTCTGTTAATAACTCAGGGTATATACTTAGCTGTCACAGAAATATGTCTAATTATTAAAACGAAATGAATTTATTCGTAAGAAAGGTGTAACGAGGTGTTAATTTTATAGTATATACGTCCTGCCACTCAACCTTTCGGGGTTCGATTTTTTTTGTAGTATTATCGTCAAAATACTTTACGTCAAAAATACTTATAATTCCAATCACAACAAACCGTGATTTTTGTAACATAAAAATTAAATTAAAATACAGTATTTTTCTTATAACTAGGTTAATTAAATAACTCTTAAACATTTAGGTAGGGTAACTACATATATTGTATTCATTTATTTTTGCTCGTTATGTTTACAACAAACGTTGGGTCTTCTACAACCTGTATTTGTGCATTTCCTTTTAAATTATCTTTCCAATGTGTGGTGATCAGATGAGAATAACACCACCCCATCTCTTTCCGTGGGTGTCGTAAGAGGCGACTAAGGAAACACAAATGTCACTGCGCGGGTCACTGCTGGGGATGCGGGCGGATCCTACCTCCACTTTGGCCACTACGCCTACGACGTCCGAACGCGACACATTAATTTAATCTTTTTTATATTTTCTTTGTATTCATACTGCAATATACGAATCTTCTTTGAAATATATTTTCATGCATTAACACAAATGAGACCTGCCTCCTAGTAATCCATCCCAGGCAACGACACTTCATTTTGTTCTGAAGCTGAGGTGTCGTCCTATGGTCTCATGCGGTGTGGTAGGCTCTGTAAAGGGCCGTCTGGTTCGCGACCACCCTTCTACTGATGTCCGTCGCCAAACAGCTTAATGTGTTCCGTCGGTGCGTGGGAGTACCAGTGCCTTTATATGCATTTTCTGGGTTAACTCGCTCCATCGTCGACCTCATCTTTGACCTTATGGTCAAGAGTTAACCCATCTTTTATAATAATAATAATAAAAAAAATGCAATGCAATGTTTATTTTAGAAGACACTCTGACACTTTTTTAAATTTAGGTTTATCAACACAATACTTACAAAAATTTAATATGTCACCGTAATTGTTAAACCCGTAATAGGTATTGTAATTTTTCTTAGTAAGATTATAAACTCACGGTACTTTGTGAACTGCCTTTTTTTTTGTCAAGTGAAACAATCACTTTTTTTTTTAATTATAAGATGGGTTAACTCTTGACCTCAATCTTGACCATAAGGTCAAAGATGAGGTCGACGATGGAGCGAGTTGACCCAGAAAATGCCTGTAAAGGCACTGGTACTCTCACGCACCGACAGAACACAGCAAGCTGTTTGGCGTCGGACTTCGGTAGGAGGGTTGTCGCGAACCAGACGGCCCTTTACAGAGCCTACCACACCGCATGTGACCATAAGATGCCACCTCAGATTCAGAAAAAAGTTATGTGTCGTTGCCTGGGATGGATTACTAGGAGGCAGGGTCTCATTTGGGTTTCCTTAATCACCTCTTGCGACACCCACGGAAAGAGATGGGGTGGTGTTATTCTCAACTGATCACCACACGGTTAAAAACTTTTTTATTACACTCTAAGGGCCCACACTAAGGTCCTTGTCGGCCCTTGTTGTAAGGCCTTGTGTTGTTTTCCCTTGTGTCGTTGGTACCTTGGAACATACACATACACAAAGGTCCTTATTTAAAAAGTACAGTCCAAAAATTAAATAAATCCCAATCTTTGTAGCTCTTCCCTATATAGGCTACTAGCTTTCCGCCCGGGACTTCGTTCCCGAAAAAATTATAGAAAATTATGTAGCCTAGGTATTTGTTAATCCAGGGTGCCAGCTACGTCCATTTTGAACGTGATCGTGTAACAAACATCATACAAACATCATACAAGCATCTTAGTAGCCTACGTCACCACCGAGGGGCTCAGGCCTCCCTTCGAAACACGAAGGGGATTTAGGCCATAGTCCACCACGCTGGCCCAATGCGGGTTGGTGGACCGCTCGTCTTTCGAAAATGAATTTTCTGGGACGGGCGGGTTTCATCACGATGTTTTCCTTCACCGTTGAGCAAGTGATAATTAGAAAAAAGACAAATTTAGTGGTACAGGCCCGCACCAGGATTTGAACCCGCGACCTTCGGATTACAAGTCTGGCTCATTACCAACTGGGCTATCACCGCTCATACAAGTATCATACAATTCATACATACAAATTTTCACGATTATAATATAATATAAGTAAGGCTGTTTTGCTACGAAATCATCCAGGTAAATAAATTGGTCAGTACTGTCCGGGATAGGCAGGTATTTGGCCTTTCCTTTCCGGGTCGATGAACTGCCTAATCGTTAGTATACGAGTACCTATGGATCGTTTTACACGTTATTACAATAACCACAGACTAATGAAGTTAAATTATAGAAGCGCTTGTACTAGTGGCGCTTGCTGATATCAGTCGATCAGTAAGGTTAAGCAACGCACACAGAGGCAGGGAACCTGAGCGGTGATCAAACTGGCTATTTATCTCGAGCGTTTCCGTGCTTCGAAGGACACGTTAAGCCGGTCGTTAAAACCAAGTCGGAGGCTATTTGGTGGTTCGAAAACTCTGACACCAGGGCTAGTTAAGTTTGTTAATCACTAGACTATACCTACACGATAAGAAGAAGAAGAAGTTAATAATAAAGCTGGAGATCTAAAGATCTAAAAATCGTAAGTTGATCAACTTTTGAGGTAGTTTATCAACTATCGGAAAATCATACACGGCAGTTGAAATGTATTTATTAACGTAATTTACGGCAACTCGCGGTAAAATGGTCCGACGAACGCGATGTGTACGCTGATTGGTTGAAAACTCGAGGTGTTCGCTGATTGGTTGTTGATAGTCGCCTTAAGGCGTGTACAGCACCCGATAAAGGCAGCACACATAGGAATAGTGCCATCTCGTCTCTCAACAGGCCTGGGCTGGCAGTGCGAACAGTTTCGATACACAAAGTTTACGGACTATGATAGCGTGCGTGCGTAAAAACATGTTCGAAAGTTAGAAAAATGAGATTTATGGAAAAGTAACAGCTTAAATCGAAAAATGCGTAAACTACTTATCGAGAGTGTTTAATCACGAACATTTTGATAGCAAATTCAAGTTCCTGTGTGCATCTTACTATCGTTTTTACAGCTTAAAAGATACACAATATTGGGTATGTAGAGGTGACTTTGTGAGCTTTTTCTATCGAACCAAAAGTGCTGAATCATGTTTTCAGCAAACTACTTATCTAGTTTATGTCCTGAATATTACCGTTGGATTTTTCTTACTTCGATTTAATGCAGTGCGTCATGCTTATCTACGCATCATAAAATCGTAATTTAAGTGCTGTAGTCGCCTTAACGTAAAAATGTACACTGAGCAGCGATTGGTCCATTCGTGTATGCTTTGACGTGTGGCAAAATCGTTAATTGATACTTACAGCCAGGCAGCGTAATTTGATCAATTAGCTAAAATTAATTGCGTTAAATAATACATTTCAATATATAAACTACCTCGAAAATTGATCAACTTACGATTCTTATTAATTTCCGGCGACATATCCATAGCAAGATGATAGCAAAAAATAGATCTTTGCGATAATCCTAAGGGGATTGCAAAATACCGGATAGTAGGAAACTAACAAAGAATTAATCATCCGAGGTATTTTCAGGATAATCGCAAAAATCCCAGTTTGTTTCGGACGATTATAACCACAAACGCTGGTTAAATTACGTGGGTTATATGAGCTCGAAAGTACAGACGCAGGCAGGGAATTTCATTCCTTTGCTGTGCGCAATATAAAAAATGATGAAAAGAGCTCAGTGCGAATCCGCGGGATTTCGACAAGATACCTACTTAGAGGCGGTACAAGCACGCATTGGGCCAGCGTGGTGGACTATGGCCTAAATCCACTTCGTGTTTTAAAGGGAGGCCCGTGCCCCTCGGTAGGGAGGTATATGGGCTGGTAAAAAAATTCCGAAAAAGGGGAGCTACTAAAATTAAATAGATTTATACGGAGCCGACACGAAAGCAGATCAGTCGTAGTCGTAGCACTAAGGAGTCGATCAACTGCGAAGATCTCTATAATCTGTGGCAAAACTACTCATCCGCAAGTAATTTAATCCTGACTACCATAATTTATTCAAGATTACAATAGAAGCTTATCTACGACTCTGTAAATATATCAAGAGGATACAGGTATAATTGGCGGTGGTAATCTTAGCTTTTGCTTGTTTAATTACGATGAATGTTTAATTAATTTAATTCGTATTTCATTGTGTAATTTGCAATGTAAAAGGGAAAAAATGTAGTTGATTATTTATTATACCTATAGTCGAGAAGCCGTTAATAAGTGATTAATAGCTAATTGCTTTGTCGGAGGTTAAAAAAGTGGGGTTCTTTTTTAATTATATTATATAAGTTTGACGTGTGTATGTTTATATGTGTATCTGTCTGTGGCATCGTAGCTCCTAATGTTTAGGTAAAGCTCCTAAACTTAGAATGTGCCAGCTACCAACTCTTTCCAGGTATACAGTAAAAGTCTGTAAATGGGATTCGAGGGGTTTGCTGCATAATGGGCGAAAGGCTGACCACCTCTCACCATTATGCAACTTGTTCCATCTGATAACCTTCACTATTAGTGTCAAACGTGGCATCTAGTGGTTCTAGAACCACTGATACTCTGCCTACTCCGTTAGGGATGCGGTTTTTTTTGTTTGAAAGCTTACGTATTAGAGAAGGTTCTTAGCTATATTTTATCGAAATTGGTTGAGCCGTTTAAGAGTTACAAGCGGTGTTTATCGGTGGTGAATTGGTGATACATTTTTAATTTTAGAGTTAAATTACACAATGAAAACAACTGAAACTGCGTGTAGTTCATGACCCAGTCCGGTCATGTTTCCCTTTTAGTAGGGTCAGGGAGGTCAGATAGGAGGTCATTCTATTCACTATAAGTACCTGACCTTCCAAAGCCCGGATCACGGTCAGGCGTAGGTACAGACAACAGCACGTATGGTTACCCATTTGCACTACGTTATAGTGCAATAGTAATATTATAAAGAGAAAAGATTTGATTATTTGTTTGTTTGCATTGAATAGGCTCCGAAACTACTGGACCGATTTGAAAAAATCTTTCACCATTAGAAAGCTACATTATCCCCGATGGACTTAGGCTACATAGTTTTCCCGAAATGCCACGGGAACGAAGTCCCGGGCGGGGTGCTAGTCGTTTAAATTGCCCACCACTAAGAAATGGGATTTTCTACATGCGTCTGTATTTCCGATCTCATATAACCCGAGTCTCTTTAAAGTTCGAGTGAATAGACATCTTCTGGGTGAGCTTGCTACATCCTCGACCGCATCTTCGCCCCTGGGCTACATTGTAGTCAAGAGCGGACTTTATGTTGTGACACAGAACTTAATTAAGCTTTTTCTATTCCAGATGAATTTTTAACACGAAAAAAGCAAAATTTATAAGTCACTCGCCGGATAATGCATTTTTACCGTTAAATGGCATATTATACCCATAATCTAGACACAATGACTTTGTACCTAAAGCCGTCCTCTTTCATATCCAGAGGGATACAATAACCTTACAGTAAGTCGGGTATTCTTACAAGGAGGCTAAAGTTTACTTTACCTGCTCAAAATTCAGTACTAAAGAAGTAAATGTCTAAGTTGGCCTAGCACCGGTTTAATAAATTGACGCTTCCAACATTCCTCAATGACAGAACTAAAATTAAACTCAAAAACGTGTTGAAAAATGGCCGCCATAAGCGTGATTTTAAAATGTTATTGAATTTATAGCAAAATCAAGTACACATACCCTTAAAGGGTTGTAGTAAGACAGAGCCTCATCCGTTTAACCGCTAGCAGGTGAGGATGACAATTTTGGAGCACTATTTAATTTGTTTAAAAAAGAAAATTACGTAACGATTCTGAAAAAAACTCCAAAAAGTTCGTATGAAAAGATCAGTTTTCCTTATGTTTACGGAAAACAGTAATTTCTTAATAGTCATTGAGCTATAATGTTAATAGTAAACCTAATTGACCATATCTGCTCCACGTTGGACCGAAAGTGCCTTGTTCCAAGGCATATTGTAGAAGTCAATAAGTGGTAGACATTTTTTTATTTTTTTTATTCTAAGATGGGTTAACTCTTATAAAATAAATAAAATAAAATAATAAATAAAATAAAATGTTTATTTTCTTTAAGATACATTTTTAAATGTGACAGGATGCCGATGTCCCTCTTTAGGCTTACAAAGCCTGTGTTGAGAGACACCGCTCTTCCTTATTTTGTAAACAAGTTTAGAAAAACTAAGTTACCTACTAACAATAAAAAGGATACAAAAAAGAAAAATAATAAGTAAGTAATAATTTACAAAAAGTACCTAAAAGCGCGTGCAACGAGTGCGTGCGAGTGTGTGTAGTATGTTAGTTTGTGAGTGAGTGTGTGCGTGTGTATGTGAGTTTGTGAGTGAGTGTGTACGTGTGTATATCTGTGCAAGTGAATGTGTGCGTGTGTGTATGTGTGTCTCAGTGTTTTGTATCAATGAAAGTGTAACAAAGACGCATTAATGAAATGAAATGAAATGAAATGAAATATTTATTTGCATTGAACAGGTACAATGAGGTCTTATTCTAACATTATGTTTCTGCCATTCAGCCAATAAAATTAGCATGCAAATATATTAATATTACAATTTGAATTACTTATTTATCTACGGAGGTGGTCATTATAAGTGAAAAAATCATTAATACTGTAGAAATTATTGTCCATTATCCATCTGTATAATTTATTTTTAAATTGTTTAAATGTCAACTTTTTCAATTCGTCAGGTAACCTATTGTAAATTCTTATGCACATATTATAACTATTTTTTAAATATACAGCAGTCTTTGGGCAACGATCCAACACCAGCCTATCAGCATGGCGAGTCGTCCGTGGGTATACCTCCTTAGCTGTTTTAAATAAATAACCATGCTGTCTCACAAATTTGAAGGCTTCGAAGATATACATATTCGGCAATGTTAGTAAGTCCAGCTTCTTAAACCATGGCTCACAGCTTTCATTGGGTTTAATGCCGCATATGGCTCGTATACATTTTTTTTGAGTTATAAAAGCTCTTTTTACATTAGTTCCGTTACCCCAAATCAATAGAACCCACAATAAAGTACCCACAAGTAATAGTCCGTTAATCTTTTAATAGATTTTCAATATCCACATACGATTTTGTTGCTAACCAGATAAGTAGTAGTTTTTTGGTTTCCGATTTAGTTTTAGTATATATCTCCAACTCTTTATTTGCAGTATTAAAGACATGAACCACGTGTCTACTAAATTGTCTTGCCGCAAAAGTAGTCTTAGTTTTAGATCGTTCAGCAACATCATGTTTCCTTCTTTTTTTTAGGATATCAGGGTTGAAAGGTAAATCTCTATGCAGTCTCAATGTACTAAACAGTACATATAATTTGCGTACAGATAGAAGTTTAGATAGCCGATAAAGATCTTCTGTTGGATGTAGCCTGTTTTTAAAATACATAATTTTTATCAAATTTCTCTGTGCCCTTTCAATGTCTAAGAATCGAGTTTTTGCTGCGCCACCCCATATTGGAATACAATATGTGATTATAGACTGAACCAGTGCCATATATATTTCTCTAAGAATATCCCTTTGTGATTGCAAAGGTTCGGTTACACTTGGAACCACGAATCTAAGCGTTTTAAATATCCACACCATCTTTCTAATTCTCAGGATGACATGTTCCAGGTGTGAATACCACGAGAGTCTCTGATCCACAAATACGCCAAGGTACTTGGTCTGTTTGACTTTTTTTATATCTGGACATGTGCATGTACCGGCGAAAGATATAGTGCAGTAAAAGCTATGTATCCTTAATCTAAAATCAGCATGAGGCTGTGTATTATCATAAATACTGAAACAAATGTAGTTGGTCTTGTCTGTGTTCAGGGTAAGTATATTATTATGCAGCCAATTTCTCATTCGTCTCAGACCAAGTTCAGCTGTCTCACCCATCTCCTTCCAAGTATCAGCTGAGATTACGACAGCAGTGTCATCTGCATACGAAAATGTTTGGGCATTTTCGATCCGCATTTCGCACAAATCGTTAATGTAGATCAGAAACAAGGTAGGACCAAGGACGCTTCCCTGTGGCACACCATATGACACCACCTCGCTTCCACCAGTTGAGTTCCCGACCTTAACTTTCTGCTGTCTGTCCGATAAATAACTTTTAAGCAGACTTAGAGGAGCTCCCCTTATTCCAATCTTTTCGAGTTTGTGCATAAGTATGGGAACAGAGACGGTGTCAAAGGCTTTTTTAAAGTCAAGAAATACAGCAATACATTTTTTACCTTTATCTATGAGTTCAGTTACTAAGGATGTTAGTGCCAGGACTGCATCTTCAGTAGATTTACCATGTTGAAATCCATATTGATTTTTAGCCAATATGGCATATTTACTTAAAAAATTGAGGAGTCTCTTATTAATTAGTTTTTCTAATATCTTTGCTAAGACAGGTAAAACAGATATCGGCCTATAATTACTAACATCGTCTCTATCCCCACCCTTTTACACAGGAGTTACAATAGACAGCTTAAGTGGAGCAGGAAAAGTCCCCTTTTCAAAACAGAGGTTAACTGCATATGTTAAAACAGGTACTATCATTGGTTTGGCAAGCTTTATGAAAGAGGTTGGCACATTGTCCCAGCCTGGTGCACTCTCAGATTTCAGGTTGGATATTATGCTGTTTATTTCATCTTCATCCACTGGTAATAAAACAAAAGAGTCAGTCTTGACCTCAATCTTGACCATAAAGGTCAAAGATGAGGTCGACGATGGAGCGAGTTAACCCAGAAAATGCCTACAAAGGCACTGGTACTCCCACGCACCGACGGAACACAGCAGGCTGTTTAGCGTAGGCCTTCGGTAGGAGGGTGGTCGCGAACCAGACGGCCTTTTACAGAGCCTACCACACCGCATGAGACCATAGGACGACACCTCAGATTCAGAAAAAAAATGAAGTGTCGTTGCCTGGGATGGATTACTAGGAGGCAGGTCTCATTTGTGTTTCCTTAGTCTCCTCTTACGTCACCCACGGAAAGAGATAGGGTGGTGTTATTCTCAACCGATCACTACACGGCAAGAATCATGCATTGACAACCTATCATTACTATACTCATGTTTCATCTAATAACCCCCAAGAAATGTAGCGTCTGTGAACTACAAGATGCTCAGCCTACCCTGTCAGGGATTAAAGGCGAGAATAGCAGGTGGTGTTGTTTTTCTGTTACACCACAACATTGCAAATCACATAACAAATACACGCTGAATACAAATTCCATACAGTCTTTAGCACACCAAACAGAGTCACACCTTTTATAACGGCACAAGGTTACTTTTGGGAATTTTGACGTGCTGTTGACTGTATATACGTCAGTGCATGTCTGGTGAACAAGATGTGGTCTAAACATGGATTTGACTGCATTACCACGTGCACAATGTATACAAACCGAGGGTGCTATTCTTGAAACGATACAGATGGATAATATTCGATATTGCTGGAGAAAACATGGAAATTTACTAATGGCTGTCTACACTGAATCACTCGCAAACAGAAGAACTTTTACCAAAAACGGATACTTGACCTCACTCACTATACACCGCAATAAACACACTCACACACACACACACACACACACACACACACACACACACGTAGCACATACACTTACGCGAGTATGCACGCACTTATTGATTGTTTAATTTAAATTTTGTCTAATTTTTTTTTAATATATTCGGCCGTGAATTTCTACCTAGCTAGTTCTAGTAAAAGTAGATAGAACCTACTAGAGGTAGCTGTTTTTTCAGAGCTAAATTTGGCAATGTCAAGAATAAGCCCCACAACAGAGGCGGTGCCGGAAGGCGCACAGAGTAATCCAGTGACTCGAGGCGCAAAGCCGAGGCACTACATTGAGGCGAAGCGGCTATTCAGAGGATTGCCTCAATTTTCCTCCCGCCCTATTATACTTCGACCGCTTCATTTTGAACCCTGAGAGCTAAGCTGCTTTGATTATCGTGATGGTGAATTCTGGAGTTGATATTGACAAAAACAACACTTTTTTAAACCAAGTAAGTTTGATAGGCCGCCTTCGCACCGAGTTCAAACAGATCAGTAGGTAAATCTTCAAACAGTAGAACATTAAATTAACGGAAAACGCTTTGTGAAATCGGTTTAATTTTTTATTTTGTGAGTTATTTCGCGCTTTTGTGAAGTCGGTTTAATTTTTTTTCTAAAAAGTCTATTTATTTTTCCATTTTTAATGTAAATAATAGAAAATACCAACATGAAAAACATTATACGAGTAAGTGTCTATTAAATTCTTGGGTTGCCCTTGATTTACTCTGGGATTCCATAATCAAATACTGACTTGGTACAAAAAACCTTTCAAACGAAAAAATTGGAAAATCGGTGGTCCACAAATGGTGGAGAAATCGGTGAACATATGTATATAAAAAAAGATCGTTGATGTCCATTTTTATGTCGTTTAAAAATATATGAAAAATTAACTAAGTTATCCAATATTTTTGTTCTAGGCAGAATTAACAAAAGTTGCCTTCAAGAAAATTTCAAACAAAATTCTTACAAGAATTCCCGAGGTTAAGATTCCATTCATCCATATCTAAGCAGGTGAATTCCTCCCATTTCTGCATTACAAAGTTAAATTCCCCCTTCCAGGGCGTCTATTCCACTAATCAATGGCATTTCAGTGGCGTTTGAATGACAATTTCAACATTTTACCCGTTCAGGAGGGGAAATTGAGAGCTATCGAAACTTCATACATTTGATGAGAGCCACTTCGACCAGCAGCGCCAAAACCAATCGAACGTTAAGTTGCAAACTACTCAACTCCTTACATTCAGTTTAGGGTGACACCTCCAGTCAAGGTAGCTGTCAACACCCGGGCCACGATTCTGTAACTTCAGTTGTATTTCGATGGAATGGTCGTCATTTTATCCAATCAGGTGGCGAAATTGAGAAGTATCCAAATGACGGCTGCTTTGACTTTGCTTTGACTGGTGGCGCCACTGCGAACTGAATTTTCAGTTGCTAGGTAGTTCGCAACTTCGTTCGGTTGGCGGTAGCGCTGCTGGTCGGGGTGGTTGTCAGCAACTATATGAAAATTAAATAGTTTTCAATTTCGCTGCCGGAACAAATAAAATGGCCTCCATTGCATCGACAACCAACTGAAGTTACAGAATCGGGGCCCTGAACTTTTTTGTCTGATTTAGGCTCGTGTTCACAAAAATATAACCAACGGTTAAACCGCGGTTAGAAGCTAAACAGGCAAAAGGCCAAGGCCTCCAAAAATTCTACCAACGATTAGCAGCTAACCAGAGATTTGACAATGTCATTTTCATACTTTTTTTTTTTTTAATTGTCCGATTAGCTTCTAACCGCGGTTTAACCGTTGGTTATATTTTTGGTGAACACGGGTCTTAAGCCACCTGAACGGAAAAACTGCAATTGATTAGTGGAATAGACGGCAGGCTGGTTTATCCGCCCAGAAGAAAACGCCAGGTCACATCATGTTTGGTCTTAATTTGCATTTAATCTCATCCCGCGTCGAGCTAAAAGAACTGCATATTTTAAGGCTGATTTTGTTAAAAGGAATGTGTAATTTCTTACAAAGGAATATGAGAGTCGACCTAGATTTTATATGTGTTACGTATGCGGTTTTAGAATTTTAATAATTGATTGAATTCAATTGAAAATTTTACATTATGTAAAATGTAAGGACGCGAGGTTTTTTCTGTATAGTGGGCGAAAGGCTGACAACTTCTTATCATGTTTTATCCTCTTATCTATAAACCTCTTATCTATAAATCATGTTTCATCTATATATATATATATATATATATTCTTTACTGCACAAACACAGTAGAAAAATTTCACATAATAAATAGTGTACAAAGGCGAGCTTATCTCTAGAAGAGATCTCTTCCAGCCAACCTAATTGGTGAGAAGATTGTGTAAAAAGCAGATATTTGTTCTCGGGTCATGGGGTGTTATGTGTGTTCCGAGGGACCCACGACACAAGGGAAAACCTTAGTGTGGGCCTTTGAGTGTATGACGTTTTAGTGGGCCTTTGAGCCTATGCAGATGACACGGCTCTGATCTTCAGTGCTAAAACATGGCACGATACATTTCACCAGGCTCAAATAGGTTTTAACGCAGTCACACTTTGGCTTCGACAAAATCTGCTGACACTTAACACAGATAAAACAAAATACATAACTTTCTCCTATACCTCTTCTACTCAGCCAGCTCTAAATGACTACTCACTATTAGCCCACCAATGCATTTACTCGCCAAATGTTCACTGCCTCTGTCCTAAACTACAAAGTACTAAAATAATTAGGTATCTAGGTGTCGTCATTGATCAACATCTAGATTTTAAAATACACATCGAATCGCTCACGGCTAGAGTACGTAAATTGATTTACGTATTCAAAAATCTAAGACATTCTGCTAGTGCCAAACTTCTTAAAACAGTGTATCTTGCACTCTGTCAGTCGTTATTAGTGTATTGCATAACAACCTGGGGCGGTACACATAAAAGTACCATAATGATATTGGAAAGAGCGCAGAGAGCGATTCTCAAAGTTAGTTCCTTCCGTCCCTTCCGCTACCCCACCACCCAACTCCTGTCCGAATGCGCTGTACTCTCTGTCCGCCAATTATACATTTTATTAACCATTACTAAAAAACACAAAGAAACTCCCTTTAATCCAGCATTCCTAACCAGTAAAAGACGCGCAGATATTGTCTGCACCAGTGAATCTTTCCGTACTGCTCACTCTCATAGATTTTATTGTTTTCTTGGCCCTTTACTGTACAACCGTGTTAACTTTTATTTAGGAATATATTCTTTGAACCATAAGGAATGTAAAAAGAGTGTACAGGACTGGTTAACAGGCACATCCTATGAAGACACGGAAAAACTATTGACTGTCATATCATAATTACCTAGTCTCTAGTATGCCTAAAAGAACCTGCAGCGTGAAGATATGCATGGAAAACTATTGGAACAAAAACAGCCAGTTGACCTACTTTTATTGTTATTGTTAATTGTAAAGTAAGCACTAACATAATCTTATTGACTAAGATATTTTACCTAAGACACAAGTATTGTAATATACTTAGTTTAGGTATTATATTAATGAATTAATTTGCCCTACTAACACATATTTTATAAACAGTTTTATTTTGTATTAGCGTTAATTGATTACTGTTCTTTTTATATAAGTATTTAGATAAATTTTTACATTATAGTTTTTATTGTAATCTAATTAAGCTAAGTTTTTTACACTGAAATAAATTTTATTTTTTATTTATTTATTTATTATTATTATGATGTCGTGGTAGTAGGCCTGCTGACCTTCTTGGGGAAAGTCGTTTAGTTCAGTTGGCTGATTGAAAGTTATCCAAAATACTTTATTGATTAGGTACCGCCACCAGTAAATTCCCAATTTTTATTCAAATAACCCGGCATATTACCCGTTCTTGGAACGTTCGAAAACCACATTAAAAGTTAAATAGTTCCCGTCAAAGTTCGACAACTTCGCCCCTCCCTGAACCCGCTACCCACGGAACGGCTGCCGGTGGTAACTTATATTAGTTCATGCCTCATTCACATTCGATATGCTTTAATACGTAATCTAATCCTATATGATGTACTAGATTTCCGCCCGGGCTTCGTAAAAAAGGTATAACCTATCTCATTTATATAAAGTTTCTTTCTTTCTTTCTTTATGTGACTCTTCAGCCCTCCAACTATCTGTATGTATAAAATCAAGTCGATCCGTTTCTCCGTTTAGACGTGAAGGAAGGAGAAACAAACGCACTTTCACAACTAAGCAGCATTACCTACCTAGGCGGCATTATTGATGCGTCAATAATATATTATTATATTTTACTTTATTGCACAAAAAAATTCACAGAATACAGAAACACGGAAAAAAGTACAACAGTACTTTTTCCGAAAAAAGTACAAAGGAGAAGAAAAATCAAGAAGAGAAAGATAGTAGCGGTGCAGCAATATTAAATAAACTACGTAACAATACGTAAGTATTACGATGTGTAATAAGTATACTATAATGTTGCATATCGTCGTGTAATGTATGTAGTTTTGTGTCCTTCCTTGGTATAGTTAAAAGATAAATGAAAAAATATGAAAGCTGATAATATAATTCAATGTTTACAACACTTGTGAGGAAAAATCTGTTTTGCTATGTAAAATTGTAAATCCACACCAATACTGTTCGGATTGCCTTACGGATTCATGTGCTTACTTCACATGCAAAGCCGAAAGCTTAGAGCATTAAAGGTGTGATCTCACGTAAGATATATGTTACGTGTTCTTTAAAGATGGCGCTGGACTCAATTTATAAGTAGCGCGACGCTCTAATAGACCAAGATCCCAGGGCCGCCAGACCTTACTTATTTTCTCATAAACCAAATGTGTGGGAAATAGTAGTGCTAGTACGTACTAGTAATGTATGAATACCAGCTAACCTGGGCCAGCGGCCAATTTTCGGCTACCAGGTTCTGAAGGTACATCCAAAAATTACTCACTTGTCTTGAAGTCTTAAAAATTTTGTTAAAAATCAGATTTGTTTTATTGAAAAAGTAAAATAAATAATTTACTTTTATATTTTATTTCACTAAAAATCAAGATTATCGTCAGAAATAATTATTTTGTCACGCATAAAAACTCTTTGCTGTATGAAGCTTTATGAAAAAAGTAATACTCTCACTTGTCAAAAGAGGGTCACTGAATTATCAAATCAGCTACTCTTTACTGCGTCATGCATTTTTGTCAGTATTTTATCACTTTTTGCTTACTTTTTATGCATGATTTGATAAAAAAAATAACTTTACTGGATCACAGAATAGCCACTGAAGTTGAATTTTGGTATATGAAAAATGGTTTATTTGCTCATTAGTTCAAATATTTGTTTTCTTTTCAAAATCTTCTTCTCATTTCAAAATTACATAACATGACATGTGTTTTATGGAGTACGTAAACGTACACTCCGTGGCCATGTTACGGGGCCATTTCCGAGCAACTGCATTAGAGTCAGTAGGATCAGAGGAACGAATGCGTATGTATGTATTTAAATCGTTTAATGTATGTTTGTATGTATTTCATTGTAATCTTGACTTGTTTTAAGTGACATCCTGAATGTCCTATAAAATAAAGATTTTTCTATTCTATTCTATTCTATTCTTGTTAAAACTGGATTTAAAAAAGTGTTAAGTATGATATACAAATACCCTTGCCAAAAAAAGATGGGAGTTGTAAGTTTAACGTGTGTATCCGTGTGTCTATCTGTGGCATCGTATTTCCTAAACGCTTTCGTATCTTCGATGCGATTTTTTTTCAGTCGTGCGACACACAAAAAATTGAACTTTTTAACTCTAGCTCGGCATAGTGCATAAAATTTACAAAAAGAGAAAGTATAATCTAAGTATATTTAGAACATCTCAGTATAAAACGTCACTTAACGGCAATAGCAGGAGTAGGAATACAATATAATTGCTGTCTATTAAAACTTGCTCGACGGCCGTTGCCGGAGTGGGCAAAGTTAGGCGGTTTGAGCCCCGTCGCAGTGTTTTTATTGGGCTAACTTGTACGTTTATATACGGACGGCCGCAACTCAAGTTACCACTCGCGTGCACTCTGTGCTGCTGTGATAAGAGCGCTTTTGCAATGAAAATGGATTAACCTGATGCGCTGGCCTCTGTACAGGTGAAATACGTCTGAATGGGAATAGATGTGACCGCTGGTTGGTAGACAGTGGTGTTATATAATTAAGTTCAAATGCTAGTACAATAAGTAGATTAAGTAGTACATTAAGTACAACTCACAACACATCTATACTTACATACACTCACTCATCTCATCACATATATCACACACACACACAAACATGATAACCATTGTATTTAAATTTTAATACTTGATATTATTACTAAGTTGTTAAAATACTACTAAGCACTCTTAACATGTATGTACGACTATATGGGAAGACACTGTATCCTGTAACACAGTTTAAAAACTACCACAAGATACAGAAAGTCTACGTAATTTGTATTTTAATATTTGAAAAAAATAAAGTTATTCTTATTCTTAAAAAAAAAAGTTAGGCCAATCGCGATTTAGGTGAATGTCGAAGCAGGTTATAACTCTAAAATTAAAAAAGCGATTTTGATCAAATAATGCTAAGAACCATCTCAATTACCTACGTCAGCTTTCAACAAAAACAAACAAACTACAACAAATTAAGTTCATTTCGTATTCGTAGCTCCTAAGCTACAATGCCACAAACAGACACACTGATACACTAATATACACATACCCAGCACTCTTCAAACTTATAACACCCCTTTTTTGTCAGGGGTTAAAAACCGACCTAGAGCGTGTCGAGTCATGCGTAGTTCAGGGTTCCGTAGTTGAAAAAAATACATTTTATTATTTGAACGATCATTATTCGTTAACTTGAAAAAGCAATTTAGTTGTGATTGCTTTCCTTTTAATTTTGTTATATTTTGTTATTATTTTATTTCATACACTGTGATTTTTTTGAATTTTTTTGGAGCAGTGGTTGAACCGGTACAGACAAAGGCAACACTTAGTCTATGGGGCAACTTTAAGTTAGTGAAAATTAAGAAGCTGATTCTGAAACTGAACAACTTTCCCTAAGAAAACTTTAACATAATTCTTAAAAAAATTTCAACTCCCATACAAAGGCTAATCTGGTGATCGCTCAAGAGAGATGATTTTTTTCATACTTCAACCTATGTTCCTTGGGGAAAGTGGTTCAGATGATCGTAGGGTCCTACGACCCTTCGAGTCTCAATTGTAGTAAAAGCCAAGGTAGATACGATTTTCGTATTTTGGCTTTTACTACAATTGAGACTCGATAGTAAAAGCCAAAATACGAAAATCGTATCTTGGCTTTTACTACAATTGAGACTCGAAGGGTCGATATGGTCTCATGCGGTGTGGTAGGCTCTGTAAAGGGCCTTCTGGTTCGCAAACACCCTCCTAACGAAGTCCGATGCCGTACAGCTTGCTTCTTTCCGCCGGTGCGTAGGGGTACCAGTGCTTTAATGGCATTTTCTGGATTAACTCGCTCAATCAACCCTTCCCAAAATAATTTTAAAAAAATTGGTACTTACTGCAGTCCGCCTCGTCCGTGCCATCGACGCAGTCCACGTGCATGTCGCAGCGGTAGTGCGGGGGGATGCAGTACGTCTTGTTCCACACGTACTGGCCGCAGGTCATCTGACCTGCCTCACATTCTGGGGGCGCTGTGGACAGAGAACATTTTCACGTTATTTGAAGACAAAGCGCCAGTGGTCTTATTGGGGGTCATCTGTTAATCACGTAAGGTTTTTTTGGCATCTTTATAACTTTCACATTTAGGCGACTTAAATTTTTACCATAATAGGGATGTTGACAATTTTTTTTATTGTTTATCTTAAAAAGGACCTGAATCCAAAACCCAAATCCGAAATAATTTTTAAAAACAATTGAGATATAAAAAAGTTACAAGCTATTAAATTTCAATAGAGGGGGAAACTGTCAAACAACGAAAGAAAGATGCACTTACAAGCATGTGACGTCACCGCCATTTGTTTGCGTAGGTAAATACGAGATAGCTAGCTCTCCCCACAATACGAGGTAGCTAGTCCTTACGATAATATAAATTCCAATAACTTGTTCATTTATAAACCAATTTTAATGCTGTTTTCGGATATTAATATATTTCTAGAATTAAATTTTGTTTAATATACAATAATTCATAAAATCAAACACTGTCAACATCCCTATCGCAGGGTCACGGAAGTCACATGGCAGTCGCTCCACTGCGATGACTTGACGTGCCGAATCCGAGATCATTATCAAGCGTAAATGAGAAACGGGATTACAATACATATACTGCTGACCTAAAGGCTCAATCGGTAGCGACCTTACCTACTGATCTAAAGGTAATGGTGCTCGATTCCCGACCTATACAAATATTTGATGATTTTATTTTTAAGTATATGTGAGGAGTCTGGGTGTTTATTAATAAAAAAAAGTATTTAAGTAGTATATCAGTAAAATTATCTAGCACCCATTAGTACAAGCCTTCTTTAGTTTAGGTTGGATGGCGCTGTGAGAATAGTCCAAGAATATTTTTTTATTATTACTACCACAAAACCGTTAGTCTCATATACACATTTAAAAATAAGACAAAACCGCATTTCAAAATGTTGCCTTTTCGTTACTTTTTGGCCGTATATAAATCAATACGTCGATCTTCTTCTTATCGTGTGGTGAATTTGGCTAACCCTGGTGTCAGAGTTTCCAAACTCTAGTTTTCAAGCAATCAAAATCTAGCGTCAACAAAATCTACCGGGGATGTAAACCTGGGACTCTGCTGACCACAGATTTAACACAGATTTAATCTATTTCAGGCACTTCTCTCCACATATACCCTTACCTACCCATCTATGAGTACCTACTATTACTTTAATTTTTTAAAATAAGCAAAATGTAAGATATTAGGGAAATGAAAAATATTTTTATTTTATTATTATTGTCTATGGAAACTTTATAAAATGGCGTCGTCGTAGTCAACACTTTCACTGACAAAAATACCAGCTCGAAAACTACAAAAGAATTCGGTCAACTATCGCTAAGGGCATCAAAGTGATTAAGAGGCAGCCAGCAGTCCGTCTGTTTGGGTCCCGATTCTGTAACTTAAGTTGTGTGTCGATGGAATGGTCGCCATTTTATGTATTCAAGTGGCGAAATTGAGAACGATTAAACTTTCATATACTTGCTGGCAACCACCCCGACCAGCAGCGACACCGCCAACCGAACGTAAAGTTGCAAACTACCTAGCAACTGGAAATTCCAAGGAGCCGTCATTAGATGTATGAAGGGATAGTTCTCAATGTTGCCACCTGAACAGATAAAATGGCCTCCATTCCATCGACACACAATCTAAGCTCACAGAATCGAGGACCTGTACGAATAACCTCTGGACCGACTGACCATGTCCTCTTGACTCGAGAGGACTGTACCTACCTCAGTGCAAATTGAGTTCAGTCGGAACTAACTACACAGGGACCTATTCAATTCAGGGTCCCTAAGAAAATAGTGTCTTGGAAATATGTATGCTAAAATCGAGAGAAATCTGATTAATAAAGTCATGTGAGAGTGCTTCTTTAAAAATGTCTTATACTTTAAAAAAAGAGGTATGTATCCTTTACAACAAAAAATACATTTCAGACTTTGACTTAGAACTAAGTTGACTAAGTGTGGTATAAAAGCGGACTTATCCAGTCAACCTTGTAGTGATGAAAGGTATCTTGCGTAGGTGGGATGGTAGCCAATTTCAAATTACCTAAGGTACCCAAACCCTATTTCAAAATTATTATAAAACATATTTAAGTTTATGTTGGCATGCAAGGTACAAATTTTGTCTAAATATTTAAAGAATGGGATTCTCTGCCTGCGTCTGTATTTCCGGGCACATTAACCCAAATCTTTTTAAAGTTTGAGTGAATAGTTGAGTGAATCTTCTGGGAGAACTTGCTGCATCCTCGGTCACATCTCCACCTCTGGGCTAGATTTTTTTTAATAATTACCATATTTTAAAAACCTTTGTGAGGGATCCCAAGCTATTGAGGCCCTTTTAGTTTCCTTAAACCGTCCCTGCTTTAATATATTATGTTTGCATCCGAGCCAGTCGTAACCATGTTTTCTGACGGTAACCCATTTTGGCTGCTTTATAAACATTTACTCGTTGTTCCCAGTAACTATCTAGTTAACTTTAGTTATTATTTCGTATAAAGTTTTCGTACTATAAAGTAGGATGTAGAATAGCAACATTAATTGACAATGTACACCAATTGAAATATACATCAGAGAAGCATGTAATTTTGTAAAACAAAATCCCCAATACTACAAACTATACTCGGAAAGGTCCACAAGGCAAGTCAGATCAAAATACACACTGTTACTTCACAGACCTCGTTGCAGAACATATATATACGGAAAAAATGCATACAATATGTCCATTTTACTGTATAACGAACTATCAGACAATATAAAGCTATTGCCCATAAATAAATTTAAAAATACACTAACTAAATGGTTGGGTGACAAGTGTTTCTACAACGTCCAGGAGTATCTAAACTACAAGTTAAGTGTGACGTAGAATAATTTAAATAATGACTGCCAATGTTGAAAAATATTTTAGTATTAAGGTGACATTTTGCACGTCTGCATGCCGACGGAATACATGGCCATAATATTTATAAAACATCATGTAACATTACTGTATTCTGGCAAATAAACGATATTGTATTCTAATGTCCGTTAAAGAAAATTAAATGCTATGATGTTGAGGCAGAGATACTTGAAGAGTTTGAAAAACAGTGGAGATATTCTAGTAGCTCTGAGCCAAGCTCCCTCACACATAGCAAAATGTATAAATCGTTATGTTAGAAAAGTCTTGGAAAAAGGAATGCTTCTTGATTTCCAGGACTTTTTTATTCTTTACTTTTGAAGTCTTCTATGAGGCTGTCATGAGCCTAATAAGATCCCCAAGCCTCGCCAAAATAAAGATTTTAAAAAACTTAGCTTAAAAACATAGAAGTATATCTAATTGTGTACTGTGTGGCCACAATTGCTGAAGAGCAATATCTTCCAGCAACATAGTCAAAGTCAAAAACAACTTTATTTCATAGAACATTCAGGATGTTACTAAAGTTTAAATCAGTATATAAAGTCCTAATTTATTAGTCACTTTCCTTTTAACACGTTATTGTGTAGGTCAAAATATATCATTTGAGTCAAAAAACAAAAGCATAATATTAAATTTAAAAGGTCTTGAAAAATTTTGTTATGATATTTTTTCATTACTATGTTGAATAAACCCATCCATTCAAACGTAAATAATAATGGCAGTAGTAGAGCATAGTAGAGCGGGGAGTGGACGGCTATAATCGAAAGAGAACCATTCCTTTATCTTTAAATGGAAAATTCAACCATTCCTTTATCTTTAAATGGAAAATTCATTTTTTATTTTTTTTACAAAATTTAATTTTCAGATAATTAATTTTTATGTTGTTTTTTGGAATACTATCAACCTATACAATAATGCCTTAGAAGGTAAGTGACTAATAAATTAGGACCTTATATATAAAAAAAAAGTTTAAATCAGAGTGTCCAGTATCGTAAGTCACAAACGTATACTATACGTCACGGTTTTCAGACGTAGATTTCCCCAAAGACAGTCCGTATGCCACGCGTGAAAAAGGCACGATACTTTTTTTTGATTTCCCCCTTTTTTCTAGCCAATCCTTCTATGAAATTTTGATAAATGTGAATATACTTAGACTTAGCATTTTATATCTTTATTTATTCTAAGCTCTCCTCCTGGGCTTCGTACTCGTGTAAATTTAGAAAAATCATAAAGCCTATGTGGTATTGTGATGTCGAAGTATTTTTTTTTATTAGGAATGGGTTCGAATATTTATTAGGAATACTTTACTGCAAAGTTACATCAAAATTTAAGTAGTTCTTATGTAAAGGAGTAACAAACGTTCATGAAAGTTTATTTATTTTTACATTTTTAATGTAAATAATAGTCTATTAAATTCGAGGGTTGCCCTCGATTTCCCTGAGATTCCATCATCAGACTTGGTGACGATGGGACCACCTCTGAAGTATACTTTTCCAACAAAAAAATTGGTCCACAAATGGCGGAGAAATCAGTGAACATACATTAAAAAATAAACTGTCTTGAAGAAATAAACGTATTAAAACTATTAAAAAAAATCACAGATTTCGTGCCTCACACGACTATATCGAGCACATTGGAAATGAATCTACGGAATTCGGAAAAATGTCGTTCTGACTTTTTTCAAAAAGGTTAGGCTACAGGGCAAACCCGTAACCCGATCGTCTTTGTTTGAGGCTCAAATTGTAGCTGACTAAATTGTCCAGAGGAATTTTTCTCAAATTTTTGATATCATTCTTCGCTTCAAAAATATGGAACGCCAAAATGGAAATTCGGAATAAATTGAATTTTTTTTCCCACTATTTCGGCCATAACTTTTTTCGTTTTTGACTTTCTCAAATAATTCTTTTTGCACCTTACAGCTCTTGTAAATACGCGTCTTTTGAGTTTTTTTTTGAATATGATATCTGCACAACTCTCCGAGATAATTATAAGGGGATAGCACTTTTTCGTGGAATCGGAGCCTAAACTGGAGTGAACGAAAAGACATTTTCAATGACAAAATACAGTCGAACATAGAACCTCTCCCTTTTTTGACGATGGTCAAAAACTGCTAAAAATGTCGTCAGAGAGACCAAGTATCACTAGGCAGTACTCACTTTAAAATAGGGCTTCAAAATAAACTGTAACAGAGCAGAGCTCGGCTAAGCCATTGCTATAGACAGCCACAGAGTAAAACTCTGTTTTTTATCCCTGTCATACAATGTTCAATGTTGATCCGAGCTCACTGGACGCTTTGTGCATAAAATGGCTTTACTGAGCATTTTTTTCGAACATTTAGATGGCTGCTAGCTCGAAATTCCATTTTTAACCACCGACAAAAAGAGGGGTGCTATAAGTTTATCGTGTGTCTGTCTGTGGCATCGTTTTTTGTAGACCTTTAGCTATACTTGATTAAAATTGGTTCAGCCATTTAGGCCAGTGTTCACCAAAAATTTAACCAACGATTAGCAGCTAGCCAGAGATTTGACAATGCCATTTTCATAAATTTTTTTTGACATTTTGTCTGATTAGCTTCTAACCGCGGTTTAACCGTTGGTTATATTTTGGTGAATACGGGCCTTAGAGTTTAGACCCAATTTCACCATACTGTAAGGCCAGTGTTCACCAAATATTTAACCAACGATTAGCAGCTAACCAGAGATTTGACAATGTCATTTTCATACTTTTTGTTTGACGTTTTGTCTGATTAACTTCTTAATCGTGGATTAACTAACTAACAGAGTATGGTAAAATTGGACCTTAATGTAATAACTGCTTTACCATGAAACAACAAAACACCACTTGGATGTGATTTTCTTGTTGTTTAATTTATCCCTTTTGGAAAAGGCAAAGGAATTTATCACCATACAGCCATTTTCAAACATTATCTAAGTTTTTTTTTTGTGGTATTAAGGTCCTAAATGTCAAGGGTTATCCAAAAATTAAAATTTTGGAGTTATTTAATAATTCAAACAAAATAAATTGCCGCTGTCCACTTCAAAAACCCTACCATAGATTTCGCAACACGCATACAGCAAGATTTATACGTGAAATTCAATAACTGTATCGTATATTGTAGTACGCACGGCCGCACATCAAGTTACCACACGCGTGCACTCTGAGCTGTTGTGATAAGAGCAGTTTTGCAATGAAAATGGAGTAACCTTATGCGCTGGCCTCTGTACATATCAGAGCGGCAGGAGAGCATACATTGGACAGTTTTTCGGTAGAGCCTTTGTTCTGCACAACGGATGACCGACATTACCCTGCGCACTAAATTACACGCTTTTGTAACGTAGTGAGGCATAGAGAATGCACCAAATGTACAGATAAAAGCATATCTGGGTGGTTACTTCACTAACCAATGGCTTCTCAATGGCGGTAGAATGATGATGGTGTCTATTTTTAACCCCCGACGCAAAAAGAGGGGTGTTATAAGTTTGACCGCTATGTGTGTGTGTCTGTGTGTCTGTGTGTCTGTCTGTGGCACCGTAGCTCTCAAACGGGTGAACCGATTTGGATGCGGTTTTTTTTATTTACAAGCAGGGTTTTTGGCGATGGTTCTTAGATACGTTTCATCAAAATCGGTTCAGCCGTTTCAAGGTCATCAGCTCTTTTGTTAGCTGCGGTAGGGTTCTTAGACTCTTAATGTGTATTTACTTTACTTTCAAACATACATGTGACCTAAAACTTGAAATACTCATGTATGCTTAATAACTATGCAGGGTTATGGAACTCTTGGTCTGATGCTGCAGCCAGGATATCCAGAACACTAGCACACTCTTAAAAAATAATAGCAGATATGTCGTGTTTGGACTCGTTTTGTTCAGTATTTGATTCTGCATACAATGCAATGGTGGCAACACGGTGAGCTGATGCTGCGGCCAGGATATCCAGAACACTAGCACATCCTTGAAAAAATAATAGCAGATATGTCGTGTTTGGACTCGTTTTGATCAGTATTTGATTCTGCATACAATGCAATGGTGGCAACACCGTGAGCTGATGCTGCGGCCAGGATATCCAGCACACTAGTACACTCTTAATTATTTTGAAAATAAGTTAAAAATTTTGAAATAAAAATTAAATTAAAAATTTAAAAAACCCCCCCCGCAAAAAAGTAAAGCGGACATTTAAAAAGTAAAAAATAATACCTTTCTTTGAGCCATCAAATTCATTTCAGAAATACCTATATATATATATTTTAATTATCGAAATCGATGGATGGCACGATAGGGTTTGCTCATTAAAATGGCGCTATAATGTCGCGTCGGGGTACCGCTTTAGTGAATCAGACCCTTCATTTGATTGACTATTCACTGATTCACTAAAGCGGTACCCCGACGCGACATTATAGCGCCATTTTAATGAGCAAACCCTATCGTGCCATCCATCGATTTCGATAATTAAAATATATATATAGGTATTTCTGAAATGAATTTGATGGCTCAACGAAAGGTATTATTTTTTACTTTTTAAATGTCCGCTTTATATCTGTTCAGGTGGCAAAACGGCAAAATTGAGAACTATTGATTAGCATCTATACATGCTAATC
Source organism: Aproaerema taeniolella (assembly GCA_949987775.1). NCBI lineage: Eukaryota > Metazoa > Arthropoda > Insecta > Lepidoptera > Gelechiidae > Aproaerema > Aproaerema taeniolella. Next base: position 273,360 of record CATLJT010000203.1, read on the forward strand.
TCATACACACACTCGTACAACGAAACACACACGCGCTACACGCACACACACTCACACTCAGGTGCTCACATTACATAATGCACTTTTAATGTTAAGACATAAAATACTTTCTCAGATTATTTTTTTATTTCAAAACTAGAGTCTAGTTTATCTACAGCACATTGATAAAAGTGTTATTTTTCCGAGTTGGGGAGTTCCTGGTGTCCTAAAATACAAGTTTCGGCTTAGTTTAGGCACCAGTCTCCCACAAAATCTTGTCAATTAATTAAGTGCACTTTTACATTTAACATAGCTAGACTATAAGACAAATTTTGTGGAAAAATTTTTTTTAAAAAATAGACGTGTGGCACTCGGGGACTACCGCGGTAAAGCTATTGCATAGCATTTTGTATCAACTTATGCAATTATAATTAAAAGTAGCCCTCTACTTTTAATTATAATTGCATAAGTTAATACAAAATGCTAAGTAAAAATTTCAAAAAAGTTTACCATTTTTTTTGTTTTTTACGGCCGCCATCTTGGATTTTAAAATGGATGTTATTTTCGCAATCAGCACACCCGAAAACCTATTAAACGACACCCATGACGGTTTTTTTTACAAAAAATACATGTCCGCCATCTTGGATTTCAAAATGGATGTCATTTTCGGAATCAGAACCCCCGAAAACCTATTAAACGACACCCATGTCGGTATGCCCGAAAATTTCATATCCGCCATCTTGGATTTTTGGGAGGGAATCGAGACGCTCCGGGCTTTGCCCTTCGCGTCACGATTCCCCCAACTAAAATCCAAGATGGCGGATATGAAATTTTCAGATGGCGGTCGGCGGGTAATATGCTTGGTGACGCTTCGGGCTTCGCCCTACGCGGAGCTCGGCCTTCGGCCTCGCCCTATACGCAGCTCGCCTCGGCCTACGGCCTCGGCTCGCGCGTTCGGCTCGGTCTGCGACCTTGCCTCACCTTAAAAATCTAAATTTGTATGGCAGCCATCTTTAATTAGGGGGGGTACGCTCCGGGCTTCGCCCTATGCGGAATTCGGCCTTCGGCCTCACCCTATACGCGGCTCGACTCGGCCTTCGGCCTCGCCTCACCTTTAGAATCTTAACTTGTATGGCGGCCATCTTGGATTTGGGGGGGGGACGCTCCGGGCTACGCCCTACGCTGAGCTCGGCCTTCGGCCTCGCTTTTTACGCAGCTCGCCTCCGCCTACGGCCTCGCCTCGCAGCGTGGCCATCTCGGAAAATTATGGAATCGAAAAACTGACCCGATATTCGGAATCATCGACCCCCAAACCCCCCAGATACCGATTTTCGTCCGGATCGGAGCAACTTCATTTTATTATTATTATTATTATTTTTTATTTTTTGTATTTTATTATTATTATTTTATTGGAGAAAAACCATTTTCTTCTCCCATTTCTGGGGATTTCGCCTCTATCGCGGGCTTGCGGCCAAAACGATAGGGGAGTTTTTTGTTTTATTTTATTATTATTATTATTATTATATTATTATTGTTGCATGCACACAAACACCGTGTCGAAGACTGCCGAACTGAAACGACGTTAGACGATGCACGGCACGGCCTTCAAGCCACACGTCGGAGCCCGTCGGAGTGGGGAGCGTTAGGTTTTTTCGTTACGGAATTTCTGGATTCGGTCCCCGCGCTCAAGGCCCGTGATAGAAGCTATGCAATAGCTTAAAAATTACTCTCCTTATAAGATACGGAAATATGTACAGTTTGATTTGAGTTCCGTAAATGTATATTTTATTTTGCCCCTCTAACCCAATAGTCTTTGGCCTAGCAATAAGGCCGCCTTGTTATACGCTTTGTTTTATGTTCTGTTAATTGTACTGTATGTCTCTGTGTGCAAATACAGTATATTGTATTGTAATGTTCCTTGGGGGAAGTTGTTCAGTTTTGTGGGCTGATTCACATCCTTAATCTTAAGTCACCCAATACAACTGTTTGCGCAAACGCTTCCCACCTAGAGCTTTATCACACTATCCTGTCATGAATATTGTAATTAAAATCAAGTGTATGTCAACAGAGCCGGCAATAAGGCTTAGTGTGAAACCGCTCTATAATTTACGTCGCTCGCAAATCCGATTTACCTAAGCCAAAACGAACGGTTCACAAATGGCACTGTGGGAATATGCGCACTATAGAATACAGCTATGGAATTAGGCTGTTGAGGCTCTATTCCTGAAAGTGAATATCATTTTAAGTGACTTCAAAAAGGAGGAGGTTCTATGTTCGACTGTATGTATCTTTTTTATGTGTTTATCGATTTCTCCGCCATTTGTGGACCGATTTTCAAAATTCTTTTTTTGTTCAAAAGAGTATACCCCTGAGGTGGTTACCTATCTTAAGTTCGAAAAAATGTTGACCGATTTTCATTTGACAGAAAACTTTTCGACTTTTTTGTTTCGTTTTTTTTTTTAATTCGCCGACATAACGTTTGCCACTGTATCAGTTGACCTATTATTAATTCGATTTTTTTCGGTACTCCATCGGTCTACACAAATTTTATCAAAGTTAATTTAGCCCTTTTCTAAAAAAATCAACAAAAACGAAAAACACAAACATATTTATATAACGTTTTGGTATGGATTTATGGGATTGAAGTTGGTTGATTCTTACGTTTTCGATGGGACAATTATTTATTTATTTATTCAGCCTTAGATTGTAAATATGCTGTAGGTACAATAGTCTATTGGTTCAAACATTTCTCCTATTTCGTCCGTCTTTCGTACGAGTTCATAAACAGGGTGTAAAGGACAGCTTAGCAAATACTTAAACGGTGAAATCTACCCATAACTATCATCAGCTATAAGTAATTATTTTTTCCCGGAAACATCACATTAAGGAGTTTTCATGATTTACCTACTTTGGCGCTACGCAACGTATCGTGACACCGCGCCCCGCGCGCGATCCCTCCGCGCCGCGCTGCTATATCAGAGTGCGATGTACATTGCTAGTTTTCGTGTTTTACATTGTTATTAATGTTTTTTGTTGGAAAATGGAGTGTATTCGATTAAATAATAAAAAAAATGTAGGCAGAAAATATTGAAAAACATGAAAAAAAAATGAAAATTTTCCGGAGAAAAATTCCACTGGAAAATAATTTAAAATGATTGTCTGAGTCCAGGTTTCACTTTTTGCTAAGCTGTCTTTTACACCCTGTATATGTTACTGTAAAAGCCCGAACTAGGGTAAATCTTAAGATTTACCAGTATAAGATGTACTCAACGACTGCGGTTGCGTTTAAGCGGTTGTCGCATTTCCGACAAGGCGGCGAGCGTTCCCTAACTTGTCACAATGATGGTAAAAGTTCGAAACGGACAACGATTACTAAACAGTTTGGACTTTTACTAACTCATGTTGGTAAATCTTAGGTTTTACAGATAAATTTTAGGATTTACCGTAATTCGGGCATTTACAGAAACATATATACTTACTTTGTACGCGTAATACGCATTACGCATACGCATCGTTGGTTGCTTTCACCGCAAACGTGATATATGCTTATTAATTTGTAAAAGACTGGTGATTAGTCTGTTTGAACTACATGACGCATTGAAATGAGGGTAATCGGTAAAGAGGGAATTAATTTTGTAGCGCCTACGTATATTAAGGCGACTACAGCACCTAAATTACGATTTTATGATGCGTAGATAAGCATGACGCACTGCATTAAATCGAAGAAAAAACTACTACGGTAATGTTCAGGACATAAACTAGATAAGTAGTTTTCTGAAAACATGATTCAGCACTTTTGATACGATAGAAAAAGCTCACAAAGTCACCTCTAAATACCAATATTGTATATCTTTTAAGCTGTAAAAACGATAGTAAAATGCACACAGGAACTTGAATTTGCTATCAAAATGTTCGTGATTGAATACTCTCGATAAGTAGTTAACGCATTTTTCGATTTAAGCTGTTACTTTTCCATAAATCTCATTTTTCTAACTTTCGAACATGTTTTTACGCACGCACGCTTTCATAGTCCGTAAACTTCGTGTATCGACACTGTTCGCACTGCCGGCCCAGGCCTGTTGAGAGACGGAGATTGCACTATTCCTATGTGTGCTGCCTTTATCGGGTGCTGTAGTCGCCTTAAACTTGAATGCGTGACATAATTTGGCCGACAATTGACGAAGTTATTGCTTAAAAAAACCACACACATCACATCTAATCCTCCGCAAGTGATTAGACTTCTCGATACGACACGATCTCAACATTCTCTTTAATTTGGTCAAAATATCTTCCACGCTGGATTGGAAATAAAAACTTAGAATGTGCCAGCTGCCAGGCATACTGTAAAATTCAGTAAGTGGGACATGAGGGTCTTGCTGTATCATGGGCGAAAGGCTGACCACCTCTCACCATTACACAACATGTTCCATCTAATAACCCTCACCATTTGTGTCAATCATGGCATTAAGTGGTTTTCTAGAACCACTGATGCTCTGCCTACCCCGTTAGGGATTACAGGCGTGATGGTATGTATGAATGTATGTAAATAGCTCAGCCTAGTTCTACCCCTCCCTCTCCTTCCCTCAATCTTTCCTTCTCTGATCATCATGACATATTACAAAGAGGAAAGATTTGATTGTTTGTTTGTTTGCATTGAATAGGCTCCGAAACTACTGGACCGTTTTGAAAAATTCTTTCACCATTAGAATCCTACATTATCCGGGATGGACATAGAATATATGATTTTTCCGAATTCCCACGGGAACGAAGTCCCGAGCGAAATGCTAGTATTTTATAAAGTGATCGTGTCAAAGTCAAAAATAGCTTTATTTTAAAGAACATTCAGGATGTCAAAGTAGTGAATTACATTAGCATTTTTAACTTTCCGTCTATCCGCAAAGGTGAATTCTTCATCAGAGAAGAATAGGCAGGGAACTCCGAGGGTTGCTCTTTTTAACTCAATACTTTCTTTATTTTTAATTTTAATTGACTTTAGTATCTGAACAACTCCTGGAGTTGAGCAATTTATTCCCATGTTTGCTTGTCTGCTTTTTGTCTGATAAATAATCAGAAATTCTATTATAGCCCTTATAACAATTTTTTAAAAATAATTGTCATATCTTGACCGTGTGGTGATCGGTTGAGAATAACACCACCCCATCTCTTTCCAAGGGTGTCGTAAGAGGCGACTAAGGAAACACAAATGAGACCTGCCTCCTAGTAATCCATCCCAGGCAACGACACTTCATTACTTTCTGAATCTGAGGTGTCGTCCTATGGTCTCATGCGATGTAGTAGCCTCTGTGAAGGGCCGTCTGGTTCGCGACCATCCTCCTACAGAAGTTCGACGCCAAACAGCTTGCTGTGTTCCGTCGGTGCGTGGGAGTACCAGTGCCTTTATAGGGATTTTCTGGGTTAACTCGCTCCATCGTCGACCTCATCTTTGACCTTAAGATCAATATTGAGGTCAAGAGTTAACCCATCTTATAATAAATAAATAAAAAATAAAAAAATCTGATGAGCGACGACCACAATAAACTTTTTTTTGTCTATGGTTTTTAATACAATCTCAAATAGGGTTTACAAGCAATAAAAATAAGCAAATAAAAAATCTAGAAGCCTAATCGCCTAGCCTTGTTTCCCTCTCTGTCCATACGCAAATAGCCTAAACTGCAAATAGCCAAGCCGCACTTATCCCTAGCAATTCCTATTTACTTCAACACGTCTTCTTTTCTATTAGTATTACAGTTGAGCTCACTAGCCAATGTTATCTCTAGCTTAGTAAACGAGTTTGTAAAGCAGTAATAGTCCGGGAAATAAAAGAATTGGTATTACACTAAAGACACATGGATAAATTGGTTTGAAAAAAATAATATTGTTATTTTATTAACTATTCGTGGCAATTTAGTAGTTGTGTGGGTTTTCAGATTTGAGGAATACCTAAAGTTGCGTTTTTACTAATATCTGCTAAACATTAAATGGACTTTCAGTGATAATCTACATTTATAACATTAGATATCTTATTATTATGTAGCTAATGTAATCTCTTGCTCAAGACGTAAAATTCTTAACAATACGATGATTTTTCTTTAACGGTATGAAAAATTATACTTAGAAAATGGAGCATTCGGGGATTTTTATCTTTATACTAGTTAAATGAAAACCTAAAGCCTGTGTAAAATTTGCACCCAGGTGACTCTCTTAGAACCTATGTAAAAAGTGTTATTTTAAGATTTACCTATCGAGCAATAAAGACACACGAAATATTTTCTTGACTGTGCCATGTAACTTATTTTCTTTACAGTAAATTATTATAATCTCTTGTCTAAGTGACAAAGGTTCTGCAAAAAGGCGTAAATATAAATTTATCTGAACACCAACAAGTTGCCCGCGCTTGAACTTGCCGCGATGTTGACGCGGAAAGCATGGTCAGTGTGAGAGCGTGATGGAGCTATCAGTTGCGCACGGGACAAAGAGATAGCGCATAGGGTAGCGGTAGGTCTGTACATCAATAACGTACGTCATTCGCGATCTGGAGACGAATTTTTGAGATGATATAATTCCAATTCGCATACGAATTGACAAGATTCGCATGAAAATCGCATACAAATCTCGTCAATTCGTATGCGAATTGGAATTCTATTATTTCAATAATAAGTCTTCTGTTTGTGTGACGTGCGGCTGCAAAATCATGTCTTGTCTTATATGCGGAAAACCCTCAAACGATGATACAGTTAGAGTTGGTAGTAAAGGACTGAAAACAATCTGTAAAGAACAATGTGCAAAAATGTATGGGCTTTGGGCCCATCAGCGTTGTAGCATCATACGCTACGTAGGGATTGATGGGTTCCTAAAATGACTGAATGAATGAATTAATTAATGTGGGAATGACGAAATATAGACTTACGTGTTTTTTGTAGATACGAGTGATTGAAACAACATTTATTAATATTTTGGGACACAATTGTGTGTAGTGTATATTATAAATAATTTTATTCAACAAAACATTTATTCAGTATTTTCCCAGACAATTATTTTTGTTTTTTTAACACTTCTGCAAAGCTCTGTTTTGAAATTTTAAATAATGGCGTTTCTACATTTTTTAAGTTGAGTGGCAATTTTAAGGCAGAGTGCGCGGTCCGACTACCTTGCAATAGTGTTGCGGCAATCCCTGAAGATGCCACAGCTAAGGCAATATCACGCGTAATCAAAATCAAATATAATAGTTAGGTTTTGCCGGTTCCTCCTGGAGCATCCAAATTGGCCCTCGCTTGTATATGCACTTTTTACTATTTCTTCGTAGACTGACTTTTGTTCGTCTGTCAATGAATCACAGTTAATCCTGACTAACCTCTCTAAAGCCATCACATCATTGCTGGTTTCTTAAACCAATTCTCTATTTTCTAATGCTAGAGGCCTTCTTGGTTGTCGTAAGCCGTATTCTTTTAAGGAAAGCCCGTATAAACCCAAACACTCTTCTTCAATTTCTATCAAACATTTGTTGAACACTTCATCTGTTAAATGGTCTATATCACCTTCTACCTGCATTTCGATTTGTCGTTTAAAATCTTCTGATAGGTGTTCTTTAAATGCATGCCACAGGCTTAGCGGATCAGACACTTGTCAAAACACCAACATGATAGTGAACAGCTCACGTATCATACGTGGTGAGTGACACAATGTGGCCTCATCCAATCCTGTATGCCAGTACTCATCATTTTCAAGCAAGCCTAAAGCCTTGCAAGCAAACTGGAAAGTAGGGTATACTATATCACCTACAGTTTTCAATGCTTCAAATGACGTGGGGCCTCGAATATCGTGTATTACCTGCCCAAACCATGTTCCTTTTTCACGCCAACATCCACTCCACGTTTCCTCCGTACGAATCAGGAATTGATCCAGACATAATATGCGTACTTGATAATATAAAGTGTTTTGGCAAAATTCTCAGTACGACACAGATCAAAAAAGGCAAGAAGTGTCGTTTTTGGTGGATTCATAAGTCGGTCTGCGAGGTTTTGCTCATTAAAATACACTCTTTGGCCATTTTCAAGATGAACCGCGAGATGGAACACGGTGTGGAAGCGTTCATGAATCGGATATCCATAATTCGCCATACAGCCTCTAAACTACTTATGTACCTCCCACTTTCGTAAATCTTTATTTCATCTTTTTCATTTTCTAGAGTAAAAGTGGCTTGGTCGGATCCTTTATTTGTGTATGTACTTGCAAACGTATTTTATTGATTTAACAGAATGACAAAATTCGACGTTTATATGCGCGTTAAATGTTCTTAAAAGAGTGTACAGTTGGAGTAGAGATTCACAACCGTTGGGTAGTCCCGGAGCGTACGGGACTACCCAACGGTTGTCAATCTCTACTCCATTAATATATACATATATTTTCTTTATTGCACAAACATAGTTATTATTATCAATAAGAGATCTCTTTCAGCCAACCTAACTAGTGAGAAATAGTATGAGTAGAAGGGGTAGAGAGATTATAGGTGCGGTGCACACTACTATGACTCTTGCGCCTACATTGTGTCCTGTGTGTACTTGTGTTTTATTATTTTTGTGTGTAATGTAATGTGTACCTGTACTTGTGAATAAATTGTATGTCTATGTCTATGCCTATTTGCGCACAGAGTTTACAGAAAAAATAAATAAATAATAATACTAAATAAATACAACAATAATAAAACGATACTTATTACAATAAAATAAATACATAAATATAAAATACATATATTATATGCTCATAAGAGTCTCGAAAGAAAGTGTTCTTTCAATCTTTTTTTTTAAATTGAATAGAAGGGCTTTCTTGAATAGATCTTGAATATCTAAATTAAAGCCCCCTTAGTTTTTTAAAATTAATAATGGGTTCGCTCTTGATCACAATCTAGCTCATGGCAAAGATGCGGTCAAGGATGTAGCAAGCTCACCCAGAAGAATCCTATTCACTCGAACTTTAAAAAGATTCAGGTTATATGAACTCACAAAAACAGACGCAGGCAGGGAATTCCATTCCCTAGCAGTGCGCAATATGAAAGATGATGAAAAGCGCTCAGTGCGAATCCGCAGGATATCAACAAGATAGGGATGGTACCCAGCGGTGCGTCTGGGCGTCCGATAGAAGAATGAGTCAGGCGAAATGAGCTCGTGCAGCTCATGAGCACACTCCCCGAAGGTTGGCAGATAACTTCATGCCAAGGAACTCAAGCTCATACGTGATACATGATGTGTATTTGCAAGATATAGGTTTTACACGGCAAATGTAGTTTAGCCTTTCAGTCTCTATTTCATAAATCCCACATTAATTAATTCATTCATTCATTCAGTCATTTTTCACATCCATATTCAGTTACTCATCAACCCGTTCATCGCGTATGATGCTACAACACTGAGCCCTTTTTGCAAAAAATACGAAAGTCTAGGTATATTTCATAGATTCCACTGTAGGGATATAACTATACATAGTACGTAAGCTAGTCGTAAGAGCGCGGCGCTCGGCTCTCAAGTCGTTCCCTGCGCGTCTAGCCTACCACATATCTGTACTTAAGTAACACATGTGAAAAACTAATAAACGCGTAATATTCGTGAACCGTATTGAATCTTTCATTGGAACACTTTCCCTGTTTTATGAACTTTGGAGTCAGTCAAATTAGATCTACATAGATCTAACCTTCTAAGTGTCTCATACCTGTAACTTCATAGTGACATTAATTTAAAGACATATAAGGACACAAACTCAACAGTGGTGACCTCGACGTGAAAGACATATAAGGGGCCGTCCATTAATCACGTGATGTTTTTTTAGCATTTTTCAACCGCCCCTCCCCCTTGGTGATCCGTGGTGAGGTGTAAGACTAACCCCCCCCCCTCTCCCATCCAAAATCACGTGTCTTTTTTATTACCTACAAACAATCTTGAAATTTTTTGAATATTGTCTTTAAATCCAGGTACAAAGTATAATCTAATTTTATTCTGAAATGAACGGCCATGATAAAAATGGCTAGACAGAAATGTTGCAAGTTGTTTTTGACTGGAATCAAAATAATATTAAAGGAATGGTGTAATATTATTTTGATTCCAGTCAAAACAACCTGGTAAGTACATGTCCTCGGACCATGGATTAGCAAGACTTTCTTCAACACTAACAACTAGATTAAGCATCTTGCAAGTCAGTTATTGGCACTGTGCTTTGTTGAAGATCAACGCCGGTTTCACCAAGCCACACTACACGCCGCTTTTCAGTTTAGTAATCGCGCGTTTGACGAAAAAATAAATCCACGTGATATCTTACTACACCCCCCCCTCCCCTTTTGTTATTTCGTGATTTTTGCTAAACCCCCTCCCCCCCCTTTCGAGCCTTACAATCATTAATCATAATAAGGACACAAACTCAACAACACATTAGTTAATTATTTATTCATTCATTCAGTAATTTTTCACATACATATTCTGTAACTCATCAACCCGTACATAGCTTATGATGCTACAACACTGGGACAATTTTGCACATTGTTCTTTAGTGAGGTTCGAAGAGATAATTTATTGCCATACCTATTGGTATCAGGCGAAAAATGAAAGGACATGACCGATTAGTCGATTAAACTGAACAACTTTACCAAATAAAAATTTTTGATGAAACGAAAAAAAAAATCGCCATCTCCATACCATACTAACTTTTCATTCTAATTGGACATCGTATTTTTTCGTATCCTGAAATTTACTGTTTGGAAAAGTTGTTCCGTTTCTTTGACGGCTCATGTCCTTTCATTTTTAGATAGGCTGTTAGTTACACGTTATTATGTACCTACAAGTTACAATAGGTTTAAACACCTCGTTTCAATAGTGATACCTACCTACCTACCATCGATCTACTCGGTATAAATAGACACTTACCTACTCCAATGCTAAGCACGCTCAAAAGCAAGTAACAGAAGCAGGCGCCGCCGCCCGCCGCGTACCGCGCGCAACCGTTCCCTCCTGCCCCGCTCGCGAATAATGTTTTATTTAATAATTGGTAAATGGTTTCAAATTCCTCGGGGATTTTTCTTATTTAAGTACAACTAATCACCTTACTCTAAGGATTTATAAAAAAATCCAATGTGTCTTTAGTGCACGAGGGTAAAAATCAAATAAAAGTGAATTTAAAAAAAAGTATTTAAGTCACCTTGGAGATAATTCACATGGTTATTGTTAGTAACTATGTACATACTGTAACAAAATATCTCTAATTGTGCAATAATTGTTTTGGAGTTATACTTGATTTTACGTACTATATTTAACATTCGCCCAATATGTTGATATTGATTAGGGATTATTGTTGCTATTAGTAAAACATCCTAAAAGAAGGTCTCATGTAAAAAATCTCTTGTTGTTCATTTTATGTTCACACTGAAATTTAATGTAATTGCAATTTTGCCTGATTACTCAATAATTATTAAATAAAAATCGGGGATTATCGTGAATTTTAAATGTTCAGTGGTTTATGTGATATAATTCTAAACTATCCCTCAATGTGCAATTAATCTCATTTTTCCATACAAGCCCTCTTAGATTAACTGGACTATAAGGTAACTTATTATTATAAGCCTGTGGTGTCCTCCTGCAAGGCAAAGGCAAAAAATCGCTGGCATTTTTTGACCCACTCACGCAATACACACATACACACGCACACATATACATGATTACACACACACACACACATGTTCTATCACGCATACACAAACATCTTAACTACTAATTTAATTTAATTCTCCAAAAAATTGCTAATTGTTAAATAGCTAATGTAAATGTATATTTTCAAAATTGTTATCTGAGAGTGGGATCCAGGAGACCTATGACACAGGTATACCCCAGTTTAGGCTCCTGTCTCCTAATTAAATGTATAAATAAAAAAATTTAAAAAGGAATGTACAATTGTACACATAGCTTATGTTTGGGAGAAAATAAAAACAAATTTTTTATTATAATTATTATTAAAGGTTGTTGACGTAAACAAGGACATCATTAGAGGTTAAATAAGCTTCTAATATAGTTTCTGTAACAGACGGTAAGTTAAATTATCAGCAGCTCAAGTATAACGTGAAATGCGCCGCGGTTGACCACGGCATTTTGACATTCAAGCTGACAACGCTAGAGGGCGAGGAAGCCCATGCACGGTGCCCTCGCGCAATCAAAGTCATGTTTCACCGTCATCTTGAGTGGCGTGATGCGCGTGTTTGTCGCGGACTATGCTAGCTATTCAGCACGAAAGTGGGCAGCAACATCTTTGCATTACATTGGTTTTCCAGTGACTTAAAAATATAACTTTTTTTTACCATACCACCTAACTAAACTAACCATTATCTAATTCCGAACCAACCGTCCAATAAATACAGAGCTATTTCGCACACAAGAAATTAATTCTACACACATATTAACATTGATTTGCATACGGGCCGCAAAAACAATTTGGTTTTACAAACATATGCAACAAAGCTAACATATAACATATACCGCAAAATATATTACTTGTGCAACAAAGCTAACAGAACATTGTCTTTTATCTTTCGAAATGCTAAACCTTTTAAAAATTCTCAATCATGGATATTATTATACTGTGCTTTAGTGAGAAGTTCGATGGAGTACTGTTCGTCAATATGGTCACCTATTTATAATATTCATACAGACAGACTTGAAGCTGTTAAACGTCGTTTTCTCAGATACCTTAGCGCGAGGTGTGAACTGAGATGTAAATTGTCAAGTTATGAGGCCCGATTGAAACATTTTGGGTTAATTAGCCTCGAAAATCGTAGGAGCATGCAGGACTTATTCAATCTTTATAAAATTGCCAACGGTCATTTAGATCCAGCCTTTAAGCAAACTTTAAAGTGCCCACCCGATCTGTGCGTGTTCCTCAACTACACTGGGCGTCAAAAATAAGTAGTACAGTTTTAAAATTGCGATTTCTCCCAAACTATAAAACTTAGACCTTTGAAACAAAAAAGGTTAAAAAGAAAATTTAATCTTATTCAATAAAAACTTCATGCATTATAAGAACTTATAATGCTTGACTTTAAAAAAAACGAATAAATAAAAACACTTTTTTTAAACTGTTGAAAGGTGTTGTCTTACTTAGGATTTTTGTGTTTGACACATTCGCTGCTGATAAAGCAATTGTAATTGAAAAGCATAGGTATCTTCAGAGAGTAAATTTGACTAATCATGCCTCTTTCACCAGAAGAATGTGCAAGAATCTTAGCTTTTCTCGAAGTGGGCATCAGTATGCGTCGTACTGCAAGGAGGGTGGGTGTAACTTTAAGAACGGTTCAGCGAGTAAAGCAAAGGTACGAAGAGACTGGAAACCATCTAAGGAGACGAGGTAATGGCAGACCCAGGTGCACAAGTACCCGAGAAGATCGCTTTATTGTTTCCACTGTGTTAAGAAATCGACACCTTAATGCAGTTGAGGTTCAGCAACAGCTTCTTCGGACCCGAACAGACTACATCAGTGAGAGTACAGTGAGAAGAAGACTTGCTGAAGCTAACCTGAAGCCTCTAAGACCAGCAAATGGCCCCAAACTTGAGACAGAGCATCGCGTAGCAAGACTACGCTACGCCCGTCAACACGTACAATGGGGCGAAGAAGAATGGGCTAGAGTTTTATTCACAGATGAGTCTCGATTCTCTTTATACACTTCAGATGGACGGCGGAGAGTCTACAGACGACCCGGTGAGCGATACATTCAAGCTTGTATCTCGGAAAGAGTCCAATATGGCGGGGGCTCTGTACACGTATGGGCTGGTATCTCTTCAGAGAGTCGCACAGAGCTTGTGGTAATAGAAAATGGGACTTTGACTGGTGAAAGATATGCCTCGGAGATCCTCAACGAGTATGCAGGGCCATATTTAATAAATATGGGTGATGGAGCCATCCTAATGCATGATAACGCCCGGCCACACACTGCTCACCACGTACAAGAGTACATTCAGGAGGTTGGCATCAACTTGATGGCTTGGCCATCGAGAAGCCCAGATCTCAACCCGATTGAACACGCCTGGGATGAGCTTGGGAGGCTAGTCAGAAGGCGCAGTCCACCTCCTGCCACACTCAGGGCTCTAAAACATGCGCTGATAGAAGAATGGGAAAATATTCCCCAACACCGCCTCCGAAACTTAGTGTTCAGCATGCCAAACCGGATCCAAGCTGTAATTAGAGCCCGAGGCGGCAACACAAGTTATTAAATTGTGAAAAAGTTCCAAAACGTGAAAATTAAGTGGTTGACATATCGTTAAAAATTGATACTTTTTAGTATTTATCTTAATTTTAAGTTTGAAACTTTATTCATGCCAAATAAAATATAACTTTAATAAACTTCGTTAAGTTTACTATAAACTGCTTTTTATTTCATAAGTGTAACTACTATAGTTTAGGAGTAATTGCAATTTGAAAAGTGTACTACTTATTTTTGACGCCCAGTGTATTTTCCATTCCATGTGCTATCAACAATGTTTCCAAGAACAATCCAATATTCCGCATGTGTAAATTATTTAATGAAAATTACTTGCATCTCGATCTATTTAGTCATACTTATAATTATTTTAGAAAAGCAGTAACACATATATATTTTCTGATTCGTTACAATAAATCTATTTTCTTAACTATAAAAAAATATATATGTATATAATTGGTCTATTTTTAGGGATTAGTCACATAATATAGTTTGCTACCAGCGCTGTGTATAGTTATAATCGGATTTCAGATTTATATTGCTACTTAAGTATAATTAGATATTAAGATTCTGATCTGTCATCTGTTACTGTACCTTTTTGAATAAAATAAAATAAAGTAAAAATAAAATATTATTGCAGCCAATATGAATGGTTTTCGATACAAAGAAGATGGTAAGAAAGTTTCATCAACGGCATTGTTGGTTTGTAATCGTACAACTATTGGTTTTATAACTCTAAAATAATAAAAATAAAAATTTCTATTATAAAGAGGAAATATTTGATTGTTTGTTTGTTTGTTTGCATCGAATAGGGTCAGAAACTATTGGACCGATTTGAAAAATCCTTTCACCATTAGAATCCTACATCATCCGGGATGGAAATAGGGTACATGATTTTCCCGAATTCCCATGGGAACGAAGTCCCGCGCTAGTTGCTTATTACTTTTAAACGGCTGAAACAATTTTGATCAAATAGCTAAGAACCATCTCGATTAAGTCAGCTTTCAAAAAAAACACATCAAAATCGGTCCGTACATAAAGATACACAGACGTATAGCAAACTTATAACACCACTCTTTTTTATTGGGGTTAAAAATTAATCATTATCATAAGTTTCTCTACTTTCTATCTTCTTTCTATACTGCAAATGTAAGAGTCCCAGGGCGGAAGACGGGTCACGTACAATCTAACGCCATCTCCTGGGTACAGTCGGACGTAAGCGTGATTATACGTAGCTTTACCGTTTAATACAGTACAGTTCACGCCGAGGTTTACAGGGAGATCTTAGTACGAGAAGTGTGATGTATATTGTAGAGTCAAGTAGGTATAAGTTGATTTATATCGTTTTGGTATAAGGCCCTTTGTTACACAGCGTAATATACGCGTACAATGCGATTACAATAAGTATAGGACGGACCATTTGCTAACTTCAGACGCTTAAGTACCATATGCAAAAAAAAGTATTAAAAAGATAATATTTAATCGATGTCACGGTATTTGACAATTTATATATTTTTGTAACTGACAACACTGGCGCGTTTTATGCAGATAGGACATCACTATGTTAAATAGGTTTAGTACATGTAATTTTTTTTTTGCATGTTATTTGTAAGTATGTGTATGGTGTGGAGACAATAAATTATTTCTATTCTATTCTATTCACCGCCTTTTTAATTTTTTTAGGTGATTCTTCTGAAGAGTCAGAAACTGATGAAGATGGCGAAATGAGTGGAATAACGATGATTAAGTATAAATAAATCCTTAAACGCATTTGATTTTTTATTTTATTTTTCTTTAATTTCTTTTTTTGCATACCATGATGAAGTGAAGTTTGTTTGACACATGTTTGACAAAATGACAGCACAAACTGGCGGTGGATTGAATTGATTATGTGATCGCATTTTTTGCGTTTCATTTTTTCATTTATTGCGTCAAAATCGGTTATACTGAACCGATTTTGATGAAATAATGATACAGAGATAGATTAGAGCCTGGGTAAGGACATAGGCTACATTTTATCCCACAGTTAGGCACGATATAACCTGTAGTCCACGCGGGCGGAAAGCTAGTTAGTGTGTAAAATTAAAAATAAAGCGTTCTACTCACGGCAAGACTGGAACTCATCTTCCCCCTTCTCACAATCGCGTTGGTAGTTGCACACCCACAGCGCGGGGATGCACTTGCCCTCTGGACATCTGAACATGCCATTTGGGCACACTGTGTCTCCTGGAAAAAAAGAAAAAAAAGAGTTAGAAAAATGGCGGCTTTTTGGGGTATGCGCCCAATCTCCCATAGATCAGAAAATTAAGAAGATCTATCTTTTAACAGATTGATTACTTTGTTGGCGTGACGTTGTGAATGAATGCTAAACAGATTATTACCTACTAAACATAAATAAGTATAAAAAAATTCCTTAAATAAAACCTCTACAATTCTACTATTATGAATGTTCTAAACCCAAATAAACGAAGATGGAGCGAGTTAACACAGAAATGGGTTAACTCGCTACATCGTCGACGCTACAAAACCTAAAAAAATATGTTTTTTTACTACTATGTGTTAACACTCTGACAAATGATGAGATACAACCATAAATAGAGAAAATAAAGTGCATCAACAAAACAGTAAGTCTTGAGTAAAATCAAGAATTAAAAACGAAACTAGAAAAGAAAAAAATAATAATAATTAAATTAGTTAAATTAAATTAGTTAATATTAGTTAGTTATTCGTTTTTTTTTAATTGTTTTTTTAAATTAGTTAGCGAAAATTAAAGATTTTAATCAGCTTAAGAAACTGAACAACTTTTTCCGAGTAACAGCTAGGTCGAAATTTGAATCCATTTTTTTTTAAGAATTTCATGAGAAAAGTTGTTCTGTTTCATGGGAAAGAAGCACCCCCTAAAGTTTTGCTAGCTGCCTAATTTATAATCATAACTAAGACATGTAAAAACATGTCTTACTAACAAAGAAATAAGACATATTTTTAAACGCTCCCGTGACGCTTCCTTATTCAATAAAATGTTATTGAAAAAGGGATTAAGTTACCATCTTACTCAGAGACAAGAAAAGGGAATATAGATGATTTTTTTATCGCATTGATTAACAAAATAACAAAATATGAAAATACCGCAGTTGAGATGAAAACAAGTGAAATTAAAATTAAAATCGGCCAAGAAATACGGCCGATATACGCATTTAAAACTATTAATTATGCACCGATTAGACAGAGAGATCCGACATGGACTGTGACGTCACATGTCACTACGTCCATACAAACTCCGTGTTAAATTTCGTTTTGCTAGAAAGAGATGACATAAATCTTCGATGGCTTATATCTTTTTTAATTTCATAATTATTCGAAAAATAGTTTTAGTAAACTGTTTATTACATGAATGAGGATTAATTTTTTAAATAAAAAAAACCATGCATATTCCCTATTACAACAACTTCAAGCCACTAACACAATCAAAAGTGATAATTACAATGTATTTCGCAAAAACACACAGCTATACATAAAGTGACGCAAATGGCAATATATATGTAAAACAATCGGCGACAGACGACAATGACAACGTTGCGCGGTGAGAAACAAATTAAAAGGCAAAAGAATAGAATAATATGGACAGAGGCCTAAAAATATTAAGCAACGTTCACGGGATGACCATTGTGGCAAATTACGAACGTTCCAGTGCTTCAGAGGGCACATTTAATCGTTGTAGATGTCGGCTTTTGTCGATTGACAAGATTAATTCTAAAGACGATGGTGGCGCCCTTAAAAAAGTATTATCAAGCTATAATAGGAATATTAGAGGTACGTATTAGGAGACGATCCTCTATATACAAAATTGTATTAGAATTTTTTAAATTATTTGACTGCTATGTAAATGAATAATTTAAAAAAACTAAAAAGGCAAATGCGGTCTTCGGCGAAAACTCAGCGTGAGAGTTGCTGTGCCGACTGAATTTTTGTTTTCTATATTAAAGAGTTGTTTAATGTGTAATAGTGATAGTGTATTCAGCAGAAAACAAAATTAAAACAATGTAATGATAAAAGAATTCAATTGATACAGTATATCCGCTCCGTTTGGTTCCGATATAGATCCCGCAGCAGTGCTTCTCGCCGCCATAGCTCTACGTCAACAAAACTATCGGTTTACGGAGACTGGGAGGAGCTTATTCAGAATACATTACTGTATGGACATATATTCTATTGCCTTTCCCGAAAGGGGTAGGTTTAACAAAAAAAGCAGGCAAACGGTCCATCTAGTTTTACCACTCTAAGCTATCACATTGTCTAAGATTCTCTGGTCATTCACTTCAAGCCACGCTTCAAGCAATTGTTTGTATATGACAAGTACTAATAGGAAAGTATTCAGTTGGCGAAGTATTGTAGTATTGTCTGTCTGTATTCTAGGACCCATGTGAAAGGCAGGTTTATCAAGGAAATGATGGAAACAAATGAGGTGGGATAGAACATTGTATTTCAGTGACAAAAGGTTAATAGTTCGGCAGGTTAGAGATTTCCTTTTGTTGACATTATCACTACCTCTCAAATGTCGGTTTTAATACTTTTCTCAACATGACCACTATCCAAAACATCCGCTTTTACATTATTATGACCTGACCAGTTCCCAAAATGTTCGCTTTCACAAAATGACCATTTCCCAAAATATCCGCTTTTAATTTTTTATATATTCCAATTTACAATACCTAGTCGATCACTATAGATTTCCTGCTAAAAGACTTGCAAAGTAAGTACATACGTACTTACATTGAAAGTTAAAAAAGCTTGTAAAAAGCACCATATGTAAACTCACTTAGTAAGCAAAAACCTGTGGGATTTCCTATCGTTAAAAGATATTTTTATATGTATAAGGAAGAATTTAACCTTTCACCCCATTTCTGGATAAACAATATCTAAACAACCTACTTACCTAAATAACAAGCGATCTTGTTAAAAAGTTCCGTAGATTGCGGTACAATTTTGTACAGCGGTGTTCAATGACAGCAGGATTCCATTTCACACAGGAATTGTTCACAACATCCCCTCCCTACGTTTTCACACCCCTTTAAGATGATATTTGGGATGAAATAAGGGTAGATGCAGTGATAAGTAAGCAGTTTTCTGATATTTTTAACCATTTTCAAATATATATTTACGATTTTTTATAATTTACGTTTCATTACGATGTTTTCCTTCACCGCTGAGCAAGTGATTAGCGATAATTAATAAGAAATTCGTACATAAATCCGAAAAGACGAATTTAGTGGTAAAGACCCGTTCCAAATTTGAACCTGCAACCTTTCAGTTACAAGTCTGGTTCATTTCCAACTGGGCTGTTACAAGATGTATGGATAGGCAACCCATCTTGAGTGTGTCTTTGAGTTTTTTTTCCATATTTTGACCTATGTTGTTCAGTTTCGCGGGCTGATTCACATCCTCAATTTTCGCTGACTACTTTAAAGTAATTTAATATATCTACCGTTATTTCATGTCTACCTCTCTATGCTTCTCAGCCACTTTATTCTCACTTCTTTCTTCAAGCACAAAAAGAAAACGATCTCATTACTGCACAAGGTGTTTAAATTGTGTTTATTCTACCAAGGATACTCAAAGAATTATGTAAACAGAAACAAATCCACAATGACGAGTAAACAAACTGACGAACCGTGTTTTTCGAATTTAGGAAAATTCTGGAACATTTTTTTCGTACATTGAGCTTTGCCCAAAGAAGAAATCTATCTATCTGAAAACTGCCTTTCATAATGCAACGTATTTAATCAAGCGACAAATAATGTGTTTGGGTTCTCAAAAAAAATTTAATTAATTTTCAAAATCCATAAAAATTCTAAAATCGGCACCTACTCCATAAGCACCACTCGGCACCACTCCGTTAGCGAGATTTATGTTTCGGCGATCAAATTAATTTTCAAGCGACAAAAATGATGATATAGCGGAAAAGTAAACTTTTGGCTATTAAAAAATATAAAAATGGGATACCTTTTTTAAAAGTAGAGCATACAAAAATCGTAGCAAAATTATTAAATAGGTAATGATTTAATAATGTAATACTTTTAGAACCCACAAATATTTTTTTTTGATACCCGGTTACTAGTCGGCCAGCTAAGATATTATTTTTAATTCATTATTGAGATCTTTGATCTCGGAAGACAAAATAAATGGTAGTGAAGGATTATTCACTGATTCCTGAGCCAGCGAAGTGTTTATAACTACCCTAATAAACTAAAAATCGTAGCACACTTCAGAAAAATGTAACAGAAACACAAAACAAGATGTCCGAGCAAATACTCCTTTGAATTTCCTCTAAAATCCTTAAAAACATGTGTTTTGAACATTCGCGGGGCTTTGCAACAGTCAAAGGTGAAAAGACGAAACTCGAAGGTTAAAAATGGCGCCAAAGCCGCGCGAGCTCGTTCTACGGATTTGAATTTGGAACTGAAATGGCGATTGATTTATATCGCAACCTGCCAACGGCCAGCATTGCACTGACAGCATGCAGATTTATTCGTTAAAATGCGTTCTTTTTGGTAAATTTAAAGCGCGAAAAAACATGCCGAGATAGCGGACAAGATTTATGATTCTATTTAATCAATGGAAAATCAATACAAGTATGTAAGGTAGCAGTGAACCGATGGCCTCTGAACTATGTAGTAAAGAAATGGCATTAACAAGTAAGGTTCTGAAGAGCCTTTACGCATTATTTCGTTAGTTTAGAATCAGATTTTGTTGGTGATTTTATGTTTTGGGTGACGAGAAATCAGATGTTGCCACTTAAAAATAAAATCACCAACCAAGTCCGTTCCTAAACTCGCAATATAGCAAGTGGCTTCTTCTAAATCTGGCTCCTTCATGCTACTTCTCCCATAAGTCAATCTTCTTATTCTTATCGTGTAGGTTCAAGTATGTGGAGAACTTGGTCAAACCCTGGTGTCAGAGTTTTCAAACCGCACAATGGCCTCTGAGTTGGTTTTAACAACTGTAGTCAATCGACAACAGCCGGGACCGACAGCTTAACGTGCCCTCCGAAACAGAAACGCTCGTGATAAATTGCCACTTTGGTCACCCATCAGGTTCCCTGCCTCTGTGTACGTTGCTTAACCTCACTGATAAGTCAATGGTATAGGTGCAATGGGTGAGTATCCGTTGGAATCGGCCGCTCTCGATTAGACTTTAAAAAAAAAGGATTATTTCATCCATCCACACAATAACGCCTACAATGCCTATCTGAGTAGGCAGACATACATTCTGTGAGTTATTAGATGAAACATAAGAATACTGGTAAGAAGTTGTAATTTTCAGCCTTTTCTCCACGAAACAGCAAAACCATTACCCACTTACTGGCTTCAACAGTATAGCTGGGAAGAGCTGGCAGCTGGTACATGCAAAGTTTTTCTTTTACTCCCTAGCATGGAACTACGCTACGTTAACCCGAAACGTATAAAATAAATACGAAATTAGAGCTAGAACGATTTCCATTCGAGTGCCGATAGTTATCCCTAATAGTCGATGCAGGATTGACTCTCGTCAATCTGATCTTGTTCATTCATTCATTCATCGGTCTCTTGAATAAAAGATGGCGACTTATCCTCTAGGGTTTGTCGAGGAGGTAGGGAGTAACGAGCCAGAAAAATAGGGTATATTAACGTAAATACTACCCATCTAAGAGGATTCAGCTCCGATTCTGTAACTTCAGTTGTGTGTCGATGGAATGGAGACCATTTTATCCGTTCAGGGGGTGAAATTGAGAACTATTTAATTTTCATATTACTTGCTGACAACCACCCCGACAACAGCGCCACCGCTAACCGAACGTAAAGTTGCAAACTACCTAGCAACTGAAAATTCAATTGGCGGTGGCGCCACCAGTCAAAGCAACCGTCATTAGATGTATGAGGATATTTCTCAATTTCGTCACCTGAACGGATAAAATGGCGACCACAAGCATTCACACACACACACACACACACACACACACACACACACACACACACACACACACACAAACTTGCACACACGTGGACGTACACGCACTGTTAGTTGATTTTTCCCTTTTTTTTTTATTAGGTATTTTATTTTATTTTGCAATTCTTTGTTTTAAAATATAAGGTATGTTACATAGCAATTAGTTCGTCTTTGACTGTAAACTACTTATTTGTCAGTAGAATCGTTTGTACTGAATCTCGCGATACAGGCGAAAGCCTAGTGCGAGATTCGCAGGTTAATTGATTTGTTGGCAGACTTTGTAATGGCTAATTGTAAGTTAATTATTTAACAATCTACCTACTGTCAACTTACCCTTTTTGGAAATAAAAATTATTTATTATTATTTATATTCCATCGACACACAAACCCGTAGCAGACGGCGTATTTAGAACGCGCCGACGACGCGCTTTCCACGCGCGTATACGCGCTTCAAACGCGATTCGAACGCAACCTTGTAACCTCAGCACACTAGGTGATCGTGAAACGCGCGTTTACAGCGCGTTTACCAGATAAAGCGATACGTGCGTGAAACGAGCGATTAAATCTATGAAAACGCAAACATTGGCAACTACGGCGCTGAAAACGTGCGTTCCTGAAACGCGCGTCGTCGGCGCGTTTAAAATACGCCGTGTGCTAGGGTTGTAAGGCTGACATTTATAGACGAAAACTAAGCTAAGACCAGACTCTGAAATGTCAAATTTGCCTTCTTTAGTAGGCAAATGACATTTAAGGCGACTACAGCACCCGATAAAGGCAGCACACATAGGAATAGTGCCATCTCCGTCTATCAACAGGCCTGGGCCGGCAGTGCGAACAGTGTCGATACACGAAGTTTACGGACTATGAAAGCGTGCGTGCGTAAAAACATGTTCGAAAGTTAGAAAAATGAGATTTATGGAAAGGTAACAGCTTAAATCGAAAAATGCGTTAACTACTTATCGAGAGTGTTCAATCACGAACATTTTGATAGCAAATTCAAGTTCCTGTGTGCATTTTACTATCGTTTTTTACAGATTAAAAGATACACAATATTGGGTATTTGGAGTTGACTTTGTGAGCTTTTTCTATCGAACCAAAAGTGCTGAATCATGTTTTCAGCAAACGACTTATCTAGTTTATGTCCTGAATATTACCGTAGTATTTTTTTCTTCGATTTAATGCAGTGCGTCATGCTTATCTACGCATCATAAAATCGTAATTTAGGTGCTGTAGTCGCCTTAATTTGATATTTCAGAGTCGGGTCTTGGCTTAGTTTTCGCCTATGAATGTCAGCCTTAGTTACAGAATCGGGGCCGAGTTATTGAATTAATGGCATAAACAGAGTAAGTGGTTCTTTTACCCTGCTTATGATACTAAATGTGGGTACTGCGGGTAGTTATAAGTCATCATGTGAGATTATCTCCTAGAACACATTTATCTTCGGAGCTCTTAGAGTAGGTATTGTGCTGTAATGGGTACTTTATAGTAATGATACACACTCAAAAGTCCACAATAAGGTCTCCCATGTAACAAGACTTCTTCTAGATACACACAATCAAAATATAGGTATACTAGCGTGTGGACTATATAGGTTATGTCTTGCCCAGCTGTGGGATAAAATGTAGCCTATGTCCTTTCCCAAGGTATAATCTATCTCTGTGCCAAATTTCACTAAAATCGGTGCAGTAGTTTAGGCGTGAAAGCGTAACAGACAGACAGAAAGAATTACTTTCGCATTTATAATATTAGTAGGGATAGGGCGACTTTAAATTCGTTAGGGACACTTTAGGGGTTGACTCTAAGGAAACACAAATGGGACCTGCCTCCTAGTAATCCATCCCAGGCAACGACACTTCATTTTTTTCGGGATCTGAGGTGT
The DNA here is from genome assembly GCA_949987775.1 of Aproaerema taeniolella. Taxonomy (NCBI): domain Eukaryota; kingdom Metazoa; phylum Arthropoda; class Insecta; order Lepidoptera; family Gelechiidae; genus Aproaerema; species Aproaerema taeniolella. The sequence goes on from CATLJT010000203.1 coordinate 297,422, forward strand.
CGTCCTATGGTCTCATGCGGTGTGGTAGGCTCTGTAAAGGGCCGTCTGGTTCGCGACCACCCTCCTACCGAAGTCCGACGCCAAACAGCTTGCTGTGTTCCTTCGGTGCGAGAGAGTGCCGGTGCGTTTATAGGCATTTTCTGGGTTAACTCGCTCCATCGTCGACCTCATCTTTGACCTTATGGTCAAGATTGAGGTCAAGAGTTAACCCATCTTATAATAAAAAAAAAACTCTCGTTATGAAACTGAACAACTTTCCCTAAGGAACCTATGACATGACATTACTAGAAAAAGAAATATACAAAGACAAGTTGTATGGACTAAAATCCTTCTATGCTGGACTAGGAGTGAAAGAAAAACTTAGAATGTTCCCAGTGTAGCTACTGGAGGGCTAGACGGGGCAGTGCCCCGGAGCCCCCAAGCTCAGGGAGCCCCTCAGACTCTGACTTACAAACTATAAATTGAACCAGTGAAAAATTTCTCCCACATTTGGAATATTAAAAAAACAGATTCCAGGAACGCGACTTTAATAATGGCAGCTTACCTATTTTACCTAGGGAAATAGAGATTCATTTTATTTATAAACTAGCTGTCCGGCCGCGACTTCGTTCCCGTGGGAATTGTCCCAGAGGATTTAAAAAAATATATAAACCAGCAGGCCGAGTACGATAGTGACAGCGCTGCGACAATACCGCGGTCCTATGTCAAAATGTCAACATTGACAACGCCATAGGATGAGCAAGCCTTTGCGAGGGTCCCTCGCGCAATCAAAGTGAAGTTTCAGCGTGAGCCGAGCGCGAGTTTGTCGTTATCGTGCTAGAGCTGCTGGTTGTGACAATAAGGAACACAACAAAAAAAAAAACATCCGAATCGGTCAAGCCGTTCTCTAGTAATAGCGTGACCAGGAGAAATAAGGGTTCATTTTTATATCTATACTAATATTATAAAGAGGAAAGATTTGTTTGTTTGTTTTTTTGTATTGAATAGGCTCCGAAACTACTGAACCGATTTGAAAAATTATTTCATTGGAATCCTACATTATCCGTAATGAACATAGGGTACATGATTTTCCCGAATTCCCACGGGGACGAAGTCCCGGGCGGAAAGCTAGTATATAGATATTGATAATGAGTTTGTTTGATCAGTGAACAAAAAGTCACCCAGTAGAAAGAAAAACATGAAAGTACTTTTAACTAATTCGTATAATATTAGGAAGGGTCCCTGTTTACGAAGGGCATCAAATTTTATCGGCTGTTTATATCGTTTCCCGTTTAACGTCGTCACAATGTGCTGTCCGAATGGACGGAACCTCCCCTCGTCCGGTTTTGGATCACATTTCAGTAAAAGTTACAGTAAGTTCTTTATTTCTTTATTTAATATTTTTTTAATTATTATAAGATGTGTTAACTCTTGACCTCAATCTTGACCAAGGTCATAGATGAGGTCGACGATGGAGCGAGTTAACCCAGAAAATGCCTATAAGGCACTGGTACTCCTACATACCGACGGAACACAGCAAGCTGTTTGGCGTCGGACTTCTGTAGGAGGGTGGTCGCGAACCAGACGACCCTTTACAGAGCCCCACACCGCATGAGACCATAGGACGACACCTCAGATTCAGAAAAAAATAAGTGTCGTTGCCCGGGATGGATTACTAGAAGGCAGGTCTCATTTGTATTTCCTTAGTCGCCTCTTACGAAACCCACGGAAAGAGATGGGGTGGTGTTATTCTCAACCGATCACGACACGGCCGTCTATAAGAAACATATCGATTATGTCAGCTTTCAAATAAAAAAGTCGTATCGAAATTCGGGTAATTCTTTTAGAAGCTACGATGCCACAGAAAGACATAGATACACTCGTCAAACTTAAGTAGACCCCTCTTATTTTGTTGGAGGTTAAAAAAAGCTCTTAGTTCCCCTTCTCGTTCGAACCTTGTAATCTCCCAAGTCCTGTAAAGCCAGTTTTTATGAGCAATAACACTGACGCGCTAACAGGAAAATGTATTACTTATAGTTCTACTTCGTGACTAGAAATCGTATTGGTTGAATGCGTGTTTATTTTGCCACTAAATGAATACATGGAACATTTGGAAGAAATATTGACTTGCTTAGTTGAAATATGTTAGCCATAGCTTCGAGATAATGGTCCCTTTGTCTAGTTTACTGAGTTGATAGCCGAGAAACGTTGTATTACATTATTTTCATGTGTATAATAATACCTAGGTCTCGCGTGGTTCGGCGTGGGAGGCGGTTGCACCCCTTTTGTAGGATCAAAATGACGTTCATTTTATTTTTGAATTTTTGAGAAAACGCAACGTGCGGCCATCTTGAATTACAAAAAGGTTATCATTATTGTAAACAGCATGGGGGCGAAGCCCGGAACTTCACGATTCTTCTAACTAAAATCCAAGATGGTAGAAATTTACGGTTGCGAAATTTTCGGATATGAAGATTTGATCCGAACAAGCATAAATACGACACACACACAAACGTATATAGCAAGTTAATAAAAGCTTGTAAAAAGCGAGAACTTAATGTAAGTAAGTATCTATTTCTAAAGTTAAAAACACTTTTTCTCTCACAGTAAATACAGCTGAAAGCTGTATAAAGTTAACTAAAGTGCACAGTATTACCTATCTACAGAATATATCGGATATATCGAATGGTCATTGAAGTAACTTGGCTATCGATGTATCTCGAATTTTCACGTTGCTTCTTCAGGAAAATGCTAGGAAATCTTGCATCGTGCTGGGTTTCCTATGGCTTAATGTATTTTATTGATATGTTTCAAAAAGATCTGTTTATTAAAATTAGTTACTGAAAATAAAGAATGTGAATCAGCCCATGAAACTGAACAACTTTCCCCAAGGAAGATAGACCGAAATATGAAAACAATTTTAGCTTCTTCATAAATCTTGTGCGGTCAGCGAATTTGCCTTTCTGTAGAAAATCGATATTTTATATAGGTTTCTAGGGGATAGTTGTTCAGTTTCACGAGGAGGATTACCCTCTAAAGTTCTGGAACCACTTGACGCCACATTAGAAATTCATTCTGTGGGTTATTAGATGGAATATGAGGTTGTCAGCCTTTTGCCCACAAAACTAGTTTCTAGTTCTACAATATGCCTGAGAAGAGTTGGTAGCTGGCACATTCAAAGCTTTTCTTTCGTTTTTTTTTCCACAGTGCCATTTGTGAACCGTTTGTTTTGATAAAGAAATAGATATTCTGACTTTTGCATCCCAATATATATGTGACAATCTTTTATATGTGAAGAAAAATGAACATTTGTTTAAGAAAAATAGCGGTAATACTAGGACCAAGCATAAACTGGATGTGCTAGACAGTCGTCTCCACAAGGTCACGAACTTTTTTATGGGTATACGTTTCTATATTAAGATTCCCATGTGCATTCAAAGGTGATATTTCACTTTTATATGGAGCTTGGGCCTGGTCATTGTACAGTACTCCATAAGTCGTCATTAATACTAATGATGACATTAGTAGCGTCTATTTTTCATAAAATACATTAGTTTTATTGTAGAAAAATATTTAAGATTGATTATTATTGCCATACTTACAATGATGGTGGAATGAAATGTCAGATGACAGTGACATTAATGACAGTTGACAAGTGAACGCGCGTTCAAAAATCTATCTACCAGTTTAATCTCATGACATCAAAATATTATAAAAAGTTAATGCTCTGGTGTTATTATTCTTAAGCCATTTGTTTTATCCAATATTATAAAGATTTAGCTAGGATTTACTTGTTAAATACAAACAAGTCGATTAATTATTAACAATTAAGCATTGACTATTTTGAACGTGAATTGTCAAACAATATGGCAACCTCAGTGTGGTAACTACAAAAACACGTATGATTTTCAATATTTTATAATTTTCTACAAATCAGCCAGGGATTTTTGAAATTTTTTGATATTTTTCCAGGAATAAACTATTTATTTTTTATTTTTCTGGATACTGTACAAAGACCAGGCCCATTTTGAAAAATCACCTTTACCTTTAGACAAATTTAAGACCGTAATTAAACAAAAACTTTGCAAAAAGGGCTATACCAAAATTTCTGATTACCTAACTGACAAGCAGCCATGGGAATGAACTGCTCAGCTCTAGAGTTATTTCAAAATTAGTTAAAATTAGAAAATAAAAAAATTGTAATGCGATTAAAAAGAGGACCCTCAGAGTTTCTTGCCTGTTCTTCTCTGGGGAAGACTGCACCTTTGCGAATAGGCGTAGAGTCAGTAGAGTCAATATAACGAATGCGTATGTATGTATGTATTTAAATCCTTTAATGTTTGTTTGTGTGTATTTCATGTAATCTTGACTTGTTTTAAGTGGCATCCTGTACGTCCTATAAAATAAAGATTTTTTCTATTCTATTCTATTCTGATACAGGATTTTTTTCCGTACCTACTTGGGATTTTTTTTTAGTTTAGTGGGCGTATCACATCCCTTATTATCGCTTACTAATAAGAGTAAGCCAAAAGTCACTACCAGGTTTATATTTATTTTTAAATGAAAATCCACCGGGACAACTCCCATGGAAACAAAGTCGCGGGCGGACAGCTAGTGTTCAATAAAAATGAAGACACACATACAAAATATAACTATTCAAACACTTGTATTACACTCTTAGCACCCATTTAAAGCCGCAAGACAACATCGTAAACACAAGCCATAAAGGCCACAATCCTACGACCATATAGATGTGTTAACAAGACCATTGCCCGCAACGTTGGCCATCTCGTCGTGCGATAATGAGCTTTATTAGCCCCAAGTAATAAGGGTTGTCTATGTTACTAAATATTTACAAGGGCTTGGTTGTTGTAGATAATATATTAGGGTCCTTACCATTGTGCTATTATTTTACTGTCAAAGTTACAGACTAAAGCACGTCAGGGTAGACAGTGGCACTAAAAAAATCACTACTACTATAAATAAATAAACGCTACACACTCAAAGGCCCACACTGACAGAATATCAGCGTTGTGGCCCCAACCACAACACTATGCTGAGTCAGGACCTCTTCCTTGACCAGCGTTTCACATCACGATTCCCCTTGATGTTTTTTCTTTGTTTATATTGGTGTATTGTGTGATGATGTTTGTTTTATGTTTACGTCAAAGTTGCTGGTTATTGAATAAACGTATTATCTATCTATCTATCACTAAGGTTTTCCCTTTGTGTCGTGGGTTTGTTTTGAATCTGAGGTGTCGTCCTATGGTCTCATGCGGTGTGGTTTGCGTATTGTGTGATGTTGTTTGTTTTATGTTTACTTCAAAGTTGCTGGTTATTGAATAAACGTATTATCTATCTATCTATCTATCTATCTATCTATCTATCTATCACTAAGGTTTTCCCTTTGTGTCGTGGGTTTGTTTTGAATCTGAGGTGTCGTCCTATGGTCTCATGCGGTGTGGTAGGCTCTGTAAAGGGCCGTCTGGTTCGCGACCACCCTCCTACCGAAGACCGACGTCAAACAGCTTGCTGTGTTCCGTCGGTGCGTAGGAGTACCAGTGCCTTAATTTGAATTTTCTGGGTTAACTCGCTCCATCGTCGACCTCATCTATGACCTTGGTAACCGTCCCTTGCAACACACATAAAGATAGACACGAACACCCATGACCCGAGAACAAAGAACTTACTCAAGCGACAAAATTATGTAACGAGTCTATGTTAGCCATGCTGATAACCCTCGCTATTGATTATCCTAAACTAATATTAACCAATTAATAAATAAATACCCCGAAATTAAATTAGAAATACATTGCCGCCATTTAATAGCGTTTAAACCGTCGTTAAAAGATTTTAATACCGATAGCGGTGGGGTAGTCATTTCTAGGACACAATGTCAAAATATACAAGCAGTGAGAAGACTAGCTAATAAGGAACATAGGTGTGTAGGGGTACATAGTACATGCGGTCAGCACATTCCATCGCCGCGAGCGCACGGCAGTCGCCCTCCGCTCGCCTACCGACTATGTACCCCTACAGGTGTGAGCCTACATGTATATTTAATTGTTTACCAGACCAGATACGTCCTCACCATCCCCGACAAAAAAGAGAAGTGTTATAAGTTTGACGTGTGTTTTCGTGTCTCTGTATCAGTGTAGTGTATATGTCTGTGGCATCATAGCTCCTAAAAGAATAAACCGATTTCGATGCGGTTTTTTTTATTTGAAAGCGCACGTAATTGAGATGGTTGTTAACTTTATTTGATCAAAATTGGTTAAGCTGTTTAAAAGTTATAAGCAATCGAATGTCGGGGGTAATAATTTTTTTCAATTTTAGAGTTAAACTAGCTTTTCACCCGGGCCTTTGTTCCCGTGGGAATTTTTTCGTCAATTTTCCAATGTTTTTAGTAGTTATTCTGCTATTCGGGAATAACTACTATAGCTACGTTCCAGCCGTTCTCGAGTTATAAAAGTTCGAACAAACCCGACTTTGTTTTATTACTACCTTACTGCCTGAGCTTACTGCTTGTAAGTTCTTTATCCGTTTCCCTATTAAGGGTATCGGTGAGTGTAATTAGAAGAGGAGCAGATTCCTATCGCCTGAATAATGGAAATTGAAAACGTTATTGAAGACTTTCTATGGAAAAAGAAATTCGTCTTTGATCGTTTAAATCTGAGTCTGAACTCTTTAGCGGCTGGCTTTACTAATATTTTTTGATATTTAGTGAATTAAGATTTATGAAAATCTAATGATTATACAAGGAAGAGCGGCATCTCCTGGCACAGGCTAATATTAGCTTAAAAATATATTTTTTTCTTATAAATAATGGGTTTGCAATCTAGCCCAGAAGCGGAGATGTGGGCGAGGATGTAGCAAGCTCACCCAGAAGATGAATATTCACTCTAACTTTAAAGAGATTCGGGTTATATGTGCCCGGAAATACAGACGCAGGCAGAGAGTTCCATTCCTTAGCGGTGCGCAGTATGAAAGATGAAGAGAAGCGCTCAGTACGGATCCGAGGAATCTCCACAAGGTAAGGGTGGTACCCACAGTGCGTCTGGACGTCCGGTAGAAAAAAGGGGCAGGCGGAATGAGCTAGTGCAGCTCATGAACACACTCCCCGAAGTACATCTTGTGACATTCCGAACAAATGTCACATTATATTGAATCTCTTTGGTAAAAGAAATAAAGATTTTTAATAAAAAAAAATTATACAATGTGCGTGTAAGGGACGGACAGCTTGGCAATTACTTAAATAACTACGATTTTTTAATGTTTTAGATTATAAGTTTGCTCTTGACCAAAATCTGGCCCAGAGGCGGAGATGTGGTCGAGGATGTAGCAACCTCACCCAGAAGATGCCTATTCACAGGAACTTTAAAGAAATTCGGGTTATATGAACCCGGAAATGCAGAGGCAGGCAGATAATTCCACTCAGTTCCTTAGTTGTGCGCATAGTACGCAATTCACATAGTACAGTGGATCTGTTTATAATAAAGTACTAACAACATCACTATTTAAATATAAGAGATGAAGAGAAGCGCTCAGTCTCGACAAGGTAGGCTAAACTTAGGTGTTCCTAAAACGTGTTCATCTTTCATTTCCTGTGTTATTCTTAAACTAGTTTCTTACGTTATAGTATGATTCGATTCTAACAGTTCAATACAGCAATATCGCGAGCAATACGTCATAATACTGTCAGAAAATATCTATCGCTGAGGCTTTATATGGCGCGGGTATGGCCGGGTACAAACGGGTAAGGACGGGTAAAACGTTCTGCCTCAGCGATCCGTTTCCAATTCCACAGCACAGTTATGATTTTGTTCTTCAGCGATATAATACGGTTGGGGCAGAGTGGTGAGACGAGCGATTTGTGTGAAATTATCTTTATATATTTGTTTAAAATTTTATTGTACACAGGACAAATGACGAGTGTGAAATTTTAAAAATCGTAATATTACAATTTCACTAATGAAATTATAACTACCCGCGAAATTGCAATTTGCACAGTAACATTTCACGAAACTAAGGGCGTCTGCTGCGTGAAGCGGGTGTACGGCGGCGCAGGCGGCCGCGCGGCGTCGTGCTGTTTCTTGTAATTTCATATGATCAGCGCTGCGTGCAGCGGGTCGCCGGTAGCGCCAGTTAAAAGCACAAAGTACTTTTTAAAAGGAATCAGCACCCGCGCCGTGCATCTACTCAACGCAGCGGACACCCTAAAGGTACGCCTGCATGAAATTAGGATATGTTCGTTTAGATTTTTTTTAGATTCGTTTAGACTTTTTTAAAATTCTCAAAAACATTCAACTTGCCAAAGGCAAATCAGCTGATCGCACTAGTTGCATCTTTCGAACTAATTTAAATTCACCCAGCAATTTTTAAACGTCATTAGTAAGCGATCAAAGTCTCATTTTCTTCTTATAAAAATGAATCCCTATTTCCCTTGGTCACGGCATCACAAGTGAACGGCTGGACCGATTTGGATGATTCTTTTTGTGTTGTGTTCCTTATTGTCAGAAGAAGGTTTTTATGGGAAAAAAATTAAGAAAGTTTAGCGGAACATTAGAAAATTTAAGAAAACAGGACAACGTCTGTCGGGTCAGCTATAGTCTTGAATAAAAATCAACATTTCAACAGTTGGCCTTTCCTTCCTTAAAGGCTCAGGTTTTTTAAAACCACCTAATGGCAATGCAGTTTATCTCTTAGTAAAAGCTTTCCTAAATCGCTTAGTCTATCACAATGCTTACTACCTCTTCGGAGCGGTGAAACAATCTAGCAGACGACGAAATAGATTGCCGCGCGCGCGCCTCTCGGGATTGTTTTTAAATTTCGTTACACAACTCGACGACGACCGAGACAAACATACACTCCACTCCCAAGACAGACAGAGACAGAAGATATAATTCAACCTGATGAAAACGCTGTAATTCTGCAAGTAGTTAGCCTGGAAGTTGATGTGTGGCGGTTTTTTTTTGCGAGTTAGAAGTTAAATTGAAGTTAGGGGACAGAGCTGTGAAAGTTTGGCTTTTAGAAAAGCGGAATTGAATTGTAGATAGTGTACAATAGAGTGAAGTTCCTCAGTATATTTTAATTGTTTTGTTTTCTAAAGAACACCCAGATTCTTCTAGCTAGTCTATGTTAAAATTGGAATGCAAAATTCAGTTTCATTCCAAAATAACTCTATATAAGATTTAAAAAATGAGCCCATCCCCGACATTTAGGGCTTTACCACAAAAAAGAAAACTAAAACTTGGACAATGTTTAAAAATGACTGTATGGGCATAAATTCCTGTGCCTTTCCTGAAAGGGATAAGTTAAGAGTGCTTTGGCGGGAACTCGGCGTGAGTGGTTGCTTTGTCAATTGAATTTTCGTTTTCGGCGTGAAAAAGTTGTTTAATGTGTAATAGTGATAGTGTATTATGCAGTAAATTGACTAAAATTCGTGTAGTGATGAAAAATTCAAGTGATAACAGTGTTTCTGCTCCGTTTGGTACCGACAAAGATCCTCGCGGTTGTGCTTCTCGCCGCCAGTTTTCGTAAAACAGACACTATCCGGTTTTACGCAGAACATGAGGAGCTTAGGGCTTAGGTTAAGTTGAAGAAAGAAGATTTTTCACTGAAGACATGGCTGTATGGACATAGTTTCCTTTGCCTTTCCCGAAAGGGATAAATTCATGGACTTAGTACTTTCTCTTTTAAAGGACCAATTACTTAGAAAAATCGTATTAAGAAATATGAAACTTAACCTCATAGTAATAAGGTACACTTTCGACTGCTTCTCCGACAGCCTCTATTGAAACCGAAAGGGACACCGATGTGCGAGGCGGATTGTCTCTTTCTTTTTTCTTGCCAATTTAAAAAAACTTCATTAATCAAAAAAGTCCGGCTTTGACAATGAAGTTAATAACGAAGAAATACGTTGCATTTGAAATGAATTTCAGTTCAAATTGATGTAAATTAATTGTAATCATAATAACTTCGTCATCTTTTCCTAAATTACCAAAAGAAAACGAATTTTTTTTTCAAACCATTTATTACTACTGGCATCCCGTAAAGTGTCATCGTAATGTCATGGCGGCATGCTTTAAATCGTATAAAAATAGTTCGTAACGGCAAGGATTATACCAGTTTTTTAAATTAAAATACTGACAAAATGGTAGAAAGATGTTGTGTTCACACTTGTTCAAGTGAATCGTATGGTGGATGTAACATATCTTTTCACAAGTAAGCTAAAATAATTTCTTATAAATCTATTACTATGTTGTCCATGTCCATGATTTCTTGTGTTTGGCAGAGAAAGGTTCTCAACAATGCTGTGCTATTTTATTGCAGAGTACATAAAGATTCAGAACAAAGACAAAAATGGCTCAACAGCGTTGAGATTAGACAAAAGATAACAAAAAATTCCGTTGTATGCAGCCGGCACTTTGTGCCAACTTGCTTTTATGCTGGGAATTCCCGCCAGTTACTCAAAATGAACGCAATTCCTACTATTCCTCCCACGGTAAAAACTATGTACTATTGCGAAATTGTATTTTTTTGAATTCGCACACCAATACACCATAAATACACGTTACATGTCACCAAAGATCTTTTGGCCCGCGGTTTCCATGGTGACGCCTTTATTTACAATACAAGTTCTTCTAGCTACAACTGTCACCTTTGTAGACCTATAAAATACTACTTAACAGTTATAGTTTTAAATGTAAAGTCCCCACCGAGTGGCACGAGCCTCCCTCGAACAGTGAAGGGGGATTCAGGCCATAGTCCACAACACTGGCCTAAAATGCGGGTTGGTGGGTCTTTCGGAAATAACCTTTAGAGTTACGGGTTTCCTCACGATTTTTCCCTTCACCGCTGAGCAAGTGATAACTATTAAATACGAATTAAAAGACGAATGTATAGTGATACAGGCCTCAACCTGGCATCGAACCCACGACCCTCCGCTCACAGGTCCCATTCACTATCCAGGGTTAGTTTATTCCGCCCTCATTCCAAACCGCCCCCGTCCAAGTACAGTTAGCATCATCATCCTTTTCAAACTTGGAGTATTTGAAATGAAACTTCTTTGGGCGCGTTGAGAGTGAAATTTCAAAGTTGCGTCAAGGTATTCAAAGTTTACCTTTAGAGAAATTTAAGACAGTAATTTAACAATGTAAAAAAAAATTATTAGGCCAGGTACAAGGTTGTACCTACCTTGTAGTTTGAAAGCCTAGCGACCTTGCATTAAATCTGGTAGTTCTGATTTGTTGCTGACTTGTTTAGGATGTTACAACCTAATGAATAACCGCATATTTGGAAAATATACCTAGCCACAACGAATCGAAAAAAGGCAAGATTTTTTTTAAATGTACCTTTACCCAACACTGTGACGTCACTGGCGCGCGTTGACATCGGGTATATTTTCAAATTGCTAAACGCGCGCGTAGGTATTTGAAAACATACCCGAACGCAACACGGCAACGCACTCACTCATTTAGATCAGAACGCCCGCTTAATTTTGACAACGAGTAACGAATTTTCATTAGGTACGTAAAAAGTTAAATTTTATAGAGTCATTAAACTTTAAGTTTCATTAAACTTAGTCTTTTAAACTTAAAGTCTCATTAAACTATAGTTCCATTAAACTAAAGTCTAATTAAACTTAAAGTCCCATTATTAAACTAAAATCCCATTATACTTAGTCTCATTAAACTAATCCCATTAAACTAGTCACATTAAACTTAAAATCCCATTAAACTTAAAGTCCCATTAAACTAAAGTCTCATTAAACTTAAAGGCCCATTAAACTGAAAATTTAAGCTTTTTCATAAACAACTTTTATCTACCTACATTTATAATTTTCAGAAGGGATAAAGAAATTTAGAAGTATATTTTGATATATTTTGCAATAACACAACACGGAATTTCCAGTTTGAAAATATACCCCGGAAACGCGTTGACGTCGGGTATATTTTTAAATCCCTAATATGGTAAAACATATTTTTAAAGTATACCTGAGCCCAACACTATAATAGACTCAGCGCCGAACGACACCATGTCAAAATTAAATAAAAAAAAGTGTTCAGTAAGTGATAGGTACTGGTTCAGGATTTTCATTTAAAGCTAGGAGGTTCTTTTTCAACCTTTATACATATATGCTCACGTCAGTAATTCCTAAGGGGGTAGGCAGAGAATCAGTGGCTCATCTTTACCTATTTTCTTGATAAAGAAAATATTTATTACATAACTTCATCGTAACTCAACCTTGTGACATTTGAATGACCTATGGTAAGAAGTACTAGTCACAATTTCTAGTTTTGATTTTTGAGCGAAACAAAATCCAAGATCGGTTTTTAATACAATATTGCAAAGTGTTTTAAATTCCAATCATGTCCAAATGATAGTATCAGGGAGATCTTTAATTTAAACTTCAGTAGACATTTTATAAAATACTCTATTTTTGAAGAAAACTACGAAAATGTGTAGCGTTCTTAAACAGCACCATCTATGGGATTTTTTGGAAGCTTACCTCATTTTCCACTACCTCATTTAAAGTTACGTGTTAGACTCGAGTGCCACGATTTTTGACCTTGTGCTCTTTTGATTCTCTCGCTAACGCTCAGAATTCTAATTGTTGTAGCACTCGCTGCGCTTGTGATCCAATTTTAGAATCCTTCGCTTGGTCGGTCATCAAATTTGAGCACGCGGTTAAAAGCAACTTTGCACTCATGTATAACAAATATCTCTCATCAGCCCATACAATGTCTCCACCGAGGGGCACGATGTGTTAAGTTTACCTTGCCCAATGTTAAACAGGTTAATACCAATGTACAGGTTAAGAATGTAAAACTGGACGTTGTGGAATCTACTGTATTCTTAGGAATAACTCTTGATGCAAAGCTTCAATGGGGTCCTCATATTGATAAGTTAGCGAGCAGACTCAGTTCAGCAGCCTACGCAGTTAAACAAATCTGTCAATTATCGGACGTTGAAACCGCTGAAAAAAATTTTTTGCTAACATTAACCAAAGTTTCGGTTACTGGTTACACAAAAAAAGGGACTTGCGAACTATGTCTTAGTAGTAACAAAACCAGGTTTTGCTATTTAAGTTTGGATACTTGTAGCTAAGTTATTTTGTTTATAATTAATTATACCACTTCATTAGCTTTAGCCAACTTGTTTGCAAATTATTAACACATCTTTTTATTGATAATACACTTCCTATTTTGTATCCATTTAACAAAGTGTGTATCTATCTTTAGCATTACTGTGCAGTTGTTTTTACAAACTAATTCAACCACTGGTAACAAAACTGTTCATCAATTAATTGAATTTAGTTATGGTTACTGATATACAATCTTATTTTTTATTATTAAGATACTTTGGTTTGTTCCTAGTAGCAAAAGTGTTTGGTAATGAATAGAAAATATAGTTTTGTAACTGATATAAAACCTTATTGTTTGTTATTAAGATACTTTGGTTTGTTTTCTAGTAACAAAACTGTTTGGTAATCTACAAGGTGTAACAGAAAGGTGTAGTCATATTTCAGGATGGTGATCAGCCAATAAAACTGAACAACTTTCCCCAAGGAACCCTTTCGAAATATCAAAAAAAAAATTCGACCTTTCATACTAAACTTGTTAGCTGATCGCACAATTTGTATGGAGGCGAAATTTTTTTTGAGATTTCAGTATAGGTTCCTTGGGGAAAGTTGTTCAGTTTCATTGGCTGATCACCATCCTGAAATATGACTACACCTTTCTGTTACACCTTGTAGATTACCAAACAGTTTTGTTCATTTGTTTTTTGTCATTGATAGATGTATTGTTTTAGGTAAAAATAACATATTATCTATCACAAAAAATATCATTATTAGAAGTAGGTACTTACAGCTATGAATAAAAAAAAACTTAGTTTCATTTAGCTTTATTTATTTATTATTCAACCTCTATTTGAATTATTTCAAATTTTAATAACCTTATTAAACGGTAATCAGTTCTTTGCGTTTTAAATACACTTAGATTAAGATATTGACTCTTTAAGTTGTACTTAATCAACCAACAAATCAACAAGCTATTTCTAGAAAACAAATAAAGTTATACTTTGAATAACCTTTATCAGTAATTAGTCCTTTGCGCCTTAAGTACACTTATCTATAATAATCTTTAAGATATTGACTCTTTGAGTTGTATGTACATAATTATTTACCAGCAAATCAGTCAACTATTTCTAGGAAACAAAACAAAGATAAAAAACTTTATATAACCTTAATCGGTAATCAGTTCTTTGCGTTTTAAATACACTTACCTAATATTATAATAATCTTTAAGATATTGACTCTTTGAGTTGTAAATAATTATTTAACAACAAATCAGCCAAATATTTCTAGGAAACAAATAACCTTAATAACTTTTTCTTTTCGTTTTAAATACAAAAATGTCACAAAAGTATTTCGTCGTTGTATGTTCTTATGCAAGAAAAATCTTGCACTAAGCATGTAGGTAAATGGATACAGCGAAACCCTTCAAGGCGAAACATAGGCTTAATTAGCGCCAAAATGTTTTAAAAATTCATAAACTAAGATGTTCATGTTGTACCCGGTAGGCCTTTAATGAGTTCTTTGTGTTACATATCTCTTACCATTTGAAGCTACATTCATGTGGTTAGGAATAAACAATTGTAATGAATCGTGATAAATATAAACGTTACATTCAGATTCTGGAATTTCTACTTCAAAACTATGAAGGTGAAAATTAAAATCAACTGTCCGCAAGAGTGTGCATTCAAAAATAACTCTATCATGATTATACACAAAAATATTTTGAATCATCATAAACGTAACTTCACCGAGGTTTTCAATATTTTGAATGAGAATGGTCCTTGGCTTGTAGAGTGTCCCTTTAACTTTTGCCCATGATACATAAATTAGAGTAACGTCTGATCCTAAATTTAACTTTCGTATTACGTCTTCCCGCTTTTGTTCTACTATACGTTTCGATGGACCTGTAGAAATAGAAGTACATAAACGCCCTTTTAAAAATACATCGTTCAGTTGCATTTGATGTTTATTTGCCAGTGTCATTGTGAGGTTACGCCGGTTAAATGAAGCTCGTGCAGCAATTTTGGAAAGCCTATGTTTTGCCTCGTATCGCATGCTCCAAAAGTTTACTAACGGTCCAAATTTTAACATCATATTGGGATAGTGAACCAAGAAATGGAATTTTGGTTTCAGACTATCGCCAGTTAATGTTATATATAGCTCATTCAATTCAGAAATTAAAAATTTTGTCAAGTCACAGCTATGTTGGTCAACTGTTGAAGACATTATCAAATCTAATATTTTTCTTAGAGTTGTATACATTATCCAATAACAGTCATCACTAGGGATAAAATCTCCTACAAGCATGCTGAAATATCGAAGAAAAGACAACATCTCTGATGCTGAAAGCCTAATATTACCCTTCAATATATGTTCCATACTTAACGGACACGGTTTACTCCCTCCATCAGGACCATAATCGAAATTTATTAATCTTGTATTCAAGATTTCTAATGAGAAATATTTTAAGTCTCGCGTATATTTTTTAATAAGAAATGACATAATATACTTGGCTACTCCTTCCAAGATATCGTGCATAATGTCAACTCCAACCTGCTCAAATAAACTAAAATTATTTACAGATAACCAAACGCACCTCTCTTTTATGCCTGTGGTAGCAGGACAATTTCTTTGTAATTGTTCAGCATAATTTTCGGCATTACGTAACATTTGTTCATCTTCAAATAATTGTTTTTTTATTATTTCTTTTGACACGTTGCAGATACGACACGGATGATTAGACGAGAATGTTTCATTAAACCCAGTAATTGAATGTATACCCAAATTATCGCCAATTATGAGAGCTAAGGAAAAATAAAGCTTGCCTTGATAACAGGGTACATCTATATCAACTCCAAATTGTGATAGAAAATTAAGTTCCTCTATTAACGGATGAAATATAACACTGTTTCCAAAAGTAGTTCTATCTGAAGAGTGAAATAAAAGAGCTAGAAATATATTAGTTAAGCTAGAAGCACAATGTGGAGGAATACAACCAACAGATATATAAACGGCACCTAACTTGTGGATTCCTGAATGACTACCGAGTACGTTTCCACTTTCGTAGTCATCAAAAAATAAGAACAATGGAAAAACTAACTTCTTGTCGTATCTTTCTTTAATTACATTTACCCAAAAGCTGCCTTGAATGAAGTTTTTGATATAATTGTTGCGAGGTAAATTCTTGCAGTAATCTAATGTTTCTGCCAAAACATTATCTAGAGAAAAAAATTGTTGCAACACGAATCTAAGAGGAATAAATTGCTGTTTACATGCAGTTGGGACAGATGTAACAACACCTCGTCTGGTAACAGTACACATTGTTTGACCTATGACTATCTCTTTTGGAGGTATATAAGTTCCCTGATTTTGAAAATATTTTAAGCGTGTGTATTCAGTATCAAATGACTTAATTGGAGATTGCACTGCTGACAGAATTTTATCTTTTAAAGAATTCACATTTTGACTTTGTTCTAAAGACACAGTTGTTTCCCTGAAAATTTTCTCTATATTAGAGGTCAAACCATTACACAAATATTCTTTCATCCCTTCCACTACATCCTGTACAGCATTTTTTGGTATTAAAGGGTTTGCATAAAGAGATGATAAAAAACTCGGTAACGTAAAGTTACTCATAGAAGTATTTGGAGCCGCAAAAACAAAATGTTGATTCGCATGTGTTTCAGGCGTGATGTTCACCATATCAGTATCCAATACGGCGTCAACAGGCGGAACCGGACTGGGTGAACGGGCACCAAGAGAAACGTGATTTTTTAAATGTTTACGATACGTATTTTTCAAATGAAATGTTCGTTTACATCCTTGTTCTAGACAGTGATAATTTGAAAAATTATGTTTTTCATGCATCAAAGTGAAATGTTTAAACAATTCTCGCACATTATCATATGCTTTATAACATAGAAAACACTTAGGCATTTTAGAATTTAAAAAAACAATAAACAATTACTCTTTTTGAATATGAAGATCTGTAATAAGTGTGTTAACTGTCGTATAAATTTTGTCATATTTTGTCTTCACTTGGAAGAGTGCGGTCTGGATAAATTGCCATACGTTAGTACATTCGGCAGGATATTGAGCATTTAAAACAAAAATTATTTTAAAACATGCATCAACGGCATTTGTGATAGAGGTTATCTCGTAACGAACATTATTGACAACAATGTACCTAGCTGTTATTTCTTGAATAGTTGGTCCAACAATTATTATAAATGGCTGCATAGTCAAATTGAATTCAGCAAGTTTCTGTTTACGACGTGCGATGGTTTCCTCGATTTCTGCGGAGCTCTTGACGTGAGTAATAAATCCCTCGAGGACCTCCTGCTTTGATGGGCGCCACAGACCTTTAGACTTGGTGCATTTGGTCTTGCTCACATTCGAAGTTGTCATCAGAAATGGGATTGCTAGGAATGCAACCAAGTCAATTACTTCATCATTAGCTGTAAATAAATATTTGATTTTATTAATTTGTTAATATTCTGGAAAACTAAAGTGCACTACATAATTATTTCTTAATAATAAAATGTTTGTGTAATGAAGCAAATGTTTTTTTTAAATTTCTTAATATGAACAAATGACTATAAGGTGTATGTATGTATGTAGGTACGTATGTGTGCATGTATGTGTGTATGTATGTGTGTATGTGTGTATGTATGTATGTACAAATGTATGTAGATAGGATATTTTAAAATAAGAATCCAAAAAATTTCTCACCTTGTTCAATGTCTTTTAAGATATCTTTTAAAAAAGCGTCACTCCGTTTTTTGGCCAATTCAATAATTTTTGGCCTTAATAAAAGCCAATTTTCTTTCAATTTGTGGTCATTATCCGGGTATAGGCTTTTGTAATCTTTTAATAGCTGCAAACAACAAATTGGTTACTATTTGTTATAATTTTAATTATCTTAATAACTTCTATGCATGATACTGTGCCTACATTAATAACTTTTTATGCTTGATATGAGCAAACAAATTAATAGATACATACTTTGAAAAAAGTGTCATTGTTTGGTAATGTGCCTAATGTTTAGGACTTATCAGCCCATAATGGTTCCTTTGAATCTGGGTAGATGGCGCTATGGTTAGAGCATTGGTATTATTAATATTATGTATTTAATAAAGGTAGGTAGATGAAGCACTCTATACAGATAAACCGCGGGCAGATCTAGATCAGATAAATAAAATATTAGAATATTTTGTATTTTGCTTACCAAGAATATGCCACCTGGCTGATTGAGAGCCTTAAAGTCAGAATAATATTGTTGTATTGTCATATTTTCCAACTGTAAAAGGCTCAAGCGATTTTTGGTTGTGATGCTCCAGTAATTTTCAACTGTTTCCCAGCGATCACAACAGTTTTTCAACCATAATAGTTTTTCTTGAATGTCACTTGCTTGACTGTCTTCCAATTGCATTAACGCTTGGGCACTGGTGCTTGGCCGTGGCGATTCCTGTCCAGATGAAGAAGCTGAAGAGCAACGTTTCTCTTTGCTTTTTATAATGCCTGTTTTTATAAAATCCCTGCGTCTCTGGCGAAAACAATCTAGCAATTTTCCCTTTGCAGATATTTTTTCGTTCGGACTAAAGCTCGTATATGGTATGAAATAGACTGATGAACTCTCCTTTTTAAATATCATGGGTATTTCAAAAGCAAGCTGGTATAAACGTGAACTTTTAATTGTGTTTTGTGGGTTATCCTTCAGCTCATTATTAATAATCAGATTACACAGTCGTCTCCGGGCTGCATTATCCATCAATCCATGCTCTCTGTACCGAAGAAGAAGACCTTTTCCTTCATTGCAGGAGTTAAGTAATCTAAATAATTCCTGAAAACATTAAAGTATTAAGTTTTGTATATATTATGCATGTTATTTATGTATTATTTATTTATACACATTTATTTTCTTAAATATTTTTTTTTCTAATTACAAAATTCTCTGGCCCCAAACTAGGATTCCCTGGGGTTTGGTACACGAGATCAAAAATCTCGTGGTGTTGACCTAGTGAATTTTGATCTCGTGTATCAAACCCGATTCCCTGAAAAACAAGACAACAAACTTTAGGGACAATTAGAAAACTTCATTTTCTAAATTGACTAAAGAATCGAACCCGGGGCACTTGTTTGTTAACTATATTAAAAAATCCCCATAAAATAAAATAAAACATGTCACAACTAGATTTGAACAATTATTAATTTTATTAATTTTTACTTACACAGTCTGGATTCTGCTCATTTTGCGGCTCCAAATCCTTAATTGATTCTGCTGCTGATTGCTGTTCAACATTCACTAATGAAGCTGAAGAACTATCTATTAAATATATTGTCCTGTTTTCACTATTGTAATTTAACCCTTCGACTTCAATCTCATCAGGTTGTGACTGAAAATTGAAATATATCGAATATATAAATTGGAAAATTTTGTATTTTCTGAGGTTTTACTAATGTAATTAATCAAAAAGGTTGCATTTTCTTACTTTCTTTTCAAATGCATCTGTAATAATGTTTTTCAACATCGAAACTTGAGTCATGAGTTTGGCTCTGTGGCCAATAACTGGAATCAATTCCTTTATATCATCAGAAGACAACATTTGTAGCGTCTCCAGATCAATACAATGTTCTGAAAAAGAAAATTCCTGCTTGTAGAAACTGCATGTTATGGTTGCCTGTGGCCAGGCGTAGATCCAACACTCATTAAAGGTTGTGATCATGGCCGCATGAAAATAAATAAAAAGTAATATATAAGAGTTTGTTTGCACATCACAATATCACATCTAGATTCAACTATTAAACCTAATTTTATGAAACTTTTACAGCTAAAATATTATTAATATTAAAGGAATAAACCTACCTTTGAACGTCTCAATGTACATTCCGAGGCCCCATTGTGTAAGATAGTCCTCTATGAGTGTTTCGCATGACTCGGAGACCGCCGCCGCCTCATTATTGAACTCATTAGCGCTCATAATGAGCCTATGAGTTCGCACTAACTTTTTTACAAAAACCATTCACTAAAACAGCATTAAACAATATAAATACCTGTTTTTGTACACAAAATATGCAAGAAACAAAAAAATATGCAATTTACCCAGAGATCTCAACAACAATTTGCACCTTTTATGACGCTTGGTGGCACGCTCACGCTTGAACAAGAACAAACACGTTAGGGAGGGTTGCCAGATATAATTTTTCAAATTTCCCCACATTCGTATTCTTGTATACTGTAATAAGTAGGTACCCCTTCGGTGGTACCTATCTCTTCTAAGAAATGCAAACGACCCACTATTCGTTTAACATACTTTAATTAAACCACATAAATTAGACTTTTAACAAACTCCGTATATTATAATCTTTCGTTTACTTCACATTGTAAATGGAAAATCCATAATAAAGTGCTCAACAGCACGCCTACGATCGCATACAGTTATTACTCCGCGAGCTCACTCAAAAGAATGACGAACAAAACTGATTTTCAATTATTTCGAATAATGACATCGAACAACTTTTCGAATACTTTTTAATGATATTCGGATTATCTTCTTCGAAATGCTTGATCGGGTAAAGAGTTGTGATATGTCAGCTCTTCCAAAAATTCTGCATACCACAATACTGTATTCTTTATAGCAAATAAATTATTTGATTTGATTCGTGTTTTTTATTCCCCAAAATGATACTTTTTAGAAAAAAAATCCCATATTAATTTTTGTTCAATTAAAAGCACATAATGGGGTTGGCAAAGTTTTTTGAAGGTTTGCTAATAATTTTTTTTCTTGTAGTTTAGAACAAAAGACTCAAGAAAAAAAAAAGGGAATTTTTTGGGTGCTCTCAGTTTTTTTTGTATTATTTTTTATAAACGTACGGCCTTTGCTATTAAATTCCAAAAAATTACATGACTTTCATGATTCACTGGGGTTCCTTCATAGAGCCTACTCGTATCTTTTAAAATGACACCACGATAGTCGAACGACAGTTATTTTGTATGAAAAACGACTTTCGTTCGACTATCGTGCTGTCATTGTAAAAGTTCCGAGTAGGCCCTCAGGGTGAGGTTGCTTAGTGTAATTTGTAATTCGTCTCTAAGTTTGGAAGGAGCCTATTGCTGTTGTGATGTCAAACGTTTCAGTTCAGGTTGAATCGTCAAACGTTGGTTTCTTGCTAATTTCTTTCGTATATTTAGCGTTTACTAAATAAAAATATATTTGCCGTTTCCTTTTTTCAGTAGGTATAGTTTGTGTACGCATCCGAGACTGACATTCAGTTTCTTTTTTATACATAGTGGCTAAGGTATAGTAATAGTAACAACATAAAGACGTACCTACGTTTATGAAATTAAAAAACTTTTAATTTCCCAACGGATTTTTATTTCCCCATAAAATTCCCCAGCGGTATTGTATTCCCCAAATTTTCCCCATGTCTTAAATTTTCCCCAAAATTGCGAAAAAATTCCCTAATCTGGTAACCCTGAAACACGTACCTTGCATTATCCCACTTGCCCCGCTCGTGTTTTCCCCCGCTTACGTTTCGTTACTCATAAACAACGAAGTCGTCTAATGTCTACAAAATTTTGGATGCTGTTTAGCAATTTTTGTATTACTTCATAACCAAAGTTTGATTATTATATCGCCTCATTTGGTATGCTATAAATTAACAAACATTTTGGTACATTATACACAATTTGGTTTGACAAGTAGTAAAGAGACAATTTATTTAAATTTACAAATCGGTTTTGTTGCTGCAGCCAATCTAGTTGGTTTGAGTTATTTAGGTTGTTAATAACCAAAACTTATGTAACTACTTAGTAAACAAAAAATAACACAACTGGTTTTGGGTGTACTACGAAATGATATTGCTATATTTAGTTAAAGTTTATTTCCTATTAACCAAAGTTTGCTTATATTTTATTTAACAAAACTAGTTCGGCTAATTCTTTTTTTCAGAGTCTTGAATAAAAATCAACATTTCAACAGTTGGCCTTTCCTTCCTTAAAGGCTCAGGTTTTTTAAAACCACCTAATGGCAATGCAGTTTATCTCTTAGTAAAAGCTTTCCTAAATCGCTTAGTCTATCACAATGCTTACTACCTCTTCGGAGCGGTGAAACAATCTAGCAGACGACGAAATAGATTGCCGCGCGCGCGCCTCTCGGGATTGTTTTTAAATTTCGTTACACAACTCGACGACGACCGAGACAAACATACACTCCACTCCCAAGACAGACAGAGACAGAAGATATAATTCAACCTGATGAAAACGCTGTAATTCTGCAAGTAGTTAGCCTGGAAGTTGATGTGTGGCGGTTTTTTTTTGCGAGTTAGAAGTTAAATTGAAGTTAGGGGACAGAGCTGTGAAAGTTTGGCTTTTAGAAAAGCGGAATTGAATTGTAGATAGTGTACAATAGAGTGAAGTTCCTCAGTATATTTTAATTGTTTTGTTTTCTAAAGAACACCCAGATTCTTCTAGCTAGTCTATGTTAAAATTGGAATGCAAAATTCAGTTTCATTCCAAAATAACTCTATATAAGATTTAAAAAATGAGCCCATCCCCGACATTTAGGGCTTTACCACAAAAAAGAAAACTAAAACTTGGACAATGTTTAAAAATGACTGTATGGGCATAAATTCCTGTGCCTTTCCTGAAAGGGATAAGTTAAGAGTGCTTTGGCGGGAACTCGGCGTGAGTGGTTGCTTTGTCAATTGAATTTTCGTTTTCGGCGTGAAAAAGTTGTTTAATGTGTAATAGTGATAGTGTATTATGCAGTAAATTGACTAAAATTCGTGTAGTGATGAAAAATTCAAGTGATAACAGTGTTTCTGCTCCGTTTGGTACCGACAAAGATCCTCGCGGTTGTGCTTCTCGCCGCCAGTTTTCGTAAAACAGACACTATCCGGTTTTACGCAGAACATGAGGAGCTTAGGGCTTAGGTTAAGTTGAAGAAAGAAGATTTTTCACTGAAGACATGGCTGTATAGACATAGTTTCCTTTGCCTTTCCCGAAAGGGATAAATTCATGGACTTAGTACTTTCTCTTTTAAAGGACCAATTACTTAGAAAAATCGTATTAAGAAATATGAAACTTAACCTCATAGTAATAAGGTACACTTTCGACTGCTTCTCCGACAGCCTCTATTGAAACCGAAAGGGACACCGATGTGCGAGGCGGATTGTCTCTTTCTTTTTTCTTGCCAATTTAAAAAAACTTCATTAATCAAAAAAGTCCGGCTTTGACAATGAAGTTAATAACGAAGAAATACGTTGCATTTGAAATGAATTTCAGTTCAAATTGATGTAAATTAATTGTAATCATAATAACTTCGTCATCTTTTCCTAAATTACCAAAAGAAAACGAATTTTTTTTTCAAACCATTTATTACTACTGGCATCCCGTAAAGTGTCATCGTAATGTCATGGCGGCATGCTTTAAATCGTATAAAAATAGTTCGTAACGGCAAGGATTATACCAGTTTTTTAAATTAAAATACTGACAAAATGGTAGAAAGATGTTGTGTTCACACTTGTTCAAGTGAATCGTATGGTGGATGTAACATATCTTTTCACAAGTAAGCTAAAATAATTTCTTATAAATCTATTACTATGTTGTCCATGTCCATGATTTCTTGTGTTTGGCAGAGAAAGGTTCTCAACAATGCTGTGCTATTTTATTGCAGAGTACATAAAGATTCAGAACAAAGACAAAAATGGCTCAACAGCGTTGAGATTAGACAAAAGATAACAAAAAATTCCGTTGTATGCAGCCGGCACTTTGTGCCAACTTGCTTTTATGCTGGGAATTCCCGCCAGTTACTCAAAATGAACGCAATTCCTACTATTCCTCCCACGGTAAAAACTATGTACTATTGCGAAATTGTATTTTTTTGAATTCGCACACCAATACACCATAAATACACGTTACATGTCACCAAAGATCTTTTGGCCCGCGGTTTCCATGGTGACGCCTTTATTTACAATACAAGTTCTTCTAGCTACAACTGTCACCTTTGTAGACCTATAAAATACTACTTAACAGTTATAGTTTTAAATGTAAAGTCCCCACCGAGTGGCACGAGCCTCCCTCGAACAGTGAAGGGGGATTCAGGCCATAGTCCACAACACTGGCCTAAAATGCGGGTTGGTGGGTCTTTCGGAAATAACCTTTAGAGTTACGGGTTTCCTCACGATTTTTCCCTTCACCGCTGAGCAAGTGATAACTATTAAATACGAATTAAAAGACGAATGTATAGTGATACAGGC
Source organism: Aproaerema taeniolella (assembly GCA_949987775.1). Taxonomy (NCBI): domain Eukaryota; kingdom Metazoa; phylum Arthropoda; class Insecta; order Lepidoptera; family Gelechiidae; genus Aproaerema; species Aproaerema taeniolella. Next base: position 321,741 of record CATLJT010000203.1, read on the forward strand.
CTCAACCTGGCATCGAACCCACGACCCTCCGCTCACAGGTCCCATTCACTATCCAGGGTTAGTTTATTCCGCCCTCATTCCAAACCGCCCCCGTCCAAGTACAGTTAGCATCATCATCCTTTTCAAACTTGGAGTATTTGAAATGAAACTTCTTTGGGCGCGTTGAGAGTGAAATTTCAAAGTTGCGTCAAGGTATTCAAAGTTTACCTTTAGAGAAATTTAAGACAGTAATTTAACAATGTAAAAAAAAATTATTAGGCCAGGTACAAGGTTGTACCTACCTTGTAGTTTGAAAGCCTAGCGACCTTGCATTAAATCTGGTAGTTCTGATTTGTTGCTGACTTGTTTAGGATGTTACAACCTAATGAATAACCGCATATTTGGAAAATATACCTAGCCACAACGAATCGAAAAAAGGCAAGATTTTTTTTAAATGTACCTTTACCCAACACTGTGACGTCACTGGCGCGCGTTGACATCGGGTATATTTTCAAATTGCTAAACGCGCGCGTAGGTATTTGAAAACATACCCGAACGCAACACGGCAACGCACTCACTCATTTAGATCAGAACGCCCGCTTAATTTTGACAACGAGTAACGAATTTTCATTAGGTACGTAAAAAGTTAAATTTTATAGAGTCATTAAACTTTAAGTTTCATTAAACTTAGTCTTTTAAACTTAAAGTCTCATTAAACTATAGTTCCATTAAACTAAAGTCTAATTAAACTTAAAGTCCCATTATTAAACTAAAATCCCATTATACTTAGTCTCATTAAACTAATCCCATTAAACTAGTCACATTAAACTTAAAATCCCATTAAACTTAAAGTCCCATTAAACTAAAGTCTCATTAAACTTAAAGGCCCATTAAACTGAAAATTTAAGCTTTTTCATAAACAACTTTTATCTACCTACATTTATAATTTTCAGAAGGGATAAAGGAATTTAGAAGTATATTTTGATATATTTTGCAATAACACAACACGGAATTTCCAGTTTGAAAATATACCCCGGAAACGCGTTGACGTCGGGTATATTTTTAAATCCCTAATATGGTAAAACATATTTTTAAAGTATACCTGAGCCCAACACTATAATAGACTCAGCGCCGAACGACACCATGTAAAAATTAAATAAAAAAAAGTGTTCAGTAAGTGATAGGTACTGGTTCAGGATTTTCATTTAAAGCTAGGAGGTTCTTTTTCAACCTTTATACATATATGCTCACGTCAGTAATTCCTAAGGGGGTAGGCAGAGAATCAGTGGCTCATCTTTACCTATTTTCTTGATAAAGAAAATATTTATTACATAACTTCATCGTAACTCAACCTTGTGACATTTGAATGACCTATGGTAAGAAGTACTAGTCACAATTTCTAGTTTTGATTTTTGAGCGAAACAAAATCCAAGATCGGTTTTTAATACAATATTGCAAAGTGTTTTAAATTCCAATCATGTCCAAATGATAGTATCAGGGAGATCTTTAATTTAAACTTCAGTAGACATTTTATAAAATACTCTATTTTTGAAGAAAACTACGAAAATGTGTAGCGTTCTTAAACAGCACCATCTATGGGATTTTTTGGAAGCTTACCTCATTTTCCACTACCTCATTTAAAGTTACGTGTTAGACTCGAGTGCCACGATTTTTGACCTTGTGCTCTTTTGATTCTCTCGCTAACGCTCAGAATTCTAATTGTTGTAGCACTCGCTGCGCTTGTGATCCAATTTTAGAATCCTTCGCTTGGTCGGTCATCAAATTTGAGCACGCGGTTAAAAGCAACTTTGCACTCATGTATAACAAATATCTCTCATCAGCCCATACAATGTCTCCACCGAGGGGCACGATGTGTTAAGTTTACCTTGCCCAATGTTAAACAGGTTAATACCAATGTACAGGTTAAGAATGTAAAACTGGACGTTGTGGAATCTACTGTATTCTTAGGAATAACTCTTGATGCAAAGCTTCAATGGGGTCCTCATATTGATAAGTTAGCGAGCAGACTCAGTTCAGCAGCCTACGCAGTTAAACAAATCTGTCAATTATCGGACGTTGAAACCGCGAGAACCGTATATTCACTTCCACAGCCTAATGTCATATACTTTTACTGTGGATTTACTGTGGAGTAATGCTGCGGATATCAATAAGATCTTTGTTCTGCAGAAAAGAACTATTCGCGCGATTTATCAAATGAGACCTAGAATGTCTCTTAGACAAATATTCAAAGAAATAAATATTCTGACTTCTGCATCCCAATATATTATATGTGACAATCTTTTATATGTGAAGAAAAATGAACATTTGTTTAAGAAAAATAGCGCTAGGCACAATATAAATACTCGGACCAAGCATAAACTGGAAGTAATAGACAGTCGTCTCCACAAGGTCACAAACGAAGGTATTCAAAATTTACCTTTGGATAAATTTAAGTCAGTAATTAAACAAAAACTTTACAAAAAGGGCTATTACAAAATTTCTGATGACCTAACTGACATGGAGCCATGGGAATGACTGCTCAGCTTTAGAGTTATTTCAGAATTAATTAAAATTAGAAAATAGGAAAATTTGTAATGCGATTAAAAAGAACACCCTCAGAGTTTCTTGCCTGTTCTTCTCTGGGGAAGACTGCACCTTTGCGAATAGGCGTAGAGTCAGTAGGATCAATAGAACGAATGCGTATGTATGGTATGTATTTAAATCCTTTAATGTTTGTTTGTATGTATTTCATGTAATCTTGACTTGTTTTAAGTGGCATCCTGATTATCCTATAAAATAAAGATTTTTTCTATTCTATTCTGTGAAAGGGGGAATTTATTATTTAATAGTTTCTAATAAAAAATAACATAAGATCAAAATTAACTTATATATACCTATGGAACTAACCGGGCTCCTATGGAACTAAGGTCCGTTAGATAAAATAGGAAAAAACAAATTCTAAGCATAAAACTCCAATTTTACAAAAATCCAATATGGATTGCTTGGGGAAAATGTTTTCATGGGAAAAGTTTTGAAATTAAGTTAAAAGCATGTTTTAATGATTTGATTATAAGATGAGACGAAAGGTGAGTTTTTGTTTTATTTTTTCGCAACCTAACTACACAACTTTGTGCCGTGTGGTGATCGGCTTAGAATAACACCACCCCATTTCTTTCCGTGGGTGTCGTAAGAGGCGGCTTAGGAAACAAAAATGAGACCTGCCTCCTATTAATCCATCTCAGGCAACAACACCTCATTTTTTATGAATCTGAGGTGTTGTCCTATGGTCTCATGCGGTGTGGTAGGCTCTGTATAGGGCCGCCTGGTTCGCGACTATCCTCCTACCGAAGTCAAACGCCAAACAGCTTGCTGTGTTCCGTCGGTGCGTGGGAGTACCGGTGCCTTATAGGCGTTTTCTGGGTTAACTCGCTCCATCGTCGACCTCATCTATGACCTTGGTCAAGATTGAGGTCAAGAGTTAACCCATCTTATAATTTAAAAAAATACATTCCCGATGTCCACTACTCTGTGTCCTCCTTGTATATTATCATACAATTTGGTGTTTCATAACAAAAATGTAGTAACGTAAATGTTTCTGATGGTTTGTTATATAAAAATAAAATTACAGGAAAACTTCTATCCTTAAATGGAAGCCTGTATTTGTCTGTTACGTATACTTTACACTCCCCAAAAAAAAAATTATAATACGAGTAATCGCATTGTCACCCTACTAGAACGAGACGTTCTACCTCGTTACTCTATCTCTTCTTCGGCCCGCGTTTGAGCTCGAAGATTTCTATCCTGATGTATTAGATCCATGGATAAATTTAACAAAAAAAAAATGAAATAAGTCAGTGGACATTGTCAAAGTTGTCAAACATTAAAAAATGTTTTGTGGTAAATCAGTTATTGCATATAACTCTCATATGGTTGAACCAAATTTGATGAAATATGGCAAAGAACGATAAACGATCTCGATTACGTTAGCTTTCAAACAAAGGAAACTGCATCGAAATCGGTCCATTCGTTTAGAATAGAATAGAATAGAATAGAAAAATCTTTATTTTATAGGACATTCAGGATGTCTTAAAACAAGTCAAGATTACAATGAAATACATACAAACATACATTAAAGGATTTAAATACCTACATACGCATTCGTTCTTTTGACCCTACTGACTCTACGCCTATTCGCAAAGGTGCAGTCTTCCTCAGAGAAGAAGAGGCAAGAAACTCTGAGTTTCTTGCTACGTTTAGGAGCTACGATGCCACAGATAGATACACAGACATACAGTTACATACACACGCCAAACTTATGACACCCTTCGTTTTTTGTCGCGGGTTAAAACCATCGCACAATCCAATCCAGCCACCCGTTTTACCTTACTTTACCTATTAATCCTTTTACATTCATTTTCCCAGGAAAAAAAATTCAAATCAAAAGATAATAATGAGATTTCTCAAAGAGCGGTTTCTAAAAAATGATGGAAATTTGAAATCGATTCTTGAAATATGATTTTAGCAGGTTTCAATATGCCATCAACCATGTCGAAGGAAATTATCTTATGAGACATGATAGATAGGAAGAATGGAATGATGGGAGGGGGAAAAAAACGAGATATTGCTCAGCAAAAAAGAATGATAGCCCACAATGTGTTGCAACCACCTCGGGCGTTTTTTAACCGACTTCAGAAAAGGAGGAGACTGTTTTTTTTTTTTTCAAAGTATGTTCACTGATTTCTCCGCCAATTATGGACTGATTTTCAAAATCAGTCAAACAAAAAATACTACAAACCAGGACATCATCTATATAAATGAGTGACATTTTCGTTTGTGGTTATCTGCTAATAGGCATTGTCATCATCATCATCATCATATCAGCCTATTGCTGTCCACTGCTGAACATAGGCCTCCCCAAAGGTGCGCCACTTTGCACGATCCTCCGCTTTTTTCATCCAGCCACTACCCGCTATCTTCTTTAGGTCATCTGACCATCTGGCTGGGGGGCGTCCTACACTACGTTTGCCAAGACGTGGTCTCCATTCGAGAACCTGTCTACTCCAACGCTCGTCGGTTCTGCGACAAACATGGCCAGCCCACTGCCACTTCAGCTTGCTACACTTTTGGATAATATCCATCACTCCGGCATTGTAGTCTGCAAAAAATACTAGTTATCTGTAAACTGTAACTGTAAACTGTAAAAAAATCTTTATTTAACTGTAAATTATGTAACAATACAATGAATTCTGAAGCCTGTGGTAGTAAAAAAAAACTGTGCTACAGACTTCAGAAACTTCCCAACTATTGTTATACAGATTAATAATTTACGAAAAATATAAACTAATTATACTAAATAAACTAAGGGTTAGACGTGCGTGTGTGCGTGTGTGTATGTGTATGTGTGCGTATGAGTGTGCGTGTGAGTGTGGGTTTGTGTATATGTGTTTGTGAGACCAATCAATACAGGACTTAAAGATTAGTACATGTAAATTTTATTGCATAAGTATTATAGTATCCTAGTAAAAAGTTTTTCAATTTCATCATAGTCATACCCTTTGAGTAGATTGAGTAATTCACATTTGAATTTATTATTGCTGAGTTGTTTTGTCCTATTTATATCTGTATGAATTTTATTATAGATCATCGGAACACCATATTCATAGCTTCTGTTTGCAAAAACTGTGTTAAAGAAAGGCACTGGAACTCTAGTCACACGTTTGGCACATGGGGGTAAAAGAGGAACAACAAGACGATGGTACCTGCACAAGCTTTTAAATATAAATAATTTTCGAACGGTTAATACTTTGCATAAGGAATACAATTCAGTAGTGGGATGACGGTAGGGTAATCGGTGTAACACCTTAAGGATGGCACGCTGGGCACGTTCGACTTCAATAAGGTACGTTTTTGCAGCGCAACCCCAAACACTGATACAATAAGAGATTATGCTTTCACAAAGTGACTTATATGTAAGAGCGAGAATATCCAGGGGTGCCACATCCCGCAAATTTTTAAACACATATATCTACTTTGTGCAAACTGTTGTTGGGATTGAAGTCGGTGACTCATACGTTTTTTTAACGTGGAAAATTATTTACACACATACATACGCTCACGCCTAAAATCCCTATCAGGGTAGGCAGAGCACCAGTGGTTTTAAAACCACTTTATGCCACGTTTGACAAAAATTAAGAGGGTTATAAGATGAAATATCATGTAAGGGGTGAGAGGTTATCAGCCTTTCGCCCAGAATACAACAAAACCTTAAGAAAAATAGCGATAGGCACAAGGTGAATACTAGGACCAAGCATAAACTGGATGTACTAGACAGTCGTCTCCACAAGGTCACGAACTCTTTTATGGGTCAATGTATACGTTTCTATAATAAGATTCCCATGTGTATTCAAAATTTACCTTTGGACAAATTTAAGACAGTAATTAAACAAAAACTTTGCAAAAAAGGCTATTACAAAATTTCTGATTATCTCAGGCAGCCATGGGAAGGAAATGCTCACCTCTAGAGTTATTTCAGATTTAGCTAAAACTAGTAAATAAGAAAATTTGTACTGCGATTTAAAAGAGCAACCTCAGAGTTTCTTGCCTGTTCTTCTCTGAGGAAGACTGCACTTTTGCGAATAGGCGTAGATTCAGAAGGATCAAAAGAACGAATCCGTATGTATGTATTTAAATCGTTTAATGTATGTTTGTGTGTATTTCATTGTAATCTTGACTTGTTTTAAGTTGCATCCTGAATGTCCTATAAAATAAGGATTTATTCTATTCTATTCTATTCTCGCGTTTCAGTGTTTTATAATCCCCGAAAAAAAGGAGTCTTATAAGTTTGACGTGTGTATATGTATGGCTGTGTGTTTATCTTTATCTGTGGCATCGTAGCTCCTAATCGAAAGGACCGACTTCAAAGCGGTTTTTTAGATTGAAAATTGACGTAATCGAGATGGTTCTGAGCTATATTTGATCAGAAGTATAACTATTTCAATACAGCGATTTTTAAACACTGTCTAAGATTATTTTTTTGTGATAAGGCCTTGAGTAATACAATTATTTTTATTTTAGAGTTATCAGTTTCAGCAAATATACTCTACCATATATATTTTTTAACTATTATTTATCTTTAATATTGTACGAAACAAGAGCACAAAGAATCATGTTTTCTATTTATTTAAACAATGAAACGAGAATCCTTGCCTCTTAACCCTGTATTTCTTAGAAAGGTTTATAATTGATTCATGTTATTTGTTAAAATAAAGCAGAACTGAGAATTTCTTTGGCTTTCAAATGAAATACCCGTTATTTCTGGATAAATGTTGAAGATAAGTATTATTTTAAGATACGATAAGCTCACGCCTATAACGGGGTAGGGGTAGGCAGAGCATCAGTGGTTCTAGCGAACTACTTGATGCCACGTTTGACACAAATTGTGAGGGTAATCAGATGGAACAAGTTGTATAATGGTGAGAGGTGTTCAGCCTTTCGCCCATTATACAGCACAACCCTCGCATCCCACTTACAGATTTTTACTGTATACCTGGGAAGAGTAGGTAGCTGGCACATTCTATGTTTTTCTTTCTATCCCAGTCAAGTGTGGAAGCTCAGTTTATTAATTAAAATCTTTTATCAAACACCATGAATTTTATTTAAACATTTTAAAACATTGAAAATAAATCTAGCACCATTACATCCTAGTATCCGGTTTCACACAACTTGCGCCAACTCGAGTGCACCGGAAGTGCGTCAGAACGGAAGTGGTTGCGCGTTTCCCCCGCTTCCGACAGGAACATGGCGCGAAAACCGACCAGTGTTGCTATTATAAAAGAATAGGGGTTGAGGGGTAGTTTTGTTTTAAGTAAATTAGCTTGTGGATTTGAGTAATTTTATTTACTTAATCGTGAACTTCGCCATCAGCCCATAAATCCCCAAGACGGGGCATGGGCCTCCCTTCGAAACAATGAAGGGGATTTAGGCCATAGATCACCACGCCGACCTAATGCGGGTTGATAGACCGAGTTGATAGACAGTCGTGAAAACCAAGTCAGAGGACATTGTGCGGTTTAAAAACTCTGACACCAGGGTTAGCCAAGTTCGCCACACACTTGACTATATCTACACGATGATAAGAAGAAGGCAGTAGACGTTCCTTCTTCTTCTTACCAGCCCATATACGTCCCCACCGATGGGGCACGGGCGTCCCTTCGAAACACGAAGGGGATTTAGGCCATAGTCCACCACGCTGGCCCAATGCGGATTGGTGGACCGCTCGTCTTTCGAAAATGAATTTTCTTGGACGGGCGGGTTTCATCACGATGTTTTCCTTTACCGTTGAGCAAGTGATAATTAGAAATCCGTACATAAATCCGAAAAGACGAATTTAGTGGTACAGGCCCGCACCAGGATTTGAACCCGAGACCTTCGGATTACAAGTCTTGTTCATTACCAACTGGGCTATCAGGTCTATCAGACGTTCCTATTCTGTCATATATCAACAGACACACAGTCAGTAGGTCACCGTCCGCGGTCGAGAGCTGTCGTGTTCTACATTCGCAGGAAATAGCCGACCACATGAAGTATTTATGAGCCGTCAGGATGCTGCACTCTTCACTGGAGCGATATGAAACAGAGATTGCTATAAATCTTGCTTGGTAAATCGTTTTTCTTTTGTTTTATAACTTTCGTTTGTGTGTATACAGCAGCAAAAAAGAGAAATTATTCCCTAGGTGAGGCTCCTATTTTCTGTGTGTTTCTGTCATAACACAACCTATTCCCAAAGAATTTGTAGGGCTCAATCTACAGCTCGTCCTAAGTTAAACTACTCAGCTTGTCCTGTAGGCCAATCATGCTAAAGATGTGGACTGGGACGCAGTTAAAACACAGCTGTTTCACAACTTTAAACACTAAAATTAAGAAAAATATATTACCTCAGACATTTATCGCTTATAACTCTTAAACGGCTTTACCAATGTTGGTAAAATATGGCTAAGAAATATGGCAACGTCAGTTTAAAAAAAAAACCGCATCTAAATCTGTAATTTTTTTTAAGAACTACGATGACACATACATATACACATACATATGACAAACATATAACAGCATCGTATTTTCAGTCACTGGTTAAATAATACAAACGATTAATAGTCCTAAGCTAAACTAAAACAAAGTTCAGCCTGAAATCGAGTTTGGCCTGTAACATACGTGTTTGTTTGTGTGTATGTTAGTGTGAAATTTTACGTAATCGAATATCAGAAAGTAACCACTTCCTTAATTAATTCAAAATGTAAAATGTATCGCGGTTGGACGCGCATTCAACTGATTAATTTCAACTGAGCTCTCATAAAATAAAAGGCTTTCTGTATGGAGAGGCATCGAAATAATTAACAATGAAATTATTACGATAAAAGTTATACAGACTCTGTTTTCTATGTAGTCTTTTTTTAAGGCGTTAGGTACTTTATTTTTGGCGAAAGGCTGAAAACCTGAAATTATAGATTTTTTTGGAAAATCAAATCACACAGCGCCATCTAACTGATCACTACACAATTTTTAAACCCCGACAAAAAAAGAGGGGTGTTAAAAGATTGCAGTGTGTATCTGTGTGTCTGTCTGTGGTTCCGTAACTCGTAAACAAATGGACCAATTACGATGCGTTTTTTTGATTGAAAGCTGACGTGATCGAGGTTGTTCTTAGCTTTATTTTATCAAAATCGTTTTAGCCGTTTAAAAGTTCAAAAGCAATTGGGGGTAAAACATTTTTTTAATTTTAAGTTTTTCTGTAAACATATTACATATTATTATTTTATAATACATACACGAACAACCAGACTTCTCACAAATAGACACGGCTTTGAGTAAGCCCATAAAAATATATTTTTTAATTCCCGTAATTTGTGCAAAAAAGAAACATTATAGTTATTTTTTAGTACGCTACAAGTATGTATGTGTTCACTCGTTTTGACGTCAAGCCAGCGGCCACACTGACATCTTTATTTCATATACTAAAGGAGAAGCTATTTTTTTGGATTTTGCATAAATTATGCTATTTATTTATTTGCTTTATTGTAAACTTCACAGCTTATACATGTTGCATTACATAGCCCTTATATTAAAAATGTATACAGCCAATTAAGAAGTTAAACATATTATAAACTGTATATTTAGATTAACGGGTAGCATAGATATATGATTAACAAAACAAAATAGGTTGGATGAATAATGTAAAAGTAAGGACAGTGTGTGTGTGTGTGTGTGTGTGATATGTGTATGTGAGTGTGTGTGTGTCTGTGTATGTATGTGTATGTAAGCGTATATGTAGTTATTCACACCTTATGAAAATAAAATAAAAATATTGATGTTGTGGTTAAATATTTTAACCACAACATCAATATTTATGATCATACAAAACCAATCATTTGTACGCTAACTTTAAACCGTCTTTACTCACGCTATACGGAAACGTAATCAGATAAACGATCTGAAACCGTAGTAAGTCCATGCGCTACGAATATAAGTTCGTAGTGACGGCTACAGTGCTACGAGCACCGTAGCAAACAGAACAAAGGCCCGTATTATAGAAGGAGATCAAGTCTTGATCTGTACTTGAGTGTTGAATGTCTTTTTCTCCCACTATCAAAATAACAAAGATGACTGCTACTCAAGTATAGATCAGAGTCTGAATCGCGTTTTGTAATACGGACCAAAGTGTACGAATATCTCTGATGGCCGAACTAAATTTTTCTCCGTTTCTTCCGATGTACGATATAAGGTACATCTGTATAATTTATTCCCGAAATTCCCATGGGAACAAAGTCCCGGGCGGGAAGCTAGTTCTTGAAGATTTATTTATTCTTTTTTTTATTATAAGATGGGTTAACTCTTGACCTCAATCTTGACCATAAAGGTCAAAGATGAGGTCGACGATGGAGCGAGTTAACCCAGAAAACGCCTATAAAGGCACTGGTACTCCCACGCACCGACGGAACACAGCAAGCAGTTTGGCGTCGGACTTCGGTAGGAGGGTGGTCGCGAACCAGACGGCCCTTTACAGAGCCTACCACACCGCATGAGACCATAGGACGACACCTCAGATTCAGACAAAAATGAAGTGTCGTTACCTGGGATGGATCACTAGGAGGCAGGTCTCATTTGTGATTCCTTAGTCGCCTCTTACGACACCCACGGAAAGAGATGGGGTGGTGTTATTCTTAACCGATCACCACACGGCACATAAATTCTTATTTTTATTTCTATTAAAATAAGAATGAAAATTTTCATTAAAACTGCCAAATTATTCGAACCAAGAAAAGCCCGAGGCTATCAGTTATTCGGTGATTGATATTGTCATCATATCGCTAAATTACTTGAAAAGCTACTCAAAGAGAAGGCTTTTAAACTGGGCGTCTATTCCACTAATCAATGGCGTCTCCACCGTGTGGCGATCGGTTGAGAATAACACCACCCCATCTCTTTGCGTGGGTGTCGTAAGAGACGACTAAGAAAACATGAGATCTGCCTCCTAGTAATCCATCTTAGGCAACGACACCTTAGTTTGTTTTGAATCAGAGGTGGCGTCCTATGGAATTTACAGTATCGGAGCCCTGTATTAGTTGCAAACTATCTAGCAACTTAACATCCAGTTAGCAATGGAACCCTCAGTCAAGATAGCTGACATTAAAGCCCTTATTACAGAACGCGACTCAGACTCTGATCTATACTTAAGTAGCAGTCGTCTTTGTCAGTTTGATAGTAAGAGAAAAAAAACACCTTGGTTATACCGCTGATGCTTTGAGTTAAGACTATTCCTCTCTCGTAATATTATATGTATATGTTTATATTATGTGTATACTATACTATATTTATGTATTTATTTAAATATTTCTGGATACTAGTGACATATCAAATATTTATTTATCTATTTCCATGATAATATTCAATACCTATTTCTGTCTCTACTATTTTCCTGTTGTACGCCCACGTATCATGAATACTCTCGCTCTCTCGTAGGTTGACTGGAAGAGATCCGCCTTTGTACCTTAAATTTATTTAATATTTATCTCTTTTGTTTTAAATGTATTTACTTTGTTTGATGTGCAATAAAGGATTTTACAATACAATACAATAAGAAACAATTAATACTTAAGTATAAATCAAGACTTTAGTTTCCTTCTGTAATACAGGCCTAAATGTATGAGGTTTAGACCATAATTCTAAATTTCCCCACTTGAACGGACGAAGTGGTCACTACCATCATTCCACCACCATTGAGATGACATTTATTAGTGGAATAGGCGCCCTGAATCAGAGAAATTCCAAGTGATTGATAATGCTGATGAAATATGAAATTTGAGGGCCGATTTGGTTCAGTGGTTAGTTTCGCTGTCTCTGAACGGTTTTAGCGTTCGGTTTCCGGTTAAGGTTAATGTAAAAAGCATATGTTTTGGTCTCTGATTTAGGTGTTAAATATACACTAAGGTATTTCTATATCGTGGTTCCTTTTGTAAATACAATTACAACCAGACTCGAACACAATAATTATTATTTTATTGGTCTTACCTAAATCGTTATTTACAAAATGTTTATTTTATTTTATTTCATTTCTTTACTAATTTTTGTTTTGCCTTGGTTATTTTCATCTCAAATTGCCAAATATTTAATGTATGCGGAATTTGCTTGTAACTGGTTAAGCATTTAGTTAGTTACTAATAAATTAACCGTTGGTAAACCTAATAAATAACAAAATATGGTTTATTTTAGAACTTTTTGGTTATTAAAACGACATAACACATATATACACTCACGCTAAAAAACCCTTTCAGGGTAGGCAGAGTACCATATGGTTTAAGAGCTATTTGACGCTAAATTTTACAAAATAAGTCACGACATAATATTATAGAAAATGTGATTTTTTATTCACAGTACAATGAATTGCACTTATTGTATATTTTATTAAATTTGAGACTACTTCAAATATATATCTCCAATAACATAAATTGTTTACAAAATTGAAATGAGAGGTAAAATTAAATGACGAATTTCTCAGAAAACCAACCAGCCGTTTGATCTGGAGGAAAACATTTAATATAAAATACATTTCGTAATTTATAACAATTTGATGAAATACAAAACTTAATTTTTATAACTTACCTTTGATGACAAGTATTCTAAAGCTATATTTAAAAATATACCCAAATTAGTCTGAACAAATAAAAATCCCAAAAATAGATCAAAAGACATTACAAAAGGTCAAGCGTACTCCTAATGAGAAACGGAACGGGAAATAAGCGCTAGGAAGAAGATGGACTAGGCTACATTTCATCACGAAATTAGGGAAGATTTCCTTCAGTAGCCCGATTTATTAAATTGGTATTTGGTGACATTTCATGGTCTTACTATTACGTATGGTTATTGAACCAAGCTGTACAACATGAGAATAGGGAAACCATGCAGTAACATAGAAATGTAAATAACTAGCATATATGGAGATTTTTTTATTATCACTACATAATATGGTTACCGCGGGTTATGGTCATTGTAATAAATATAATAAATAAAAAAAAGACCTCACTTTTCTATACTAATATTATTAAAGAGGAAAGATTTGTATTTTTGTATGTAACGAATAGGCTCCGAAACTACTGGACCAATTTCAAAAATTCTTTCACCATTAGGATGCTACATTATCCCTGAATAACATAAGCTACATAATTTTCCCGAATTCCCAAGGGAACGAAGTCCCGGGCGGAATGCTAGTAGTAGGTATATAAAATGGCGAAATCTATAATAATTTCATAAAGAGAACCGGTAACCTTTTTAGTAACATGAATGTGCCCGGGCTACAGATCTATAAACGATTGCGTCTTAATGGCGGTGGAATGACAATGGGTGACATTTGATCCGTTTTGACTGTGTGGTGATCGGTTGAGAATAACACCACCCCATCTCTTTCCGTGGGTGTCGTACGAGGCGACTAAGGAAACACAAATGAGACCTGCCTCGTAGTAATCCATCCCAGGCAACGACACTTATTTTTTTTGTCCATGCGGTGTGGTAGGCTCTGTAAAGGGCCGTCTGATTCGCGACCACCCTGCTACCGAAGTCCGACGCCAAACAGCTTGCTTTGTTCCGTCGGTGCGTGGGAGTACCAGTGCCTTTATAAGCATTTTCTGTGGGTTAACTCGCTCCATCGTCGACCTCATCTTTGACATTTATGGTCAAGATCGAGGTAAAGAGTTAATCCATCTTATAATAAAATAAAATAAATTCAGATAGCGAAATTGAAAACTATCCAAATTTCATACATAACGGCTGTTTTGACTGGCGGCGCCACTGATAACTGAATGCTAAGTTATTTTGTAGTTTGCAACTTTATGTTCGGTTGGTGGTGGCGCTGCTGGTAGGGGTGGCTATCAACAAATGTATTAGTTTTCGATAGTTCTCAATTTAACCACCTGAACAGGTAAAATGTTCACCGCTGTCATTCAACCGCCCAGAATTCCAAGCAGACGAACCCATGGGCAGAAAGTTAGTAGTTTGTAGAAGAAAACATATGCAAGTTGCACAATTGCACATGTGCACGGTAACATACAAAGCAAATTACAGACTGACGCATCCTTTGTGCTTTATTCCGCCTTTACGCTACGTTTTAAAAGGCTTAACTAACTACGGAACGAATTGATTCTGTAATTTAGTCGTATAAAGAGAAATCTTTTTGATTTATAAATACTACATAGAATAATATTAAGCTTTTTTTTTACCAGCCCATATACGTCCCCACCGAGATGCACGGGCCTCCCTTCGTAACACGAAGGGGATTTAGGCCATAGTCCACCACGCTGGCATAATGCGGGTTGGTGTACCGCGCGGGTTTCCGAATTTATTTTCAGAGAGTTCAGAATGACATAACAGCTACATTATTCCGAAATCTTCAATCACATTATCCCAAATTAAGAAGATTGGTAAAAAAGAAAATTAGACAAAAAGACTAAGACTTGTACAAGGCCACTGAAAAAAGAAATTGAAAACTAGAACATCAAAAACACAAAATACTAACAAGTTTTCTACAGATAAAAAACCGACTTATTAGAATTAAATACAAACATTCTAAATACTAAGCCCCTTATTCATAAACATGATTTAAAGTTAAGTGACAAAAGCCTCGCGGGAGCGTTCAAAATATGTCTTATTCATAAAGAAATAAGAAATATACACATCAACACGGTCTAGGGATATTGCACGATTTTTCATACAACAGAGGTCTGTTTGAGAAGCTACAAAAGCATACTCGAGATACATGGAGGGCTATAATTTACAGACGAGTAAGAGCTAAACCTGAATTTTCAATTCTAGTTATTAAATTTTGTTTTACTTGAAATTTCTGAAAAAGTGACTAAAATGAAAAAAAAAGCGTAAATTCGACCATTTTCATACGAAAAGCAGGCAAAAAGTGAATTTTCGTTTTCGTTTCCGTCACGCTTTCACAAATTTCAAGTAAAACAAAATTTATTGACTAGAATTGAAAAATTCAAGTTTAGCACTTGCTCGTCTGAAAATTATAGCCCTCCGTGTATCTCAAGTATGCTTTTATAGCTTCTCAAACAGACCTCTTTTGTATGAAAAATCGTGCAATATCCCTAGACCGCGTTGATGTGTGTATTTTTAAACGCTTTGGCGAAACTCTTAAATCTACCTTAACATTAAGACCCGTATTACAGAAGAAGACTCAAAACCTGACCTATACTTAAGTATTGATTGTCTCTTTCTCTCACTAACAAAATGACAAAGACGACTACTACTTAAGTATAGATCAGAATATGAGTAATACGGACCTAAATCACGTTCATGAATATAAGGGTCAACACTCAAACTACACAGATTAAACAACAAAAGAAATAATAAAGGCGAGTACACACATACAATATCGGCCCACTACGACGTACCTTTAAATCGCAACTTTTTTAGAAACGACTTTGGTATGAGATGAGCCTTCATGCGTCCCGTCCGTCCTGAAAAACATGCACACGTTGTATATAAAGCCTTTATATTAAGTCATTTTAAATTAACTAACGAAAATTAAACACGTGAATCAGCGCAATAAATTAAACAACTTTCTAGAAGGAATATATGTCGAAATATCAATAACAATTTCGCCTCTCCAGAGCGTTCAGCTGGGCCTTGATTCTCTAATTTCAGTTGTGAGTCAATGGAATAGAGGCCATTTTATCTATTCAGGTGGCGAAATTGAGAACTACTTAATTTTCATATAGTTGCTGACAATCACGCCGACCAGCAGCGCCACCACCAACCGAACTTAAAGTTGCAAACTACTTAGCAACTGAAAATTCAGTTGGCGGTGGCGCCACCAGTCAAAGCAGCTGTCATTAGATATATGAAATTTTGATAGTTCTCAATTTCGTCACCTGAACGGATGAAATAGCGACCATTCCATCGACACTCAACTGAAATTACAGAATCGGGGCCCTAATTTTATGAGAATAATATGGGTATCTTGGGGCAAGTTTTTCAGTTTGTTGAAAACAGTCAGCCTCTAAGTTTCGCTAACTAATTGAAAGTCAACCTATGTAACTTATAAATAGATATACTCGTATTAATAATTGAAGGTTTTATACAGGGCTTTAGGTAAATCACTTTCAACCTCTCGGGTTCTTCTCTGGGGAAGACTGCACCTTTGCGAATAGGCGTAGAGTCAGTAGGGTCAATAGAACGAATGCGTATGTATGTATTTAAATCCTTAAATGTTTGTTTGTATGTATTTCATGTAATCTTGACTTGTTTTAAGTGGCATCCTGAATGTCCTATAAAATAAAGATTTTTTCTATTATATTCTATACAAACTGCGTCAGCTGATAGCGCATTTTGTATGGGAAGTCAAAAATTTTTTTTCATAATTCGATCTTTGTTCCTTGGGAAAGTTGTTCAGTTTCATGGACTGATTTACCACCCGAGAGGTCGAAAATGATTTACCTAAAGCCCTATATAATTTAAGGCTTAAATAAAAGAGAAGATTGAGGTCGTGTCGTATCGAGAGGTCAAAGCGGAGGATAGAGGTGTGTGCCGCGTTTACTCCACCTACAATAGAGCGGCTCTTAGAAAAAAAGTAGCTGTACAATAAAACAATAAAATTCTATGTCTACAAATGACACATGACAGGCACCTAATTGACGTAAAAAAAATTACATTTTTATTTCAGTCTTCAGTACATCAGATAATGTTTTTTTTAATTGAAATGAAAAATAATCAAAAAAATCATATTATTCAGCATAATTTAATTCACAAATAATTTTAGTGAAAGAAACCTGGGGTCGTGGGGTCAAGCCCCATTTGCGCCGAACATACTTCTTTCCCTAAAATTAGTTTTGAATATCCCTCAAGCGGGTAAGCGCGTTTTAAAAATACTAAATCATAATTAAATTAACTAAAAATCAAGTTGTGCAAACGAAATCCGTACATAATTCCGGGTCGTCCGTCCGTCCGTCTGTTGTGATAATCCTGCGCTAAGCCTCTCACCCGGCGCTACTTCACGCTGTATTATTTAATCTGACTAAAGAACGACGTACACAAATTAGAGCAGTAGTGTATCTTAGTACTTAATTTAAATATGCTGATTTATTTAATTTAAATATCTCTTTTTCGCCACCTAAACAGATAAAATGGCCTCCATTTCATCGACACACAACTGAGAGTGGAAGTTACAGAATCGGGGCCATGTGCGGCCTTACCTGATTTTTTTCTGATTTTATCACCTTTTACAACAACTCAATAAGGTTTATTTTACTCTGACAGGAACCAAAATGCATAATCCATTCTTCTTAAAATTACGAAGCCAGTTTTTAAGCGAGCGACCTTACTTAAAAATTCTCTATACCCCCATTTTGTGCTAAGGATTTGCATTTTTGCATACTGATTTATATTTAACTTTTAATTCGTGGTCTGCTGTTGAGAACTGCGGAGTTAGATGAAACAGGGATTCGTATATATGTTTGATTTATGCCTACGTTTTTAGAACAGAAAGTTTCTGGGATATATTGACTTTAAATTCCAAAGAATTTTGCGGAAAAGAAATAGCTGGTTGGATTAGATGATTTCGTCGACTAAGGTCTATATGGAAAAATTACTAGGTATGCCTATAACATAGATATTGACACGGAAAAAAATCGGAGAAAAATATTATCGACTAAGTATAAAAATGCCGATATTTCAAAACTTTCTCCAACCAACTGATCGATACAAGTTAAGCGGCGACATATGTCACTCCCTTGTAGTTTGTAGGTTGTAGGTTAGCGCCATCTCTGTATCATATGGCGAACTAAAGACTCATTCCACTTATTTGATGTAGATCAGGTATGTTTACGGTTTTATTTTAGTATTTTCAAAACGTTTACGTAGAGGGATATTCAGAAAGGATTTTGAGGGAACGAAAAATTCATTCTTATTTTTAAAAAAAATTTGCAAGCGACACTTTCTGACCCGGCGCTACTTCACGCTAGGTGCGCCGGAGCTTCGAGGTTTGGCTATAACATAAACATATTCAAGGGAATAACTTGAGACTCCTAGAGTTAAACATTTTCTGTAAAGCACTTTATGCCTGCAGTATTCAGGTCAGTTCTTTAAAAACAATTCTAATTAGGCTGGAATGTAATTCTCAAAAAAAAATGACGTAAGTGTATTTTTTCTTAATTCAAAAACAAGTTTTATTTTTTCTAAAAATTTTCCGAAAAAGAACATGAATAATGTAAGAAAAATTATAATTTGGTTCTATTGTTTGGAAGAAGTTTGGGTTTCAAAAGTGGAAAGGAAAAAAAGTTGTCTTGTTTTCATCAGATATTAAACTTTCAAACTCTTCAAGTACACACAAAAGCACATCAGGCTAATATTTTGACCTTTGTATCGCCCTTATCTCCTCTTAGTAGCGTCGGCTTTCGTAGTGCAAATGGGTAACCTTTCGTAGTGCTATATAAGCCACCGACCTTGTCACTAACTGTATAGCGCAAGAGAAGACATCCGATGCACTGAAGAATCGGTCGTAGACTTACAGAATCTAGCCCAGCGGGGCTAACATAGACAAATCACAAACTCTTGTCATCGCATTAAGGTTGTTACAAAAGAAACACGTATCGACGCTTTTACGTTTTATCGAATCACATGTCGCAATACTCTCGTTCTTCATTTTTGACAGAAAGACATTAAAATCTTTTTGGTGATTGTCTTTTACAGTTTAGATTTAAGTCATTCTAGAGTTATTTCACAGTCAATTAGTAACATCCTCCAACGGGTCCAAACTAAACTCCTGATTAAAATACTGTCACGTAAATCTTTGATAAAGTAGGGGGAGGCATTTGGGCAAAGTGGGGGACCCATTTGGGGCCGCACTCAGATGTATGAATAAAATGAATATTTTAACAGCACAGATCTGAATATTTACATACTTCCCAATCGGTACAATACATGGGAGTTACAGTATATAAAATACTTACTGATAAAAAAAAGGAAGTGTAGATGGCCATTATGATTTTATTTAAAGAATCTAAACAAGAAATTAAATACACACTTATGAGAATCTTGACATGGCAAAACTAAACTCACCTTTCCATATTATTTAACAGTTAAATATTTATTTATTGTCTTCAAGTAACAACACAGACACACAAAATAATTATGAAATAAAACAATATATACACAGAACAAAAGTTCATTCCAAATTATTTATTTCTCAAAGTTGTAATGAATTTCTGTGATCAATTTTAGGCTGGATTCTAACTTAAGTAGTTGTAATGTTAATCCAGATTCCTTTCATTCATCCGCAATTCCGCATATTTGTATAGCACCAAAAATATACAATCACCTTCCTGATTATTAAAAAAAATTCAATGTCTCTATTTTTCGGAGGTCCTTCTATTATTTTTAACGTCTTCTGTACACACCCGTTTTTTACAAATAAACTATTTTGATTTTGATTTTTCTGACAAGAAAACCTAACCTAACATAACCCCGGTTAGGTTATTAATCCTGCCAATTTAGTTATTGTTAATTGTTCAGGCAATAATTGTTTAAAGTGTGACCAAGCGTCATACCGAACTTTAGAAAATGATGAAAAAATTCTACACACAATAAATAAATTAAGTGGTGATTAATGATTCTAAAACCTTAATTATCAGATAAAAATACTTTTAAAAAATCAACAAAAAATGTCACCGTCTCCATTAAATTAAACTCTGGAAGCAGGAGCTTGAGTCTGACTATTTAGCTCCAATTTTAGCCCACCCACTTATGGTCATAGACTCAGTTTTCTTACTGTATATAATTATGTAACGTGTCTCTGGTATCAGTACCTGAATTAATGGATGCGATATGCAACCAACGCTTAATGAGGTTCGTCGCATCATAACTGACACTTGAAATAGAAGAATTAATCACTATATGTCACAGGTCTATAATAATTGGATGTTGAAATTGAAAGCAGTAGGTATTCAAATATCTGGTGTCCTTAATATTGCTATGTTATTTAATACGACAGAAGTAATTGGTCTTGTACAGCCAGTTACCTAAATTGATATATGTATATGCCACCGGAAAATTTAAAAAAACCGTAATATTACAATTTCACAAGAGAAATTATAATCTCCCGCGATATTACAATTTGCCTAGTAAAATTATACATTAACGAAACTTTAAGAGCCACCATAACATTAGCATAAATTATGTTAGGTTAAGTAAAGCTTTTTTAGGTTCGGTTAGGTTACAAAAAAATTGTAGCATTAAAATTATAAAAAAGTCCGTCCGTCAATGTGAAAAATGGAGCAGTTCACAAAATACCGAAAGATTATAATCTTACTAAGTCAAATTACAATAGGTATTACGGGTTTGACATCCATTTTACGGAGACATATACATATACGGTGACATATTATATATGCAAGTTCGTTTAATTATTTTTGTTGCTGACTAAAGAATATAAAGATATTCTGTATATTTGTCACTTTGTACCTTATTACCCGTATATATGGATACCAATTGAGGTTTCATTTTGACGAATTACCTGGAACAAAAAAATGTTTTCATTAGTTAATGTTGAGGCATATATTTATGTATAATGATGTATATTATGTGACTGGGCGATAATATTTTCTGTAGTAATATCTCGTCACATTTGACAGATAATCAACTTTTACGTAGGAAATTTTGGAACGTAAAATGAGTCTACTGTTGGACTGTTGGAGATCCTTCAATAAAATATTTTTTAGGCTAAATGGAGACTAGGATTGACAAAGGCGGCGCCAACTTAACTCGGGTGACTGTGATAGATTCTTTAGAGGATGATTTTACACATGAAACTACACCAACTTTTCCCAAGAGAACAAAAAAAATATAGAAATCCACTTCCCATACTAATGCAATCGGTTGATCGCTCAAGTAGTATAAGGAGCCGAATTATCTCTAAATGTAACATATGTTCCCTGGGGAAAGTTGTTCAGTTTGGTTGACTGACTCACATCCTTAATTTTAAGTCGCCCAATATAAAACAACTGACTGAATAAACGTACGAGTATTATCTATATATTTTTTACTAAATAAATTTATCTTATCTTAACTCTAAAATTAAAAACTGTGTATCACCTCCAACATTCGACTGCTTATAACTTTCAAATGGCTGAACCAATTTTGATCAAATATAGCTAAAAACAATTTCGATTATGTCTGCTTTCTAACAAAAAAACTGTATCGAAATCGGCCCACTCGTTTAGAAGCTACGATGCCATAAACAGACACACAGATGCACAGATACACAATATAAGACCCCTCTTTTTGTCGAAGGTTTAAAATACAAAAGGTATGTATTTTAAAATACGCAAAGTTCTGAAAAATATTACAACCATTTCAAAACCACAGTCTTACGAAGTCGCAGAGCGGAATACTTGTCGTAAATTTAATAACATCTCGACGTATGTAGAGCACGGAACAGTTCTACAGAAGTATTACGTAGGAATGTAACAAAAATTTTAGGTACTTTTGAAAGGTCTAAGACAGTGGTTCCAAACCTGGAGGTAATCACTCCTGCGGGGGTAAATCATCAGCTATTCTGTGGGGGTAAAAAAGAACCTCATAATGAAGGTTTAATCTAATAAAATACCCAGATAGATAGTAAATAAAAAATCATAGATTACAAAGCTTTTAAATGCAAAACAGTACATCAAACATGGTAAAATTGTAAAACTAGTAGTGTGCAATTTGTCTTCTATACATATTATAAAAAGAAAAGATTTGATTGTTTGTTTGTTTGTTTGCATTGAATAGGCTACGAACTACTAGACCGATTTTAAAAATTCTTTCACCATTAGAAAGCTACGTTATCCCTACGATGGACATAGGCTACTTAATTTTCCCGAATTCCCACGGGAACGAAGACCCAGGCGGAATGCTAGTGATTAATAAAGATATTTGTTAATCAGACATTGCACACTACATTTTGGGCCAGCCTGGTGGGATACAGCCTAAATCCCCATCGTGTTTCGAAGGGAGGCCCTCTCGGTGGGGCCGTAAATGGGCTGGTTGAAAAAATATATTTGTATTTGTTTGTATTGATTAGATTTTAAGGTCGAGATCAACCTTACTCCTAACTAATATTATAAACACGAAAACTTGTATGGATGTATGTAAGAATGTTTGTTACTCTTTCACGCTCAAACGGCCGGACCAATTTTGATAAAATTTGGTATGGAGGTAGCCGACACCCTAAATTAACACATAAGCTATATAATTTTCCCAAATTCTCACGGGAACGAAGTCCCGGGTAGAAAGTTAGTTTTCCTAAAAAGTCACAGGGGTAATATTGAAAAGGTTAGGAACCACTGGTCTAAGATATAAGAACGTTGTTACAGGTCTTTGAACCAGACATTCAAAGAGCTTCAATTTCTGACTCACTCAAACAAACCATCTACCAAATTGTTTTTGAGAAGATGTCTTAACTCTGTTGCCTAAAAAAACATATTTGTGGCATTAATCTGTGACAAGGTTCTAGACATATTTCTTACTAGCTTTCCGCCTGTGGCTCCGCCCGCGAGGACTACAGGTTATATCGTGCCCAGCTGTGGGATAAAATGTTGCCTATGTACTTTCTCAAGGTCTAATCTATCTCTGTAACAAATTTCATTAAAATCGGGTCAGTAGTTTAGGTGTGAAAGCGTAACAGACAGATATTGTTATTGTATGCACCAAAACACCAGTCAAAAACGAATCTAAAATGAAACAAGATCCCTTAAGAATTTCGCTGCCCACAACAGAAGTTCTTACTCCATTGTAAACTGAAAACTGCACTGAAAATCACAAGCCCACTACACGGCCACTTGACTGTACGACAATATTACGATGTCCGGGAAATAGCGGAAAAGGAAGTAAAGAGTTTGAAAATGGAATTGCAATATGAGACAACTTTCTAGAAATTTCTTGAAAAATTCTATTGTGACTTTCAGGTAACGGAACGTATTGTAGGACACTTGGGCTTGAAAACAGATTTAAGTACACAAAGACTGAGTTGTGCTTGTGCTAACGATAAATGAAGTTAAGCAACATGGAAGCTCGTGACCTTAACATAAGCTCACGCCTTTGTCCCACAAGGGACAACAAAACCGTGTTTTTAATGTTTTATAAGTAAGTGTATTTTTGTTTTCTTGTAGTTAATTGTAAATTTATCTACACTCATATTATAAAAAGGAATTTTTTTATGTATGTCATTATGTATGTTTGTAACGAATAAAGACAAAAACTACTGGACCGCGATTTCAAAAAATTATTTCACCATTATAACATTATTCCCGAGTAACATTCACTAATATGTAATTGACAGGTTACATATCAAAATAAATACGGTCAGAATACATACAGACAAAATATACAAGGGCAGAATATTATCGTTAAAAAAAATATATTTACATATTTCTTGTACAAGTTAAGGTTTAAAAAATAAAAAATCAAATGCAAATACAAAATTTCAAAGAAATGTCATTATGTATGTTTGTAACGAATAAAGACAAAAACTACTGGACCGCGATTTCAAAAAATTATTTCACCATTATAACATTATTCCCGAGTAACATTCACTAATATGTAATTGACAGGTTACATATCAAAATAAATACGGTCAGAATACATACAGACAAAATATACAAGGGCAGAATATTATCGTTAAAAAATATATATTTACATATTTCTTGTACAACTTAAGGTTTAAAAAATAAAAAATCAAATGCAAATACAAAATTTCAAAGAACTTTAGCAAAAAAGGCGCAGATTTGAACAAAAGCTTTTTTGTCTGAAAGCGAATTGAGAGTCGACAGAATAAAAAGAAAAAGGTTAAATCAAATTAAATTCTGTTAAAACTGCCAAAGGGTTGATTTCTTTAGTAATTACATTGGGAATAGAACCTTGTCAGTGAATTAAAGAGAAATGGTAGATTCGTTTCAACGTACATACTCTGATTCAATGTTACCACTAATCCATAGGTTGTCAATACGCGGCCCGCAGCGCAGGTCGCTTCTTGTTATGTCTCGGCAGTCATCGATTTTACGATTGCACGCACGAATTATCTATGAGTTTTATGTATATCGCCTATGATAATTTAAATTCAGCTGGGCTATGATGATCGCCATGACATATTATCTCACGCGCTATCTCGTGGTCACGTGACTGTTTCGACCAATGAGATTACGAGAAATTGTCACGTGACCACGAGATAACGCGTGAGATAATATGTCGTTGCGATCATCATAGCCCGGCAGAACTGCGTCATTTCTTGAAGAATTTAAGGGAAAGAAAAATGTTTGCCGAGAATGGGATTATGGGACTTGAACCCACGCGGGTAAGCGTTTTAAAAATACTTAATTACGTACTTTCTTATTTCTTTTATTTTAAATTAATAATGAGTTCGCTGTTGACCACAATCTAGCATTGATGTGGTCGAGGTTGTAGGAAGGAAATTCAGAAGAAGCTCATTAACGTTTTAAGGAGAATCGGGTTATACGAGCTTGGAAATGCAGGCGCAGGCAGGGAATTCCATTCCTTGGCAGTATGCATTAGAAGGTATTTTCATTTAAAAAAGCTTTTTATTTTTAAAAATCCCAACTGTATTTGTAAACTGCCGACAGAAAAGCTCAAGGGAGGCCCGTGTCCCTCGGTGGGAACGTATATGGGCTGATAAAAAAGGAGTAAAACATACAGCGCTTGTCACGCACCTTTTTAATCGGTATTAATATAAATAAGAATCTTACTAATATTATAAATGCGAAAGTAACTCTGTCTGTCTGTCTGTCCGTCTTTCACGCCTAAACTATTGAACCGATTTTGATGAAATTTGGTACAGAGATAGATTAGAGCCTGGGAAAGGACATAGGCTACATTTAATCCCACAGTTGGGCACGACATAACCTGTAGTCCACGCGGGCAGAGCCGCAGGCGGAAAGCTATAAAGCCGCATTGTATTCTCTAGTTCAAGCGGGGTTTGTGCGACGATCCAAAAGTAACAAAACTTTGGCCCGTAAAGTCAAAACAATTGGAAGCCCCTGCACTAATCAGAGAATTGAAACTGTCTACAGAACCCCGTGGTCGCTATTTGCATCGAGAATAGATTTATCTTGGCAACTCAAATTCAGAGAAGTGATAGTGTTAAGTTGACACAGCTGCCAATTGTACATAACTTTAGGTTAGTATGTAAAGCTATTGCTTTTGATGACTGTCCAAACTTACTTTGTTGGTAACTACTACAGTCCGTAAAATTTAAATGGCCAACAGTTAACATAATTTATTATGAGAGAACTTTTTTTAAATTATTGTTATGAGATGGGTTAACTCCTTACCTCAATTTTGACCAAGCTCAAATATTAGGTCGATGATGGAGCGAGCAAACCCAGAAAACGCGATTAAGGTACTGGTACTCCCGAATAAAGCAAGCTGTTTGTCGTCGGACTTCGGTAGGAGGGTGATCGCGAACCAGACGGCCCTTTATAGAGCCTACCACACCGCGTGAGACCATAGGACGACACCTCAGATTCAGAAAAAAAATGAAGTGTCGTTGCCTGGAATGGATTACTAGGAGGCAGGTCTCATAAGAATAAGCAACCTAAGATTAAAAAAAATGAGGTGTCGTTGTCTAGGAAGGATTAGTCGAAGGTAGGTCTCAATTGAGTTTCCGTAGCCGCCTCTTAAAGAATAATCTTAAATCTAAGAATAACCGCTCACAGCCCAGAGGCGCTCGCTGATCTCAACCGATTAATG
Source organism: Aproaerema taeniolella (assembly GCA_949987775.1). NCBI lineage: Eukaryota > Metazoa > Arthropoda > Insecta > Lepidoptera > Gelechiidae > Aproaerema > Aproaerema taeniolella. Next base: position 348,009 of record CATLJT010000203.1, read on the forward strand.
AGGTTAAGCAACGCACACAGAGGCAGGGCACCTGATGGGTGACCAATGTGGCAATTTATCACTAGCGTTTCCATGCTTCGGAGGGCACGGTCGCTTAACTACAGTCGTTAAAACCAAGTCAGAGGCCATTGTGCGGTTTGAAAACTCTGACACCAGGGTTTAGCCAAGTTCGCCACACACTTGACTATACCTACACGATAAGAAGAAGAAGAACCTAAGAATGGGCCTTCAAATGAACAGCGGTCACCCAAAAAATGCTTCTGAACTGGCAAGTGATTTGTCAGAGAAAATCCAGCCATCTTTCAGTTGTTTTAAATTATTCGGGTTAAGTTCTTTTAGTTTGTTTTATTCTGAGCACGTCTGGTTGCTAATCCGGTTATTTGTCAAGGGATGATGTTTTGAAGTATTTGGGGACGGTCACCCATCATAAAGGCTTCACAAGATCAATTTATGCGAGACAATACGAATCATGAGGTTGTTTTTGTTTAAAAGCTGAAGTAATCGAGCTTGTTCTTAGCTACATTTTATCAAATTGGTACGAGTTATAATTTATAGAGATGCCACGAATATACGGCAACTATTCGGTATTCGGCCAAATAATTCGTACTATTCGGCCGAATACCGCATATCAAATCGTGAAAAAAAGATACATCATAATATTCAATATAATGTATTAATTACCAAATTACAACACTTAGTAAGTAAAAGTGATCAGTGGTAAGTTGTGATGGATAAAAAAACAAGCTTTTCAGCATTTTTTGGTAGCAAACGATTACGCTTTTCTTTATAAATAATACCAACTTCAGAAAACAACCTCTTACTGTACACGCTTCTCCCAGGAGAAGAAAGATAACTTTAACAAATTTCGAAAGGTTTGGATATTGTTTTTTGTTTGCTGACCACCACTTGCCGTATGCATCGCAACGAGGGAGACAGGTTACGACTTTTCTTATTCTTGATTACCTACGCGCTCGACAAGCATGTATTTTGTGCCGAATATTCGGCGCTTCGGCCGACAGCGTTGCCGAATATTCGGTATTCGGAATTCGGCCAAATCACTATTCGTGGCAACTCTAATATTTTATTAAGTTTTATAGTTATAAACAAAACGACTGAAATAATTACGTACTGTCGAAGTAAAAAGTTCTAACTTTCCGAAACTTCGTAGAAGTTGATTTTTGGAGATGACCCCTCATCGTTTTAAGGATACTTACACTAAAGCCCGTATTACAGAAGAAGACTCAAGTCTTGATATATACTTAAGTATCGGTTGTCTCTTTCTATCATTATCAAAGTGACAAAGACGACTGCTACTTAAGAATGGATCAGAGTCTGAATCAGAGTCGAAGCGCTCGTAGCCAAGTAGAGCTCGCTGATCTCAACCAATCAGTGAGGTTAAGCAACGTACACAGAGGCAGGGAACCTGATGGGTGACCAAAGTTGCAATTTATCTCGAGCGTTTCCGTGCTTCGAAGGGCACGTTAAGCTGTCGGTCCCCGGCTGTTGTCGATTGACTACAGTCGTTAAAACCAAGTCAGAGGCCATTGTGCGGTTTGAAAACTCTGACACCAGAGTTAGCCAAGTTCGCCACACACCTGACTATACCTACACGATAAGAAGAAGAAGTCTGAGTCGCCTTCTGTAATACGGACATATGTATCCCACATATGTTTAACCGTGTGGTGATCGGTTGAGAATAACACCACCCCATCTCTTTCCGTGGATGTCGTAAGAGGCGACTAAGGAAACACAAATGAGACCTCATATCAGCCTATTGCAGTCCACTGCTGAACATAGGCCTCCCCCAAGGTGCGCCACTTTGCACGATCCTCCGCTGTTTTCATCCAGCCACTACCCGCTATCTTCTTTAGGTCATCTGACCATCTGGCTGGGGGGCGTCCTACACTACGTTTGCCAAGACGTGGTCTCCATTCGAGAACCTGTCTACTCCAACGCTCGTCGGTTCTGCGACAGACATGGCCAGCCCACTGCCACTTCAGCTTGCTACACTTTTGGATAATATCCATCACTCTGGTTTTCTGTCGGATGACCTCGTTTCGGATTCTATCCCTTAGCGAGATCCCGAGCATGGAGCGCTCCATTGCTCGCTGAGCGACGTGCAATCGGTGGGCCAACCTCACTGTCATGTTCCACGTTTCGGCTCCGTAGGTCATGACTGGTAGGACGCATTGATTAAAGACCTTGGTCTTTAGACACTGCGGGAGTGGCGACGAAAAGATATGACGCAGCTTCCCAAATGCTGCCCAGCCAAGCTGCACTCTTCTGGTGATTTCCCGCTCGAAGTTGTCTCTACCTAACTGCAACGCTTGCCCGAGGTATATGTATTCCTGAACAACATCGAGCGTAACACCGCCAACAGAGATCGGCCTGGACACGACATTATCATTGAACATGACCTTGGTCTTGTCCAAGTTCATCCCAAGGCCGACACGTCTCGAGGCAGCGTTAAGGCTGTGCAGCATTTCTTGCAGGACTTGTGGTGTTTCTGCCAATATTATTATGTCGTCAGCGAAGCGGAGGTGCGATAGAAATTTGCCGTTAACATTGATGCCCAGTCCATTCCAATCTAGCGTCTTAAAGACGTCTTCTAGAGCATTGTTAAACAGTTTCGGGGATATGACATCCCCCTGTCTAACACCTCTGAGCAATTGGATTGGTCTTGTACGGTGGTTTTGTACTTGGACTGTCATCGTTGCCATATTATATAGGCTTCTCAGCACCTCCACGTATCGCCAATCGACTTGGCAACGCTGCAAGGACTCCAGAACTGCCCAGGTCTCGACTGAGTCGAAGGCTTTCTCGTAGTCCACAAAAGCTAGACACAGTGGCTGGTTATACTCTTCGCACTTCTGCATAACCTGCCTTACTGTGTGGATATGGTCTACGGTACTAAAGCCTTTGCGAAACCCTGCTTGTTCCGGTGGCTGGAAAGCGTCGAATCTAGCGGCCAGACGATTGGTGACGACTCTCGAAAACAGCTTATAGGCATGGCTCAGGAGCGTAATCGGTCTATAGTTTTTCAAGAGAGTTTTGTCCCCTTTCTTGAAAAACAACGCTACCACGCCCCTGCTCCACGCTTCCGGGGTAGTCCCACTGGTTATTACGGAGTTGAAAAGCCTTTTGAGCTCCTTGACTACCGGACTTCCTCCTGCCTTCAGGAGCTCTGAGGTTACTCCGTCTTCGCCGGGAGCCTTCCCATTGCTAAGCTGTCGGAGAGCCGCCGCAATTTCGTCTTCGTCTATATCTGGGAGATCGTCGGTGAAGTGGTGTGTAAGCATGGCACGTGGATCGTTGGCGTCGGGTGGAGGCTTCGGGTTTCGCGAAGCATATAATTTGCCGTAGAAGTCCTCGATTTCAGCGAGGATCTCCGGAGCTGATGTGACGATTTTGCCGTCCGAGGTCTTTAGCTTTGTCAGATGACTCCTTCCCAGGTTCTTGGAAAAGACTTTTGACCCCCGGTTCTGCTCAATCGCCTCCTGTATGAGGCGAGTATTAGAGCTTCGGAGGTCACGTCTCACCAATTTCCGGATTTTTCTATGGAGTGCCTGGGGATCTGACAAAACATCCTTCGGCGTTTCTCGCCGTATTCTCATCAGTTCCAAAGTCTCGCTTGAAAGTTTGGACTTCCGGCTTGCTCGCTTTCCCTTAAAATGCCTGGCTCCCACTTCGCTTATTGTACGTGCCACGCTTTCGAGGTCCCTGTCAATATTGCCTGTGGTTTCGAGTAGGGCAAAACGATTTTTCAGCTCTAGCTGAAAGGCATCTAAGCCTTTCTCGACTTGGAGCAGTGTCGGACGAAGAACAGATCTCATCATTCGGTTTCATTCGGTCAAATGAGACCTGCCTCCTAGGAATCCATCCCAGGCAACGACACTTCATTTTTTTCTGGATCTGAGGTGTCGTCCTATGGTCTCATGCGGTGTGGTAGGCTCTGTAAAGGGCCGTCTGGTTCGCGACCACCCTCCAACCGAAGTCCGACGCCAAGCAGCTTGCTGTGTTCCGTCGGTGCGTGGGAGTACCAGTGCCTTTATAGGCATTTTCTGGGTTAACTCGCTCCATCGTCGACCTCATCTTTGACCTTATGGTCAAGATTGAGGTCAAGAGTTAACCCATCTTATAATAAAAAATAAAATAAAAAAAATGTAGAATCCTCTCGAGCTAGGAAGTCCCCGATCTAATATACTTGTAGCCTCTGACATGAGTTACCCAGATTTATAGAAGACACCTCTTCATCACAGTAATGCGCTGTCATATCCACACCTAGCACTGCCTATGACACAGTATACAGAAATCAAGTATAACGACTCTCAATGAGATAACATGTGTGATATAAAAATAGTAGATCACCCAACAAGTGAAAATAAGGTGAATGAGGGATTTTCTTTTTATTTTTTTTAAATTTTTCCCTAGTCGCCAGATAGATGGCGCTAAACTAGGTACGTTACTGGAAGGAACGGAACGTTACATTATTTTTGATTAATTCACTTGAACGTAGTTTTGAGATCATAAAACGAAACGTTATCGTCATATCACATCAATATCACATCTACCACGCGTAGTTAGGCGATTTTACGAAAACAACGAACAAACAAAACTGAATTATAACAAAGCGCGAGAAAACTAGGATGATTGGAAAGCCAAAACAAACTCAGAATATTTGATGCAATGTTTTTCTCCAAGCCTTTTGGCTTTGGCACCTAGTAACGGAGTCAGTTCAGCGCCATCTAGAGAGCTCTGGGGAACTACTTTTTTTTTAATACCCAAAAAGAAAACCTCCCATTCTTTTCGAGGGATATAAGAGCTGAGATAATTTTTTTTTCACGTGTTAGGTACTCTACTTTTTATCATTGACTACGAGAAAAAGAAAATAATTACTATGTAACAGTAAATTATCAACAATAGCTGCTGCTGTAACGCGAAATGACTCTGGAACGAGAGGTTCACTTTCATCACTGGATGTCGAACTCATTTTATGATTTTGAGACAAAAACTTTTAACAGAAACTTTTAATTGCATAAAAATTGCACAGAAAATTGGCTGAATTCCTTATTCTAAATTTAAATTTTTTTACCGAGCCATATTCCATACAGCTAGTTATTACATACAGCCAAGTTTTAGTTTTTATAGCGAGAGCATGCAACCTCCTTGCACATTTTCTTTTGTTTTCTTACTAAAATCCGTATATTCGCGCGTGTTCCAAATTCAAAAAGTTTTATTCACTCAGTGAAATAAACAGTGTTTTATTCACTGTTTTTGAAGAATAACGGACCCTTTTTCGAGGGGCAATGGTAAAAAAATATTGTATCACACCCGACATACATCACACTAATATTATGAAGACGAAAGTCTGTGTGTGTGTTTGTTACTTCTTCACGCTCAAACGACTAGAAAAATTTTGGTAATATTTGGTATGGAGGTAGGGTAAGTGACACCCCGGAATAACATACTGGCTACATACTTTTTCCGAATCTCCACGGAAACGAAGTTTTGAAGCTGGTCGCTTATAAATCTTAACGGCTAAACCAATTTTGGACAAATAATGTATAGCTAAAACCATCTCGATTACGTTAGCTTTCAAACTAAAAAAGCCGCATCGAAATCGGTCCATCAGGTAGACACACATATACACAGACAATCATACACACGGCAAACTTACAACAACTCTACTTTTTTGACGGGGGTTAAAAATCAAGAAGAATTTTCAGATGCAAGAGTTACCTTGTAAAATATTTTAATGTGCTGGCTATCTTTGTAGTGTCAAATAAACTTATTATTTATTTATTTATTTTTTACTGGAACGTCAAATTTTCGTAGTAGGTGAAATAAATAAATAAATAAACGCTACACACTCAAAGGCCCACACTAAGGTTTTCCCTTGTGTCGTGGGTCCCTTGGAACACACATAAAGACAAACACAAACACCCATGACCCGAGGACAAACATCTGCTTTTTACAAAAATGTTTGCCCCGACTGGGGATCGAACCCAGGACCCGCCGATCAAGAGGCAGCATCACTACCACTCGACCAAACCGGCCGTCAGTAGGTAGTTGCTTAACTGCCTGATCTTATCCTGTGATGCCGAAACTGAATCCAGACTATCTCCAGCAGACTTCACTCACTGTCAAACGCAGGGTTCGATTTATGACTTCAAGCTGCACCTCTGGTATTGACTGATGCACTGTTTGCATTCCTACTGCTTTTATGACACTTTTATAGCGCTTATGGCACTCATACTCGTACATTCATAATATTTATGGCATTTATGGCATAAATGGGGCAAAAATCTGTCTTAAAGAATAAAATAACTCCATAATTAATAAATTTTTATCACCCACAGCGTTCATAGCTTTGGCACTTTTATAGCACTTATTTATTTATTTAGTTTAGGATCTCCAACAGTGGAGATGGCATGATGATTTATGGCACCACTCATACTCGTACAACTATACTAATATTATAAAGAGGAAAGATTTGTTTGTTTGTTTGTGACTGAAAACCAGCGTCAATGGCTCTTCGAAGGCTCATTATGCTGAGTGAATGCCTTTTTGGTACCCTTTTACTTAGTTTTTAGTTATTTATTAGTTTAGTTTAAGTTTTCTTTTATTTAAAAGAACCAAATAAATGTTTCTCTATTTCTATTTATTTGATTGTTTATTTGCATTGATTGGCTCCGAAACTACTGGACCGATTTGAAAAATTCTTTCACCATTAGAAAGCTACATTATCCCCGATGGATATAGGCTACATAATTTTTCCGAATTCCCACACGAACGAAGTCCCGGGTGGAAAGCTAGTGAATAATAAAATAACTCTAAAATATAATTTTGTATCACCCCGACGTTCAGAGCTTTAATTATAATTTTTAAACGGTTAAACCAATTTTGATCAAATAGCTAAGAACAATCTTGATTACGTCAGATTATAAACAAAAAACTCATCGAAATGTACGAAATGTACTCAGGCAAAGGAATTGCTACTACATGTCTGCAAAAATATACAATCACCTTCCTTTCGACATGAAACAGTTACCACAAACACTTTTTAATAAAAGGCTTAGGTGTTGGTTAATGGATCATTGTTTTTATACTTTAGAATGGATCATTGTTTTTATACGTTTATTTTGGAAAACATTATTAAAATATTATGTAATTAATTGGAATTTATTGATTAGGCGCATTTTAAAGTTGACATTATGAAATTTTAAAATTTGAATGTAATTAATGCTCTTTTAATTGATGTGACTTTTATGAAAACTAAATCGCAGTACTTATTTAAATAATATGTATTTTGCTCTATTTGCATGTCACCTTTATGACTAAATGTGTTGAACGTAAAAAAAAAAATTCTGCATGAAACATCTGTAAAACCACATTTACTGCAATAAAGATCATTCATTCATTCATTCATTCATCGAAATCGGTCTATTCGTTTAGAAGCTGCCACAGACTGATATACAGATAAACAAACACAGATAGGTACACGCTTTAAATTTATAACACCCCTCTTTTTTGTCAGAGGTTCAAAAAATTGGACAAAGCTATTCAGTGACCGTCACAATACTTCCTAATTAACCTTCTTTAATTGCCCGGAAAACGCTTTTATTCATACAAATGGCGCCCGCATCTCTGAGAGGAGTTGAGCTGGAGTAATCACAGATCTAAACCTCTAGTCCAGTTCATTAAGTTATTCAAATGTGCCCGTTGTCTCGCATCCCAATGCGAAATGTGTTGTTAAAGATTTGGCAAGCAGTGGGATATCTTTATTTAACCTACTCTAAAACGGCACGGCAAAATTTGATTACCATTAAATCTTGTGTTATATGTGATACTAAAAGCTGGGACCATAGGGGGCAATGGTAAAACAAATTCTGCCGTGCAGTTCGGATTATAAAAAGACCAATTGTATAGCAACAAGAGACAGTCGGTTTGGTCGAGTGGTACCTAGTGACGCTGCCTCTTGATCGGCGGGTCCTGGGTTCGATCCCCAGTCGGGGCAAACATTTGTGTAAAAAGCAGATGTTTGTTCTCGGGTCATGGGTGTTTGTGTTTGTCTTTATGTGTGTTCCAAGGGACCCACGACACAAGGGAAAACCTTAGTGTGGGCCTTTGAGTGTGTAGCGTTTATTTATTTATTTATTTTACAGTAGCAAAACCCGCTGATACTCCTTAATATATTACCTTAAAAATTGCAGAAGCCGTAACATTAAAATGTCGCATAGTGACATTACAATCTCCCACGATATAACAATTTACCTAGTCAAATTATAAATTTACGAAACTTTAAGAACCGATTGGATAAACTTAGGTTATAAGTTTAAGTTAGGCTTTTTTAGGTTCGGTTTGGTGACATTAATATTATAAAAAGAAGCGCACGTCACCCAATCGCGTTCGCTGATCTCAACCGATCAGTGGAGAATCTGATGGGTAACCAAAGTGGAAATTTACCACTAGCGTTTCCATGCTTCGGAGGGCACGCTAAGCAGTCGGTCCCGGCTATTTTCGATTGACTACAGTCGTTAGACCAACTTATTACAGAAGAAGAGTCAAGTCTTGATCTATACTTAAGTATCGGTTGTCTCTTTCTTTCATTATCAAAATGACAAAGACGACTGCTACTTAAGTATAGATCAGAGTCTGAGTCAGAGTCGAAGCGCTCGTAGCCCAGTGGAGCTCGCTGATCTCAATCAATCAGTGAGGTTAAGCAACGTACACAGAGGCACGGAACCTGATGGGTGACCAAAGTTGCAATTTATCACGAGCGTTTCCGTGCTTCGGAGAGCACGTTAAGCTGTCGGTCACGGCTGTTGTCGATTGAGTACAGTCGTTAAAACCAAGTCAGAGGCCATATTATGCGGTTTGAAAACTCTGACACCAGGGTTAGTCAAGTTCGCCATACACTTGACTATACCTACACGATAAGAAGAAGTAGCCGTCATCGTTTGAGTTGTCCTCCAATTGCGTTCCTTTACTGCTTGTAAACATTATAAGCTGTTTCTTGACTAATGGATGGCTGACGCTTAGGCAATCAAATTAGATAGGGCCGCGTTTAGTTGACATCACAAGTCGTTAAGAGCTTTTAAATTTGTCTGCGTAAATTTTGGTGAGGTTAGTTCTAAGCCCAACTTGTTAGTGGTCCTTTGACGAGATTTTTGAGTGCTTTTCATTATTTAAGATTCAAAACATTTACTAGACATAAAATCCATAATAATATTATAAATGCGAAAGTAGCTCTGTCTGTCCGTCTTTCACGCCTAAACTAATGAACCGATTTTGATGAAATTTGGTACAGAAATAGATTAGAGCCTGGGAAAGGACACAGGCTACATTTTACCCTACAGTTGGGCACGATATAACCTGTACTCCACGCGGGCGGAACCGCGGGTGGAATGCTAGTAAAATATAAAAAAGGGACAAAAATACAAACAAAAAACGACAACTTATAGTATTCCTAATATAAATAGTGGATTTTGGTGTAGTGCGATGTCAAACAGGACACAGCTCAGCATATGTTGAAGTTTAGGCCTCAACGCTGCTTTTTCAGCTGTGCGACATTCGATTGCTTATAACTTTCAAACAGCTGAATCGATTTTGTTCAAATAAAGCTAAGAACCATATCGATTACGTCAGCTTTAAAAAAAATCGTATCGAAATCGGTCCAATCGTTCGGGAGCTATAAGATGCCATAGACAGACACACCCATAGACAGCCATTTAGATACATAGATACATACGTCAAACTTATAACACCCCTCTTTTTTTGTAAACAGTGGATCATGGATCATGGGTGTCTGTGTCTCTCTTTATGTGTGTTCCAAGGGATCCATGACACAAGAAAAAACCTTATTGTGGGCCTTTTAGTGTGTAATAATTTGTCACGTTTTGGCCCAACCAATGTTTTTAGTGCATCGAGGCCACAGGTGGAACAGGTGAAACCTGCATCGAACTTGCGCCCACCCGTGGCGCCTTCGCGTCATCAGCATAACGTTCGAGCGCCGGTCTACAACGCCGTAGAACAATCGTTGCCTTCATCCTCGTCGCAATCGCACCCCATTTCACAGCCTGTATGTGCATTTTGTTCTGCATCCACTCATAGCATCCGGAAGTGTTCTGAGTTCACTATATTAACTACCGTTGATCGGTGGAAGTGGGTTCGGGGCGCTAAGATTTGCCCGCGATGTTTAAAGAGCGGACGTCATAAGTGGTCGCAATGCAAAACAAAATGCGAAATCTGTAAAAAATCTCATAATTCATTGTTGCACGAATCATCAAATGACACAAACAACATGAATGACTTATCGACTGACACCGTCACCCATCAATCGACTAACACTGCCATCAATCATTCGTCCCATAAGCATTTTGATAAAAAAGATTCTAGTCAAATAGATTCTTCTGCAAAAAGTTTTGATTTGACTAATAAACTTATTGGGAATCGGAACGTTGAAGATATTGTGTCTTGTTCTCTTCGTAAAGAAGAGCAAAGGAGAAACGTATACTTAAAAGTTATTCCTGTAATAGTATCGGGGCCTAACGGGCAACGAAACTCCTTTGCCCTACTTGACGATGGTTCAACAACATCCATGATCGACCAAGACTTAGCAGAAGAACTGGGGTTGTCGGGGTCTGAGATACCAATGAGAGTGGAAAATATAGTAGGTGGACGAGGTACAGTTCACTCGAAAACAGTAGGTTTTGGTATTCGTGGTAAGAACTGTAGCGAGCTTTATAATATTCAGAGTGCACAAACCTTTCCGAACCTTTCTTTGTCTCCTCAATCAGTTAGTTCTGAGGAGATCGGTTCTCTCCCTCACCTAAGCGATTTAGTAGAGCACCTCACTTATGAGGACGCCACTCCAAAGATATTAATTGGTGTGTGCAATTGGCACTTACTTATAGCTCGGGAGAACCGCCTATGGACGCGATCTCAACCTGCGGCGGTTCGGACAGCTTTAGGCTGGGTACTCTATGGTTGTGTCTCAAAAGCTACGGAACCGATTAAATTTATTAACCATTGCACCACAGATAACCTGGACAGCTTAATTAGATCCTTCTATGATTTAGATAGCCTAGGAATTAAGCCTTTATCACCTTTTTCTGCTGAGGAGCAGAGAGCGGTCGACATTTTAGAGGCTACAGCAAAGCGATTGCCTAATGGCAAGTTTGAGATTGGTTTGCCTTGGCGCGACGATAGCGCTAGGATCCCAGATAGTTACCATCACGCGAATTCACGTTTGCTGAGTTTAGGTCGTTGGATTGCTAGAGATAAATCTTATGGGGATCTTTACAAACTAAACATTGAAGCATACGTTGAAAAGGACTATGCTGAGGAGTGTGTCGATACACATGCCAATCCTACGCGGGACAGTAGACGCTGGTATCTACCTCACTTTGGGGTGACTCACCCGCACAAGCCAGTTAAGTTGCGAATAGTACACGATGCTGCGGCAAAAACCTCTGGAGTCAGCTTGAATTCTCTGCTCCTTACTGGACCTGACCTTCTTCAGTCTTTATTGGGAGTTTTGCTTAGATTTCGCGAGGGTCAAGTTGCCTTGTCAGGGGATATTCGTGAGATGTTTCCGCAAATAAAAATTCGAGAGTCGGATCGCGATTGTCAGCGTTATTTATGGTATCCTGATGGTCCCAAAGGTCCAGTCAGGGAATTCAGGATGTCATACCTGATTTTTGGAGCATCTTCTTCGCCGTTTTCAGCTATATGGGTTAAAAATAGAAATGCTCAAGAATTCAGTGATGAGTTTCCAGAGGCTGCCAGAGCCATCGTTCATGATCATTATATGGACGATTTTTTGGGAAGTGCGGATACGTTGAGTGAGGCCAGACGTCTTGCGTCAGATGTACTTACTGTCCATGCGCAATGCGGCTTCGAAATGCGAAGCTGGGTCTCGAATGAGTCTGACGCTCTTCGGAACATTCCATTAGAGCCACGGAAGGATGACTGTGAAAGCATTAATCTTGATCTAGAAGATGCCGGAGTGAGAGTTTTGGGAATGTTTTGGAATTACCATGACGACTCATTCAGGTTTAAATTGGATTTGACCCTGCCCCTCAAAGATCAGAAATTGACTAAACGTCAGGTTTTACGGGACTTGATGAGAGTGTATGATCCTTTGGGTCTCTTAGCACCTTTAATCACGAAAGGTAAGATTCTTTTTCAAAAGACTTGGTTAACAGTTTCTGGTTGGGATGATCAGTTACCACATGATCAGTGTAAACAGTGGCATGAATAGTATGAATGGATTACATTGGTTCAATCACTTCGTATTCCGCGTTGGTATGCCAGGCAGAATGATGTTGTTGTTAGGGAGCTTCATGTCTTTACTGACGCAAGCGCTGAAGCTTACGCTTGCTGTGCTTATTGGCGCTTTACCTTTTCTGACGGGTCTATAAGACTTGCTTTTATTATGAGTAAAACTCGCGTTGCTCCTTTAAAACCAGTTTCCATTCCTAGGCTAGAACTGCTTGGTGCTTTAATAGGCGCACGTTTAGCCAGCATGATTTGCAAGGAAATTAAGAAAAAGCCTGATAAAACTTTCTTTTGGTCTGATTCTCGAACTGTCCTCTCGTGGATCAGACGTGACCCACGTACCTTTAAGGTTTTCGTTGCAAATCGTGTAGGTGAAATCCAGGAGCTTTCAAACATTACTGATTGGCGTTGGCTTCCTTCCGCGCTAAATGTCTCAGACCATGCTACCAGACTAGAGAGTAAGGATTTTTCCTTAAGTAGGTGGTTGTCAGGGCCGACTTTTTTGCTTGGTCCATCAGACCAATGGCCTTCGGAATCCACTGAACCTATTTCGTGCGAAGGTGTGGAAAGCAAATGTAACGAGATAGGCGAAATTCGGAATCAGATGCCATTTAATCTCGTTCCTATTGCTCAGCACTTCAGTTCATGGCACCGCCTTCTGCGGGTCACTGCAAGAGCCCATCAATTTATCCGCCTTTTGAGGGTTCGCGTTTCGGTTTCCGATTCCCGCATTCAGTGCCGTCAACATCCGCTACCTACTCCTGTTTGTAAGACTGCACACCCACTTCTTGCCCAGGACTTCAAGAATGCAGAATTACATCTTCTAAGGCAAAGCCAGGTTGATCACTTCGACAATATTTGCAGCCAGAAGAACGTTACAGTGAAACTCTCCGCAGACGGTTTTTTAAGAGTTGACAGCAGAATTTCAGCAGCTTCGGCTGTCAATGACGATTTTAAGTACCCCATAATCCTCGATGGACGGAGTAATATAGTCAGATTGTTAGTACAATGGTACCACATTTGGGCAAGTCATGGCAGTAACGAAACTGTGGTTAACGAGTTGCGTCAGAGATTCTTTATCTTGAGACTGAGGCCCATTGTTCGCAGTGTTGCCGCTAAATGTAGAGCGTGCCATTTGAAAAAGGCTACTGCACGCGTTCCCCCGACTGGAGATTTACCGGAAGAAAGGATTTTACCCCATCACCGACCTTTCACCTTTTGTGGAGTCGATTACTTTGGACCAATAGACGTCGCAGTGGGGCGACGAAGAGAAAAACGCTACGTAGCTCTGTTTACTTGTTTTTCCACTCGGGCTATTCATTTGGAGATCGTAAGCAATCTGAGTGCAGATGCCGCCATCATGGCTATACGAAGATTTATAGCACGTCGTGGTTGTCCAGCAAGAATTTATTCCGACAACGGAACGGCCTTCGTTGGTGCTAACAAAGAGATCCGGACCCAAATTTTAGACTTCGCCGCAAGTAAAAAGATAGAGTGGCATTTTATTCCCCCAGCCTCTCCATTTATGGGCGGGGTTTGGGAACGTCTTATCGGATCCGTAAAGCGCGCCTTGAGTTGGACCTTGGTGAACAAAGCGCCACAAGAGGAGATCCTGACAACCTTGTTAGCTGAGGCAGAACACTTAGTTAATTCTCGTCCATTGACTCACGTTCCTGTTGGCTCTGATGATGAACCCGCTCTAACGCCGAATCATTTTTTAATCGGATCGTCTTCAGGATTGCCAAGAATTGCGTCGGAACTAGGAGATGAAGTCTTTTTTGGAAGAGAGAACTGGCGAAAGGCTCTTCGACTGGCGGATCATTTTTGGTCAAGATGGCTGCGCGAGTACCTGCCGGTGTTGATACCTCGACGTCAGGAGGGCCATAATAATAGATACTGAAATTTTTCTGTGGGAGATATTGTCATAATCATTGACGAACATTTTCCAAGGGGTGTGTGGCCTAAAGGCCGCATTGTGGCTACTTATCCCGGCAAAGATAATATTGTAAGGGTGGCGGATGTTGCAACTTCTGGCGGAACGCTTCGGCGTCCTTGCCGGAAATTAATACGTTTAGACGTAATTTAGACGTAGGTATGTATATGTACTACATTAGAATTTTAACTTAAGAAATAATTTGATTTATGTTGTTCAGTCAGTCTGTCGTCGTTCAGTTTGTTGGTGATGCATTGCATCACGGGGAGGGCTATGTCGCCGACAGGCTGGCATGATAGTTTTTTTACTCTCTTTTTGTCTTTGGACTTGACGTTCAGTTTTGTCATGCAGTTTAGGTTTCGGTTCTTCTTCTTAAATTGTATTATTTTCTTTTATTACATTATTTTTACGCCATAATAAGTTAGTTTTCCTCCCTTATCCTTCACAATCTGCTTATTATAAATAGCCGCTTTTTCAATATTACGCTCAGCGTTATTCCGGATAGATTGTAAATCAACTTCACTTCCTTCGTCATCGCAAGTCATTAAAGTCAATGGTCGGGCTACCTTATCGATTAACAACTCAAGTGGACTAGCTCCTGTAGTTCGGTTATGCGTGCGGTTTATTGACAGCTGTATGTCGCTTAAGGCATCTTGCCACGATTTGTCCTCAGATGTCTCCACTGCAGTAAGCATAGATTTTAAAACACTCATAACACGTTCAACTTGTCCATTTGCACGTGGGGAACCAGTAGCTATTAGATGCAAGTTGATGTTTGAGCTTTCACAAAAGTTTTTAAACTCCGTACTGGCAAAACAACGGCTTTGATCTGCTATTATCCTTGAAAGAGTACCAAACAATGCTATACTCTCTGTAACAGCCCTAATACTATTATTAGTATCGATGTGAGTAGTGCTTTAATAATACGTACTTAGTAAATGCGTCAATCAAACAAAACGAATACATATTCTTTTGAATCTTTCTTGCCACTAAGTTTACCGGTAACGTCTACATGAATTGTGTGCCACGGAGAGGATACTTTAGGTATTGGATGTAACTGAGCCTGTATTTATCCGGAATGAGATTTGGCTCCTTTGCAAGTCACACACTTTTCTACAAAATTTTTCACATAACGTGACATTCCCTCGAACCAGTAGTGGTCACAAACCTTTTCTAAAGTCTTATCGTAACCGAGATGGATAATAGAATTGTGAATATTATTAATAACTGACGACCTTAGACCCCGCGGTACTATGGGTAAATATTTAGTGCGACCATTTCTTTGTATTTTTCGGTAAAGAATACCCGATCTTAATTCATAACTATTTGCAACATCGTTATCCATTTGACCGTTATTTAATTTTACAATTAAATCTGTAATCTATTTATTGTTGTTCGGCCTGCAGCCAATTCGAAGAAAGCTCCGTTAGATCAATGCGCTTTTGTTTTTGTTTTAGATCATCAAGTTTCCTCCATACTATAAACAATTTGGGCGCATCATTAACCACGATTCACGAAACACAATATTAAATACAAAGTCAATTCATTCTTGTTAAGCTCACAAGTCACATTAGTCTACCAGTCACATCAACCTTCAATATTCCAGTCCATCGGATATTCTCAGGTTCGATGACCACAACACAGTCCATCAGTTCCTCAAGTAACCAGACCATCGCCAGTTACATGAACTCAAATCGCCAGTTACATGAACTCAAATCTCCAGTACATCAGTACCATCAGTCTATCTGTTGCCACACCTGGCCAACACAACTCAATCGAGTCAGTCATGTCTATATTTCATTTAATTTCATTTCATAGTGAGTCGTGATATCGTTACACTTTCATTACCTATACTAAGTAGGTGTCTACAGATTTTTTTTAATTAGTATTTTAACTGAAACTTGATGATCAGTAGCATTCCAACAAATCATCTCTATTCATATTATTATTTCTGATTTCCTTATCAGACCTTTATTAGTGAAAACTCTACGATTACATCTTTGGTTTCTTATTAGAACGTAGTTCAGTTAAATTCTTAATTTCCAACGTAACTTCAAAACAAAGCCCAAGTAAAGCTATTAAAAGCCTCATTCTTTCTTAGGCCTACTTACCACAATTTCTTCGTTTTATTTAAACTAGTAAATCGTAAACACTCTTCTCAGATTTCAATTAATTCATGTTAGCAAAATTAACATTTTTCCTTTTACGAATTCTTCAAATAGAAAATAACCTTCAAATTTGTCAACTATTTTAAGTTCACCATAATTCGAACCAATCACTGAACTTTAAGGATTTTTACAAGTCATAATTCTTTAAGTTAACTGCATGCTGCGGTAGGCAACTCAAATTGTAAACTTACCATAAATAAAAACACAGTTTGACAGGTCAAATAATCAAAACCCTTTTTTTAATCAATAGACCCTTGTTGACAACTGAAGTGTTTCCGTTTGTTGAGCCAAGCACTTGGCTTCCACGATTTCAAAATGCATTCCTAGAAGTTAGGGAGCAATACTTTTTTTTAACTGGCATCACGCTAAATAACTTGTGTGATAGGCAGAGATAACAACCTCACAGACATTCACGTTTTATTGAACTATATCTTTATAAAACCTCTATTTACCACCTTAAATGAATCAAGCAATAAATAGCATTTAAATTGCTACTTATTACCACTTCCATTTCCTCATTTATAATATCGACAAGAAAACTGCAGTAGGTACTGATTGCACTTGACTAATCTTGTAACGTAAAAGAATAAGACCTCCTCTAAGGCACTCACACGCGTGTTCCTTGAGTTGTGCGTCCCCTAGGACACATCAACACCGACTTAACCCGGCGAGCATGAGGCAGGGTATCTCATACCCAAGTAGAATTTAAAAACTACATATTTTTTTAAATCTGCGTCTGGCAACTCTAGCGTGCTCAGTAGCTGGAGGCAAGGGCGTGCGGGAGGGGATAGTGGCGTGATCGCAGTGTCGCGTGGGACGCCGGCCGGAATATACCTGCACAAACCTGTCTCGGGTATGTCATACCCTGCCTCATTCTTGACGTATTTTTTTTATGTACGAATTTTGAATTATTTAATTAGGTTTTTTACTGTTTATTTTGATTTGACTGCATAGGTTTGTGACTCGTTAATTTCTTTAGTTGTCATTTTTTCATTATTTTTAGTTTCTGTTCAAAATGGACATTGAAAGACAAGAAGAACGGATTCGTGCCATGTTGGAGGAGGTGGCAACTGATTCTTCTGGTGAATCCAGTTCAGAACAAGAGACAGATCACTGTAGTGAGCACGAAGTCAATTCTGACACGGAGCAAGAGGGCGACGACTCAGTTCATGATTCATCCAACTCCAGACAGGAAGAAACTTTATCAGAACCAGACAGCGACCCCGAGGACAATTTACCATTGTCTCTACTCGCTGTGAGAGTTGCAGCTACTCGGCATGTAGGTGGCTCTTTTTATACGGCTAGAGATGGCACAAAGTGGTACAAGAATTGTCAACGTCCAAACGTGAGGCTTCGTTCAGAAAACATCGTAACCGAGCAGGCTCAAGTAAAAAATATTGCAAAGGATGCTGCTACGGAGTACGAATGCTGGAATATTTTTATTACTTCAGAAATGCTTGAAGAAATCGTGATTCACACTAATTCAGAAATTCGCCAAAGACAAATCAAAAGCGCTGCTAATAATGCAAATGCCAATGCTTCTTACTGCTACATGCAAGAAACCACTTTATGCGAGTTGAAAGTATTCATTGGCTTGCTGTACTTAGCTGGTTTCACTAAATCTAATCGACAGAGCTTGAAAGATCTTTGGCGAACTGATGGAACTGGCATTGATATATTTCGTGCCACCATGTCACTACAAAGATTCCAGTTCCTTCAAAATAATATACTTTTCTATGACAAATCTACGAGACAGGAGCGCAAAAATACTGATAATATGTCAGCCTTCAGAAACATTTTTGACCAGTTTGTTAATTGCTGTCAGAATGCATACTCTCCAAGCGAGTATCTGACTATAGATGAGATGTTACTATCATTTAGAGGTCGGTGCTTGTTCCGCGTCTACATTCCAAACAAACCAGCTAAGTACGGGTTAAAAATTTTGGCTTTAGTCGATGCCAAAAGCTTTTATGTTTTGAATTTGGAGGTGTATGCAGGAAAACAACCGTCGGGACCATATGCAGTCAGTAATAAATCCTTTGATGTAGTAGAAAGACTCATTCAACCAGTTTCACGTTCGCACCGCAACGTGACATTTGATAACTGGTTCACCGGATATGAACTAATGCTGCATCTACTACATGAACATCGCCTAACGTCGGTCGGAACTGTACGGAAAAACAAGAGACAGCTACCTGAATCTTTCATTAGAACTGGGAGACAACCTAACACTTCAATCTTTGGGTTTCAAAAAGACATCACACTTGTTTCCTATGCACCGAAGAAGAACAAGGTGGTTGTTGTTATGTCCACCATGCACCATGATGATTCAATAGATAATTCTACAGGAGATAAACAAAAACCCGAAATGATAACATTTTACAACTCGACCAAAGCTGGTGTTGATGTGGTAGATGAACTGAGTGCGAGTTACAACGTTTCTCGCAACAGTAAACGATGGCCTATGACTTTATTCTACGGTGTCTTGAACATGGCAGCTATCAATGCTTGCATTATTTATCGAGCTAATAAAACCGTTACGATCAAGAGAACAGAATTCATACGTAATTTGAGCTTATCAATGATCTACGAACACCTGCGTGCAAGAAATTTGAAAAAAAATATTCCGCGTTACATCCGCCAGAAAATCGAAAAACAGCTCGGCCAGCCTTCACCCAGTAATGTGAATGTACCTGGGCGATATGTCAGATGCCAGGATTGTCCAAACAAGAAGGATAGAAAAACCAAACATTCCTGCAAAGCTTGCGCCAAGCCCATATGTTTGGAGCATGCCAATTTTGTTTGTGAAAATTGTGTTGATTTTGACAGTGATGTTTAATCATATTTTCTAGTTTAAAAAAAATATAATTTTTTTTTTAAGAGGAGGATCTCATTATTTTTTAGTTTTAGTGATTAACATTCCAAACAATATTTTTTATTTTTTTATTTTGTTGATTTTTGTAAACCCCTAAACTTTTGTTCTTAAAATTACGTAGTTTAAGAAAAACGCTAATAAATACTAATTATTTCATAATAATACACGTTTCTGATTTAATTCCATCAAGTAATTCATTGTTTTGCAATATACAATCAACAAAATTAAATAAAATTAATAACAAACTATATTAAGATACTCATTAAATTCGGGTATGTCACACCCTGCCTCATTCTTGATGTAACTTTTTTTCACCTCATGCTCGCCGGGTTAAATACACTCTGATTTAGGTCGAAAAACTGCTTTTCATTTAAACGTTCATTCCGGCCGGGAATAAAAACTGGGACTATTTGCTTATACGGTAGTGTGGTTAACATTTTACCAATACTATCTATCGTCTTTCTCGTTGTCATCAAAAGCATTCAGCTCCTTAATGGAAAACACTGACCTTTATGTCTCCAATGCTAACGAGTTGATCCTCAACCCGCCGTTACATTACCCTTCTAACCGCTTTTCCACCACGACGGTGACTGGAACAGTGTCCGGCTCTCACACTTTCGTAGGCAAGAAGTTATCCTTTGAATCTTTGACCGTTTTGCTGCATCAATCTGCTTTGATGTCTTCACATTTTCCTATTTTCCACGATGCCAATATTTTTTCTTGCTTTAGTCCTTCCGTTCACGGTTCACCAATAAAATATTTCACTTTATTACAAACTTCAGTAAACTTTAGTAAAGACAAGGCTCACAGACAGTTCTGTTTCTTATCTTCATTTTTTATTTTATTTTAAAACTTTCATTCGAAACTTATTTTAATACTGTCTTTTATTCAGTTTCGTTTGCCTGGTCGAATCCCACTTCTGATGTCGGATCAGGGGGCCGATCTTATTCGTTTTTCATAATTATAGGTTTTATGGAACTCTACAAGACGTGAGACAGTTCCTCAGTACGCGCACGCGTCTAACCAAAGCTCGCCCTTAATTTCCACTGAAGCTTTTAACTATACCACCCCGCGCCGTCGCACCGAGACTCTGCCGAAGCAACACGTATCTGTAGCTATACGTATTACTTGCGTTTTGTAGCGCCCATAAGATAACTGTTCCGACATATATTTATTTTATGTTTAATTTTTCCAACACTTGAGTCACCCTGCGGTACTCCTAACATCTCAGCCCACTGCTCTGGACTGGGAATCTCAATAATTTCTTCAGACTCCATATCGGCATCAGCTGCTGAAGTCTCTTCAACACCTTCTTTAAGTTCACTATTAGCCTCTTTCTCTCTCTCTTTTTCTTCAGGTTTATCATTCTTACTTCCAATTTTTACACATTGGTCGATATGCCGACTAACTACGGAGCCATCCTCAGTCTCAACTCTGTACTGGATGGTCCACTCTTTTCAACTATTTTCCCTGATAGCCATCTTGGCCCATTACTATAATTTCTGTACATAATATCTTGTCCTACATTAGTCTCTCTATGTTTCCTTGTCGAGTTTTTTGTAATTTGTTGTTCAATGTTTTTATGCAGAACATTATCTGGATGAATGGTGTCGAGCAACGTACACAGATTTCGATTCATCAGTAGTTCAGCTGGACTCTTGTTCGTGCCTGCACACGGTGTCACCCGTAAACCAAGAAGTAATTTCGGTATTTTAATATCCCATGGGATGTCTTCCATTTTACGCAGTTTGTCTTTCACCGTTTGAACCATTCTCTCTGCCAAGTCATTAGTGGCTGGATGATAAGGTGCCGTGGTCACGTGTCTTATCTTATTGGCGTCTAAAAACTGTTTCATCTCGCTGGATACAAAAGGTGTACCATTGTCAGACACCAATGTTTCACATAAGCCGTGGGTGGCGAAGAGCATTCGTAATTGTCGTATAACTGCCACAGACGTCGTTGAATTCATCAAAAATACTTCAGGCAAGCGAGAATACGAATCTACAATAATCAGCATTTTTTTCCTTGGAACGGGCCAGCAAAATCTATATGGATCCGCGACCAGGGTCTAGTTGGAGTCACCCATTCATGCGCCGTTTTTGGTGGCATATGTCAATTTTCGAGACATTTTCGTCATTCAGTTGTGGCCACCATACGTAACTTCTGGCCAGTGCCTTGGTATGTACTATACCGTTATGCGTTTCGTGCAATGTGTCTAACGTCATCTGTCGTAGTGACGGTGGTATTATCACTCTGCATCTCAATAACAAGCAGCCTTCTTGTAGAGATAACTCTGTGCGATGTAACCAGTAAATGCGAAGCTTATCATTGTTGACTCTGATTGGCCATCCTCTTTGTACGTAATGCGCCACTTTCAACAAGGTCGCATCCTTACTAGTTTCAGCAGCGATTTGCTGTGTGCTGCATGCAAATTCCTCAGGAGTCTCAGCTAGTAATAATATGTCACACAAAAGTTGCTACGGTTGTTCTGGGACTGGTTGCGGCCAACGACTCAAACTATCAGCACTCCCGATTTCTGGGCCAGGTTTGTACACAATCTCATAGTCGTAAGATGTCAGTGCAATAGCAATTCTTGTAAGTCGTGGGGACAGCATCGTAGGCATTGGCTTTTTAGGGTCAAAAATTCCAAGTAGAGGTTTATGATCTGTGATGATAGTGAAATTTCAACCCATCAAATAGTTATGAAATTTTTGGATGCCAAACATTATAGCTGCCGCCTCTTTATCAAGTTGTGAGTACCGTCGTTCATGTGTATGTAGCGTCCGGGAGCTCATGGCGATCGGGTGCTCCTGCTGGTCCTCCATTTCATGCGCGAGCACCGCCCCGACGCCGTACTCAGAACTGTCACAGGTAAGTACCAATGGTTTTTTTAAATCGTAGTGCATCAATGTCATGTCAAATGTCAGTTGATGTTTAGCCTTCTCAAAAGCTCTCTGTTCGCGTTCAGTCCAACGCCATTCCTGTGTCTTATCTAGTAATCTATGTAATGGTTCCAATAGAGTTGTTTTTCGCGGTATAAATCTCTCGTAAAAATTATACAAGCCAAGAAATGCCTGTAGGTAATTCTTGCTTGTTTTTCGGCTCAGGCGTTTTCTTAATTGATTCGATCTTGCTAGGTGCCGGATGTATACCTTTAGCATCTATCACAAAACCCAAAAATTCTACTCTTTCTTGGGCCCACTTGCACTTGTTTTTATTAAGGCGCTCTACGCGTCCCAGCATTGTGTCTAAACGTTGTCGCATTTCGTCAAAAGTAGCGCCACACACGATAATGTCATCAATCAGCACGGCAACGCCTTTGATGCCTGCTAGCAGCGCTGTCATCAAGCGTTGGAATATGCCAGGACTAGCCTTAACTCTGAAGGCCAAACAATGTACGGAGTATAAACCCTTGCAAGTATTCAGAGTAAGCAGCTTCGCAGTCTCGTCGTCAACAACGACTTGTGTGTACGCTCGATCAAGGTCCAGTGTCGTGAATATTTTGCTACCAGCCACAATGGCGAATATTTCATTTGCTGTAGGCATAGGATAAGTATCCGATTCAGAAGCTTGGTTGACAGTACTGTGGTGATCGCCACAAAGGCGAATATCTCCTGACTTCTTTACTATAGGTACTACCGGTGTAGCCCAGTCGGAGAAAAATTCGGGCCGGAGTACTCCTTCGTCGACTAAACGATCGATCTCCTTTTCAACTCGGTCTTTAATTGCGAACGGAACGGGTCGTGCTTTCAAAAATTTCGGTATAGCGTCAGGTTTCACATGTATCTTCACCGGTTTGCCACGGTACGTACCGAGGCCTTCCCGGAATGCCTCCCTGTGTTTCGTGATGATGTCATCAATCTTAAGAAATTCTTCGTCCGAGACAAAACTAATGTTAAGACGTATCTCGAGCGGAGCCAGCCAATCCCGACCGAGCAAGTTAGGTCCGTCGCCTCTAGCCACGATGAGAGGCAGGTCACGTTCGATGTGGTCGTAGCGCACTGGCAGCGTGAGCCGGCCGAGCAGCGGCACGGGCGCGTCGGTCCACGTGCGCAGGTGCAGCGGCGCGGGCTGCAGCGCGGCGCGGGGCAGGCGCGTGCGCACCGCCGCCCACGTGCGCTCGTTCGCGATACTGAAGCTAGCGCCGGTGTCCACTTGTAGCACGACGGGCTCGCCCGCCAGCAGCACGTGCACCTCGAAAGGTGGGACTCGATCCGCGTGCTGTACGACATATAAGCCGTTCAGATGATCTGTACAGTCTTAGTCCTCGTCGTTGGCGTAGTTCAAGTTTCGTCCCAAATTGCGTTTCTTTGCCGAACAGATTTTTTCTAAGTGTCCCTTCCTTTTACAGTACCGACACACTGTGTTAATGTGACGACATTCTCCACCGTGACGTTCTCCACAGCCGTAACAAAAACGTAAGTTTCCTTTCGATTGCATAGCGTTGATATCCATAGGCTCGGGCGGGGCGTTGACGACGGCGCGGTCGCGCGCCGTGGTGTTGTGAATCATGCGCACGGCTGAAAACATAGCATCCACCACTTCTTAATAGCACAATTTGTCCTTTTTCAAGAGTTCGTATTGAAGTTTCACGTCACTCATACCACACATGAGTCGATCACGTAACATTCGTTCCAAGTCTGTGAAATTACACCCGTAACTCAATGTCCTCAGCTGCGCGACGTAGTCCGCGGCGGTCTCGCCTCGTTTCTGATCTCGCTTGTAAAATTTGTATGACATAGATATTTCATTTGGCTTGGGGCTGTAATGTTTGGTTAGAATTTTTTCAATGTCAGTAAATGATGCTTCACTAGCCTTTTTGGGCGTAATAACCGCTAATAAAGTCTCATACACCTTTGCACCACACACAGTAAAGAAATTAGCTCTTTGTACATTGTCTTTCACAATATTGTTTGCTTCGAAACATAATTTTAACCTCTCTAAATATTAGTCCCAATTTTCTTTGTCCGGGTTAAATTCACTAAACTTCACCGATTTATGTTCCATTTTCACGAAATTCACCTTTCGTCGCCACTATTATGTCCAGATATTTGAAGAAAACCACTAAATACTAAATTACGTTTATTTGAGCTCAGGAGCAAAACTAAAAGTGACAATCAAACATTAAATCTACATGTACCCACTTAATTCATCTTATTAACACAAATAAGTTAAACAATACTACCCACAAGTTGTATACATAATGTTGAAATAATATTTTGGTACACCGTACACTATGACCATGAGATATGGCTGTATACGAGTAGATTGTCTTTGCATTACTTTTTGATAAAAAGTTAGGTAAGACAACTGTGTGTTCCGGTCAGTCATCTTTCTCCTTCCTATTCTAAACCCCTTTTGTTCATGGCCGCCATCCTAATTTTATTATCTCAATTTATCTATTTTAATCAGCGTATATGTAAGACTGTTCTAAACAATAATATAGTGCGTGCTTTGCAAACATTAACTTCTTTCATTTGGAATATTTATTGCCAACCACCTCTTCGAGTTAACGTGACTGCGACCAGCGATCCACGAGCCTCTCTACAGGTTATCGTCCCAGCAAATACTGAATGAGTCTGGTTACTACATCATCATCATGACAAACAACGGGAACGGGCAGCTTGGGCCTCCTGCTCTGTTCAATATAGAAAAATTGGATGGCGTGCGGAATTACCACGCTTGGAAATTCCAGGCTCGTATGGCTTTGACATTGGAGAACTTATGGGAATACATTGAAAACACAATGGGATCTATTGATGTCGCGAAGGATCAAAGAGCCCTAGCAAGGATTTGCCTGGCCGTCAAGCCTAGCTGTTACCAGCACCTGCGATCAGCTGCCACATCGAAGGAGGCATGGATCAAGTTAAGAGATGCCTTCGAGGATAAAGGCCTCTATAGGCGCGTACTTCTCTTGCGGCAGCTACATCGTGCAGAGTACAATGACTACGAAAATATGAGTGCGTACATAGAGGGCATAATGAATATTGTACACCAGCTTTCAGACATAGGGAAGGTCATTGATGATAAGGAAATTGCCGAGATTCTGCTGAGTGGCTTACCCAAAGATTATGACGTTCTGGTGTCAGGCTTGGAGGCTGCAAACTTGTCAGGAAACCTTAACAGTGAGACTGTTCGCGCTCGACTCCTTCAGGAAGAGTTCAGAAGGAACAACAAGTCAAATAATCAAGTGTCGAACGAAGTGGCTTTTGTCAGTCAAAAGAAGAAACTGATTTGTAACTATTGTAAAAAAGCGGGTCACATCAAAGCAAAATGCTTTAAACTTAAGCGCGATAGAAAGAAACAAGAACATTATAAATCGGAAGAAGCTTTTGTGGCAGCATTCTCAGCCTGTTCTTCAAATGACTGGATCGTTGATTCAGGTTGTACATCCCACATGTGTAATAATAGAGATAGTTTTGTTTCCTTGGACAGTAGCTATTCCAACAAAATTTGTGTTGCAAATGGTGAGGTTTTACAATGTAAAGGTTTAGGTACTGTTAAGGTTAATTTGAGCAATTGTAGTGTAAATACAATAGAAAATGTTATGTATGTGCCTGACCTGTTCACCAATTTACTGTCTGTTAGCCAGTTAGTTAGCAAAGGATACAAAATTACTTTTGAAAAGGAGTTAACTTATATTTATAATAATAATAATGAACTCATAGCCAGAGCATCTAGGAAAAAGGGAGTTTATAGGTTGGAAAGTGTCACTAATTAATTTTCACAGTTAAACATCAACAACCGGCAATCAAGTATGAAGGAGCAGCAAGGAGCTCATGCTGTTAGTTCTACTGAGTTATGGCATAAAAGATTGGGACACCTGAGTAACGCAGGTATGTGTAAGTTGATAAAAATGTCAAAAGGTTTAAATTTTGGCAAAGCTAATGACTTAGTGAATTGTGAGGCTTGTATTCAGGGGAAGCAAAGGGTTAAAAGTTTTCCTAAGGGAGAGGCCAAGCGTGCTCAAAAACCACTTGAATTGATACATTCTGACGTGTGTGGTCCCATGCCAGAGCCTAGTTGGGGTGATGCACGATATTTAGTGACCTTCACAGATGATTTTACTAGAAAGACATATGGTTATTTAATAAAAATGAAAAGTGAGGTTATGAATATGTTTATTAAATTTAAGGATCTAGTTGAGAAGCAGTTGGGTTTACCAGTGAAATGTTTGAGGACTGATGGAGGTGGTGAATATTGCAGTGCACAGTTTACCAATTATTTATCAAGTCAAGGTATTATCCATCAAGTAACTATGCCCTACAGCCCACAACAAAATGATGTTGCGGAGAGGTTGAATCGGACTCTGATTGAAAAAACTAGGTGTATGCTCATTGAAGCTGGACTGGGCAAGCGCTATTGGGGTGAGGCTGTTATGACAGCGATTTATTTGAAGAATAGGTCCCCTACTGCTGCAGTGCCTGATGTCACTCCTGAGGAGCTGTGGACTGGTCACAAAGTGGACCTTAGACACCTAAGAGTCTTTGGGTGCCGAGCTTATGCTCTAGTGCCAGATTGTCACTGCCGCAAATTAGATGTTAAGTCTAAGGAATATATTTTTGTGGGATACTGCGAATATTCTAAAGGTTATAGATTGATAGATCCTAGTAATCCAAAGAGAGTATTAAATTCTAGAAATGTACATTTTATTGAATGTGAAAATAGTATAGGGAAACATAACTGTGATAATATGAATAAAATTCATGATGATATTGAAAATATTAATTTTAATAATATGAATTATGTTCCCAACTCTGAAAATAATAAAATAAATGATGAGTTAATTAATAATTATGATTGTTTGCCTCTTATTCCAGTGACGGAGTCCTCTTCTGGTTCAAAGGCCCCCAGTGAGAGTGAGTCTCCTCCTGTGAGTGAACAGTCACCTGAAAGTGAACAGTCACCTTTGAGTGAACAGTCACCTGAGAGTGAACAGTCACCTGTGAGTGAACTAGCATCAAAACCAGTATGTGATGGTCCACATAGTGAGACATCACAGGATACTTCTACTGTTAGTACAAGTCCATTGCAGTTTGAGAGTCCATTACAATTTGAGTCTTGTAGCGATTCTGAAGACTCGGAGGTTGACGTCACGACGACGGCGGCGGCGCCACCAGCGTGTTCGCAGCGTCCTGTGAGATCCACTAGAGGTATTGTGCCAAAGAGGTTTGATGATTATGACTTATCTTTCTTTTCTCAAGCTTATATTTTTCATGAACCTCAATCCTATGATGATGCATTGGCTAGCCCTGATAGAGTAGAGTGGGAAAGTGCTATGAATACAGAGTATCAATCATTAATTAAAAATGGTGTATGGGCATTGGTGGACAGGCCTCTTGATAGGAATATCATAAAGTGTAAATGGGTTTACAAGGTCAAACAGGACACTTCAGGATGTTTTGATAAATTCAGGGCACGTTTGGTTGCACGTGGGTTTAGTCAGGAGCCTGGGGTGGACTATGACCAAACTTTTGCACCAGTAGTCAGGCATTCCACAATGCGTATTCTTTTTCACCTTGCCAATGAATTAAATATGGATATTAATCATGTGGATATTACGACAGCATTTTTAAATGGTAATTTACAAGAAGAAATTTATATGGAACAACCTCCTGGTTTTATTATTGACAAAAACAAAGTTTGCTTACTAAGAAAAAGTATTTATGGTCTTAAGCAGGCCAGTAGAGTGTGGAATTTGACTGTTAATGATTTATTGACTAAACATGGTTATTCTCGAACTAAATGTGAACCTTGTGTATATGTTAAAAGAAGTAATAATAATAATAATTTGACAATTTTAGCTGTTTACGTTGCCTTGCTATTACAGACTGTTGTAAAGATATCCTGTTTGTTTGTACTTTGTTAAAAGAGTTGACAGGATGGCGACCTGATTGTAAATTAAGAAATGACAATATGAGTGCTATTAAGCTTTTAGAACCTAAAGAATGTCACAGAAGGACGAAGCACATAGATATCCGGTATCATTTTGTGAAAGATTTGGTAGCCAAAGGTTTAATTGTTGTCACTTATTTGCCGACTAGTTGTCTGATAGCGGATGTCTTGACTAAAGCTTTGTCTTCTTCGAAACATTATGGTTTCATGAATGGTCTGAATTTGTTACCTGTGTAAGTACTGAGTTTAAGTTCTGGTTAGGGATTTGTAAAATGTATTTGCGATATCTCTAACATTGTGTATATGCTCTTGTGCTTGTAATAGAGTCACATGTATACGTTTGGAACTGGTAGTGTATGGTGTAAGGGGAAGTGTTGAAATAATATTTTGGTACACCGTACACTATGACCATGAGATATGGCTGTATACGAGTAGATTGTCTTTGCATTACTTTTTGATAAAAAGTTAGGTAAGACAACTGTGTGTTCCGGTCAGTCATCTTTCTCCTTCCTATTCTAAACCCCTTTTGTTCATGGCCGCCATCCTAATTTTATTGTCTCAATTTATCTATTTTAATCAGCGTATATGTAAGACTGTTCTAAACAAGAATATAGTGCGTGCTTTGCAAACATTAACTTCTTTCATTTGAAATATTTATTGCCAACCACCTCTTCGAGTTAACGTGACTGCGACCAGCGATCCACGAGCCTCTCTACACATAACACATAGCATAACTGGTTTTAGTGAATCTTTTTCTATCAACTTCTCGTGTAGAATTTGTAAGATATGTAAAGAAGATCTAAAGTAGGTATGCTGATGAATGTACAGTGCAGCAATATGTAGCGGATTTAAACCACAATGAGTTGTCCGATACAGGCATCAAAGAGGAATGCGTATGGCATGATGTTGAAGGATTTTCCGTCGTTAATAACGTAGGAGTAGATATCATGCACGATTTACTCGAAGGTGTCTGTAAATACGATATGTCATTTATTTTGTACTACTACATATTTGAATTGAAATTATTCTCGTTAGATACTTTGAATGGAAGATTAACCTCTTTTGATTATGGACCTGACCGTGGTAATCAACCACCTTGTATACTTTTAGAACACCTCCGTAAACAGTCTATTAAAATGTCAGCTTCAGAAATGCTTTGTTTTATTAGATATTTTGGTTTGCTAGTATACGATTTGATTCCCTTAAAAGATACGCTTTGGGAAAATAGGAAAAATACTTGACATTGTGACTTCTAACCAATTGCAAAGAGGAACGATTGATCTACTCCAGTATTTGGTTTCCGAAGACCACAAATTATATTTACTTCTTAGTAATAGAACGTTAATGCCAAAGTTTCATTTTTTAACACATTATCATCATATGTTACTAAAGTTTGGTCCATTGATATCAAAAAAAAAGAAAAAACAAAAATGTTTATTGTTTTAACAATATTACACAGTATATATGTAACAAGCTGGGGCTACTTTTTAAGCAAAAAGCCTGTGTTAAGAAGCCCCGCTCTTCATAATGATTCTACTTACATTTAAGTTTAAGTTTAAATCACAAAGTACTTAGCAAATACATATAAATAATCACTTAGTTTCTTGCCAACACTTAGCAGCGCATGCATGCGTATATGGGTTGTGTGTGTGTGTGTGTATGTGTGTCTGTGTGTGTGTGTGTGTGAGTGTGTATGTCAGTGCGTGAATATGTGAAAGTTCAAATTGTAAAATACACAAACAGTTAGTATAATGTGATATTGTAAATAGAATAAGTAAAATTATTAGATAGTAATAATAGTAATGACTCTGTCTCTTCATATGATTTATTTTTCAACCATTTTGTCATAAGTTTTTTACATTCATAATTAGATTTCTCATATATATTTAATTCTTTATTTATAGTATTATAGAGGTGTGGGGATTGTTTATGGTACTGAATACTTGCAAATTTTGTTCTTGCTCTAGTCACTTTAACCACATATTTATTTCTTTTGTCTCTAATATTTGGATCGAATGGTAAAGAGCTGTTGAGTTTTAATACACTATGCATAATGTACAGTTTCCTTACAGGGAGAAGGTTACTTAGCCGATACAGAATTTCCGTTGAGAAACGCACCTTCTTAAAATATACGAATACGTTGCGCTCGTTCTAGCTGCAGGAATTTAGTTTTAGCAGCACCTCCCCAAACAGAAATGCAGTATGTCAGCACAGATTGTACCAACGATATATATATGGTGTTCAGCAAATAATTGCAAGATTCCTCTTCTCCGATCACTACAGGGTTTCTAGGTACTACATGCCGGAGAGTTTTGAAAATCCAGACCAGTTTTCTAATTCGGCTGCTGATATAGTCAAGGTGAGGATACCACGAAAGTCTATTGTCAAGCACAATCCCGAGATACTTAATCTGGTTGACTTTCTCAATAGTTTGGCAATTGCAATTTATAAGATCAGTGGAACCATCACAGTCATGTATTTTAATTTTAAAATTTTCACATGGTTGGGCAGTGTTGTAAATATTAAAGCAGATAAAATTAGTTTTAGAGATATTGAGCGAAAGGAGGTTGTTTTTAAGCCAACTGGCAATTTGTGTCAAGCCCTGCTCAGCACGTGTTCTGACCTCATCCCAAGAATCACCCGAAAATATAATTGCTGTATCATCCGCATACGAGAAGACGTGAGCTTCAGGTATGTGGATATTACACAAATCATTTATATAGGTGAGAAAAAGGGTAGGGCCTAGAACACTGCCTTGCGGTACCCCATAGGAGATATCAGCCTCATCACTGATATACTCACCTATTTTAACTTTTTGCTTCCTATCCATTAGGTAGCTCTGAAATAAATCAAGACAGGTACCTCTGATCCCAATTCTCTCTAATTTTTGTACAAGGATGGGTAAAGAGACAGTGTCGAAAGCTTTTTGAGATCTAAAAATACTCCTAAACATTTTTTACGCTTATCTAAATATTCTACAACCAGAGAACTCAATGCACCTATTGCATCCTCAGTCGACTTACCCTGTCTGAATCCAAATTGTGAGGGAGATAGTATATTAAATTTATTTAGGTAATTAAGAAGTCGTGAGTTAAGCAATTTTTCTAAGATTTTCGAGATCGCCGGGAGAACTGAAATAGGTCGGTAATTGCTGACGTCGTCTCTATCCCCACCCTTGTAGACTGGCGTTATGATTGATCGTTTGAAGGCGGTCGGAAAAATGCCTTTCTCAAAACACAGGTTGGTAAGGTGTACAATAATGGGGACTAACTCGTCTTTAGCAAGTTTCAGGAAACGCGTGTCGATGTTATCCCAACCAGGTGCACTAGCACTTTTTAATCCCATGAGAACTCTATTCACTTCCTCAGAGTCAGTTGGAAGCAGAACAAATGTGTTTGATTGTTGAGGAATATTCTTTAAGAGTGCATCTGTGGTCGGTGAGGCTCTAGAGTTTTTAAATGTTGCTGCTAGATCTTTGCCAACATTGGCAAAATATGTGTTTACAAAATTGGCGGAGTCAGTTGGGTTAGATTTTACATTTAGAAGATCAGTGTTTACATTATAAGCTTTATTTGTATAGGTAATATTTTTTATATTTTTCCATAGTTTTTTATTACTATGAGCTGATTTAGCGAGCAATTCTCTATCATATTTTCTTTTAATTTTTTTAATCAAACTGTTGCAGAAATTCCTATATCTTCGGTAAGTTATTTTATTTATTTCATTTTGAGGATCTTTTTTATATTTTATTTGTAATTTATTCCGGTTTCTTATGCAGCGTAAAATACCTTCAGTGATCCAGGGTTTCAACATGGTTTTACTATTTGGGATTGAAGTTATGGTAGTATTATCCCTAATCGTGTCAGTTATCTCTTTGATCAAGCGGTAGGTGACTATATTTGGATCGTCACAGTAAAGTAATTCGGATAAGTGTTTTTGTTGGAGTTGTTTTAGAGCGGTTTCAAAATCAATTGTTGTTCTAGTTTTATTTTTTACGTTACGGCAATTTTTAATTTTAGATATTACAAGGAGGATAGAAAAATGATCAGTGGTCGAAGACGAAAGAACAGCAATGGAGGCTTTAAATTTTTTTGTATTCATTTTAATCATAAAATGATCCAGACAACTGCTCTCTCTAGTAGGCAAGGTGTGGCCGGGTAATATTTCCAATGCTGATAGCATACTTAGGTAATTTATTCTATTTTGATACTCATAAGAACGCTCTTCTTCCTTAGGAGCAATGTTAATATTTATATCTCCTGTGATCACAATGCTGTCCGAAGCATTCAGTGTTTCTATATGTTTACATAAGGAGTCTATAAAAGGTGAGGCATTGGTGTTAGAGGGAGACCTGTAAATACCTAGAACAATATTACCCAGGATATCCAGTTGCAGACAGGACGCGTGGGATAGCTTAATTTCCTTGATACTATGTTTAAGACTATTTTTAACGTACATGACCACCCCATCATTTTGGTTTAGATGACGGGTAGTAGAATAGGAACAGTAATCATTTAATTGTGGTAAAGGTTTGTATAAATCAAGTCTGCATTCTGTAAACACTATAATATCTGTATTAAATGTTAGACTAGATAAGGTTAGTAAGAAGTCATCAAAATTACCGTAAATACTTCTTATATTTTGCGAAATTATAGTTAGATCATTTCTGCAGATTGGAATATGTTTATTAACATCATTGCTGTCACACTGGATAGAGAAAGCAATGTCGATATTATCTATTTCTTTAATTGTATCCAAAGTAGAATTATCCATTATAAATTAATATTGTTGATAATGCTGTGGTAGTAATTTCAATGTTTGTTTCAAATAATATTCTATAGATTATTATAATTTCAATAATAGTTTGAGTGTATTGTACTGTGAAGGAGACAGGTATGTTGTGCCTTGTGTTTTTAGTTGTGTGAGTATGTGTGGATATGTATTTGTGTAGGTATATAATTTGTGTGTGTGTGTAAGGTAGTGTGGTAGAAATAATAAAGCATGCAAACAGACCATAGTACTGTGGTATTTGGTTAAGGAAAGAAAATTGAATTATTCTAAATGAAGCTAGTCAGCGCTGGAGAAGAAGTTGGTGTACCTGCTCCTCGTTCCTTATCATAATTATAGGCGACTGTTCATTTCTGCGCACGTAGACCTTCCCATAAGCTGTCCAGCAAAACTTATAGTTGTTCGATTTGGCTAGATCTCGAGCTAGGTAATGCAAGCGAGCACTCTTTGCCGTTAGATGCTCGGAGAGGAAAATAGGTACTTCTTCATTCGTTTTAAATCCCAGATGCTTAGTGCGCAGTTTCGATTCATGTTTTATATTAAAAGCTTTAGCCATCTTAAGGAAGTCGGTTTTCAATAAAGCGGAATTTGTCTCTACGATGATGGGGGTGTTTTTTTGTTCTGGCTTCTTACTACGAACTCTGTATATGTCCCTTATATTGGCCGCAGCAATCTTACAGTTGATTTTTTCGGAGAGACAAACCACCATCTCTATAAGGTCGTTTTTAGTTTCATTATCCAGTCTTGGTACATTCTTAATTTCAAAATCAGCCTTTCGGCTTGCAATTTGTCCCTCTTCTATTTTATTCTCCAGTAGGAAGATATATTCTTTATCTATCCTCACTTGGTTTTCCAAATCGCATATTTTCTTTCTTAACTCCTCGTTCTGGGCCGTGAGAAACGAAACGGAACTTTCAATATTTTGGTTTGATTCCTGGATTGTTTTTAGGGTGGTATTTAGTTCTGCAAGTTGTCGACTTTGCATTGCCGTGAGATACGATACCATTTTTCTCATCTCATCTTTAAAACTATTAAGTTGATCCCCGACGGAGGGAGGCAATTTCTTTGATCTTGAGGTTACATAGTCCTGAGTCGGTGAGGTACCATCCTCCGAAAGGCAAATTGACATCTCCGGGTCAGAGGCGTATTTGTTAAGAGTGCTGTTCATTGTTTGAAGTTACTAGGTAAGTATAAGTTGAGAGAAGTGCGAGTATAGCCGGTCAGTGAGCTTAGCGTTTTTTATTTTTTATAATTCGGGTGCAGATATGAAGCAGCGCAGTGTTGATAGGTGCAGTAGGAATTGTCGTTATCAGTGGGATGAACGGCGCGCTCCAATGACAGTCGGGTGGGCAAGTAGGCGTGTCGCCGCACAGCCAATAGCGACGCAGCAATCGCAGACAATGCGCTAGCGCAGTGATGGCGGACTTGATCGTCAAGGATGGCGGCTTCTTCTCAAAGATGGCGGATACCGTCGTCGTCGCAAAGATGGCAGCAGGAATAAGGAGTGGAGGTAATGACTCACGCTAGTTTGCGCCGCCGAAGTACCAGGGTCGCAGATACTCGTATTACAGGATGTTAGCAGAGTACGCTTGGTGGGTCTTCTCGACTTTATGCACTCCTATTTTTTTAAGCTGATTTAATTTTGCGAATTGTTTTTAAATTTTAAATAAAATACAAAGCGCGGACCAGTAAGCACATCTACACCGTTCGGCGGTCCGGGGGGAAGAGGATATCAATCTGGTCAATGAGGTTTGAAGCCAAGCATCGGTTATCTAAACTCTCTGCAAATGTATCTAGCAACAGAAGGAATATTTGCAAGTCTCTATTAGGCACCAATTAAAGTTAAATAATTTATTACTAAATTTCAATCATTTGAAAATTTCCGTACACACCGGACAGAAAAAAATTGCGGATGATAACATAAAACAAAAAATATTACGTAAATTCCATTTCAATACTGTATTTATTGAAGAGTGTAACTGGTTAATTAATAACGGAACAAAGTATAATTGCAACTTAGTGTTAACGTTAGATGTACTAAGTGCGATGCCTGTCTTTGGTTTACTCAACAACATTTATTTATGGAATAACAACATAATTTTTGAAATAAGGCCTTTTGAAACACTGTATTTCGATGAAAGATTATTTTGTCGTTATTGAGACTGATAAGGAGACTGAATTTTACTTGCACGACGACCTGTATAACTATGAGCCAAATAATTTGACAAAAGATCGTGATGGTAGAATAAGTTACGTTACTTTGAGGTCTTCGTTATAGAAGTGGCTGTGATCTATTCATTAGCTAAGCTATTCAATAGGATTAGGATAAATTTTTTCTCATACAATCAACAACACATCATGTTACCACAAATTGTTATAGGTTATTTATTGCTCAAATTTGGTCCAAATGCTGCCCAGGAATAGGAGTAACTGCTTTGGGCTTCTGGCACTAAAGTATGTCA
Organism: Aproaerema taeniolella; assembly: GCA_949987775.1. Classification (NCBI taxonomy): domain Eukaryota; kingdom Metazoa; phylum Arthropoda; class Insecta; order Lepidoptera; family Gelechiidae; genus Aproaerema; species Aproaerema taeniolella. The sequence goes on from CATLJT010000203.1 coordinate 383,412, forward strand.
GCATACCAAATATTTTCGCACATACATGCATGGTGCACCGCCATCAGTTCCTTGCGTCTAATTTTATTGTAAATTAAATAAATTGAAAATACGCGTCTCTAGTTCCCTGGAAATATAGCTATATTTATTTGGGACGGTCCAAAATAGGCATGGTGATAATTTCTTGCGAAAGGTACCTAGCTACTTATAACAAAGCTTTTGCTGAGGCTAGTAATTAAACCAATTTATAATTATCATTCATAGTCCCAAATAACTGTAATAATGTATTCCTAGAAAGCTACAGATGCACATTTTTTTTACCTTAAATTTAAAGAAATATAGGGTGACCCTGAATTTTTTAACACAAACTCAGGGTATGATTTAACTACTGAAACTTAACAAATTTCCACAATGAATCGTGCAGCTGTCACCATTTCATATTTTCGTTCTATGTCGCCGTTTGTATGGGAGGTCAGAATTTTTTTTCATATTTCGACCTATGTTCCTTGGTGAAAGTTTCATGGGCTGAATCATACCCTGAGTTTGTGTTAACTAATTCAGGGTCACCCATATATTGAGTCCTCTTAAGTATGCGTCTCATTGATTAATTCTTTAACTAGTGGATTTTATAAGCCGATCCCATGGTAAATCGACCACAGGGCTAGGTACTCAGACAGGGCTTTAGTTAAATCACTTTCAACCTCTCGGGTGGTAAATCAGTCCATGAAACTGAACAACTTTCCCAAGGAAAGGTCGGAATACGAAAAAATTTTTTTCAGTTCCCATACAAACTGCGCATTTTGTATGGGAAGTCAAAATTTATTTTTTTCATACTTCGACCTTTGTACCTTGGGAAAGTTGTTCAGTTACATGGACTGATTTACCACCCGAGAGGTTGAAAGTGATTTACCTAAAGCCCTGTATATGATTTAACAATTTACAGTTTACCAGTTTTTGCCAAGGTTAAATTGATTTACGTTTGTCTTAAAAAAAATAAACGTCTAAAATGTTTATTATCTAAAAACATAAAAATCTTAAATGTACTATCACGTTCATATATGGAGGCATAGTCAATACAAAACGCAGAAAACAAGTCGCTTGCGGCCGCTCGTGTACTCACGCATGGACGCAAATGACGTATACCGCATACCCCACTACGCTTGTTGCTCTGATAACAAGCATAATTTCACGAGCCTTGGTGGCGCAGCGGAAACACTGTCTGCCTGCTGCAGCAAGGCGCGGGTTCGAGCCCAACTGTCGCCTAATAGCTACGAAGTTTTGTTAAATATGTTTTGGTTTTCAAACATTTTTATAGTCATAGACCATACCATACAAAAATTTAATGCAATGAAGTTAGTTTAGATTAATTCGGTCAAATCAAATCAATCAAATCAATCAAATCAATGTATTTATTGTGGGAAATAGGTATTACAACAGGTTACAGTGGTTGTTATTAAAGGTACAGCTATTTCCCGCCTCTCGGGCATACAACATTTTTTAAGCATCTATAAAAAGTTGTCATTTAGATACTCGTTTACACAGTAGTAACATTTCTGATTCAACAAGTCAAATAATTTAAATTTAAAACAGTTTATATCATTAATGTCACGTAATAATTTTGGTATTTTATTGTAAACTAGCTTTTGCCCGCGACTTCGTCCGCGTGGAATAGTGACTTCCGGCAGATTTTTGGTTCTTCCCACATAGTTCCCGTTCTTGCGGGATTTTCGGAATGGTCGAGCTCCCGCAGAATTTTCAGGATAAAACCTATGTTTTTTTTTCGAGTTCCAAACTATATCTGTACAATTTTTAAAGTAAATTTAATTATTTTAAAGAACTTCTGCATATACTACATTTTTTGTTTTATTATCTTGTGGCAGAAGAACATATTGATTTTCGCCACAACCCGATCTTGATAACGCGACATATAACTGGCCGTGCGAAAAACAGTCTTGGCGTAAATCGATCCCCACGTGTTTGAATGTTTGCCCCTGTGATTTATTTATTGTGACTGCGAAAGATAATTTAAGCGGAAATTGTATTCTTTTAAAATTGAAAGGTAAGTCGTTGGGTATCATTGGGATGCGGGGTATGAGGACTGTTTGACCAACTGCTGGACCAGTCAAAACTATTGCAACGATGACGTTATTTACTTTTATTTTTAACGATTATGTCAAAAGAACAACCGTAAAATGAAAATAAGGTAAACTAACTTTATGCTTAAACTTAACCCTAATCTAATGAGAATAAATAGGTAGACCACACCTATTTACAGGTTTTATCTAAAGCAAAAAAAAATTTGAAACTAAATACGTTAAACTTAACCCTAATCTAATAAGAATAATTAAGTAGGCGACACCTATTTAGGTACCTACAGGTATTACGTACCACAAAAAAAATATATTAGAAACTAAATACTATTTTTAAAACAAACAATACTATACTTATAGAAAACACATACTTATAAATTAATAATCTACATGAAAACAAAAAAGTGTTATTATTGTGTAACTAAATACTATCCTAAAACAAATAAAGTACCTACTATATAGAAAACAACTACAAAATGAAACTGTGTTTAAAAAGTAATATTACGATGATAATTATATCGCATAAACAAATTAGCGCTGCATTCAACCGTTCAGTAGGGAGCCGACCGCGCGAGTGAGCCGCGCGGCATGGTATCTCGTTGAGCTACACCCCCCTCCCGGCTTGCCCGCAAGCACCGCCTCTCTCCCGCCGCGCCGGCCAGCGCAGAGAGCGAGTTGGTTTTGTTTCGGAGTTATTTATCATTGTAATCTTTAAAGTTTTTTGTTGAAATTAAGTTATGTCACAGACAATTTTATTCACAATCTTAACCAACAACATATTTATTTGAATAAAGATTAATATTATTATGTTGACACAACTTAAACAAATTATTTCGACCAAATTAGGTACCATAAAAACGGTTTTTGTGAGTTAATCTTAAAAGATAGACATATACTATCGCGGACTGTTTTTTAGATCATTACAAGAGCTATTATTCTTTAACACATATTTTTTGTGTATCTTGAATCGTTTTCACGGCGCACGCAACGGAAGGCTTCAAAGATAAAATAATTTCTCCCGTTTTTTACACATTTACCACTATATCTTTGCTCCTATTGGTCGTAACGTAATGTTATATAGCCTATAGCCTTCCTCGATAACTGGACTATCCAACACAAAAAGAATTATTCAATTCGAACCAGTAGTTTCGGAGATTAGCGCGTTCAAACAAACAAACAAACAAACTCTTCAGCTTTATAATATTAGTATAGATATAATATTAGTATAGATGTGTGGGATTCTAAAAATAACATTTTTGTGCATTAAGGCAGTTTTACAAGGTAATAACTCCATTTTATCTGGTGTGGAACTTAAACAAGTGTAGGTTACATTTAGTGAAAACACAACACTCATAAATGTACGTGCTAGGTAGGGATAATAATCTCTTTTCTTTAAAATATGGTTTACATGACTCAACAATTCTTAAATTATACATTGACCTAATACAACGTTTCTGGGCTATGAAAACACGTTGAACATGCGTTGAGTTTCCCCAAAATATCAAACCGTATCTGAGTATAGACGCGATATAACCGTGATAAGCAGCTAAAAGACTGTTTTCATTGACTGAATGACTCAATCTTCGCATAGCATACGAAGATTGATTAAGTCTGTTTGATATATATTCAACGTGTTTTTTCCAATTTAAACGTCTATCAATAAGTAAGCCCAAGAATTTAGTGTCTTCTATCTCGTCAATATTTCGGCCCATGTAATTGACATTAATATTAAAATTACTATGCCGCTGTCTGAAGTTCATAATTTTAGTTTTGTCAAGATTTATTTTAAGATTATTATTTTTAAGCCATTCGATTATACATGTCAAAGAATTATTAATGTCCGATACTATGTCATTTACATTTTTTCCAACAAATAATACTGTGCTGTCATCAGCAAAAAATGTCATAGGATACTTAATAACAGACGGCAAATCATTTATATACAATAGGAAAAGTAGTGGTCCTAGAACGCTACCTTGCGGTACGCCATACTTGATTAATTTAGGAGTTGATTAGTAGACAACTTCTGTTTTAGTTTTTGGGCATACTTTGGTAATTTCTGTAATCTGCTGTCGATCAATCAAATATGATTCCACAAGTTGATGAACATTTCCTCTTATTCCATAGGCATACATTTTTTGCAACAGTAATTTGTGATCAACACAATCAAAAGCTTTTGAAATGTCCATGTAGAGTGCTATAGTTAACAAACCTCTTTATTATACGCGCAAAGTGATGTCTTGACTATTCGTCAACATTTTATCTTAAAGTGTATTCTAAGAACACATGCTTCATGCGACTGCGATCCACAAAAAAACTCAACCAAACGCAGGAAGGATATGATTTTTAATATAGAAAACCACAGAACGAGTCTTGCTGCAAGTCAGTGTTACATTGTTGGTTGTAGACTTTATAATAAAGCTAGCAAAACATTAACGCTATATCCCTTCACAAAGCATGAATGTAAAATTTTACTTGAAAAGTGGCTAAAAACCCTTGATTACGCCGAAACAGAGGATCTCTTGGCCTTAATTAATTATATAATGCTATATTTACTAATACAAAGTATTAGTATTAATATTCATATTAACATATCCCCAAGTGAATTAATATATTCGATCCCAAGGAGTAACCACCGGCACCGTAGGGCTGGGGATGTGCTTTCTTACAGTAAGCATAAAAAATATATATATATATAAAATATAAAAATATATATATATATATATATTAAGTGCATATTCGACTTCATAGACACCCATGCACACACACACATACACACACACACACACTCACATACATGTAGATATATATTAATTGAGCTATAAGTAAGGATAACTAAGGATTGCTTAACATAGTGCCTATGTTGATTGGCACTTATCTGGTTTATATTCATTTTGTAAGTTTGTTTTGAGGATGGGGGCCTGGTGGTCTGTATTACAGGCTATGTGCCTATCACAGCCACCAGTCTCTCACCAATGTTAAATATATTTTAATCTTATAATTGCTAAGGCCCTATGTACACCTAACATTGTTGAGAGAAATAAAAATGATTATTATTATTATTAAATTTCTGTTCATACCCGTAAGAATGCCTTCTAATAACTTATACACAGCTGAGCCAATGTTTTTACCCTTCCTAAAGCCAAATTGATTAGGTGCTAATATATTGTAATTTTCTGTGAAGCTATATAGAGATTCATACAAGACTTTCTCGAATATTTTAGAGAACACAGGAATTAAGGCTATGGGTCTGTAGCAATTTATATCTTTTCTGTCACCTTTCTTATAAAGCGGTTTCACTACTGTCAACTTCAATTTAGTGGAAAATTTACCTTGTTCTATGCAGAGATTTACAATATAGCTAAGCGGAGATGAAATTATAAGCGCAACATCTTTCACTATTACCGTAGCTATTTCATCATATCCCGTACTATGAGTGTTCCTCAATGATTTGATAATTTTGAAAATGTCTTCTGATTTTGTTGGGGGAATAAATACAGAATTGCATTGACTATTTTGTAAGAGGCTCAAATTATGCTGCATATTGTCACAATCCGGTAAACCTACATTAGAAAAGAAAGAATTGAATGTTTCAGCAACTACAAGGGGGTCAGTAAATAATTTTCCGTCTGAATAGATTTCGTTGAAATTTTCTTTGGGTAAATTATTTTTTATGTCGTTTATTATTTGCCAAGTGGCTTTAGATTTATTTTTAGAATTATCAATAAAGAAATCGTTTTGTTTTTTTTAGTAAATTTAATAATAGCCTTATAGCGTCTTGAGTAGCTTCTAAAACTATCTTTATTAAACGACGTCGGGTTTTGTCGAACTTTCCAAAGAAGGTCCCTCCTTTTACGGCTACACCTTTTAATACTACTCGTTATCCATTTAGGCCTTTTAGATACCTTAACTTTTATTTTAATCATAGAGAAGCACAAATCATAGTGTTTTTTCAACATATCCAAAAAAGTATTATAAGCTATTTCAGCATTGCTCGAGTCATAGATTGTCTGAAAATTTGAGGATGATAAGAACTGCTTGCTCGGTTCGGTGTTCATGAGCAACCTGTTTGTCATTGCTAGATCATAAGCGAAGGTGCTCGTGTGTTCTTACCGTATCGGCAGTTTACTGTGATTTCTTTTTTCGACATGCATACAAATACATAATAAGTTTGCAGAAGAGAAAAGTGTATTGTTGCGCTGCACAATATAGGATATAATATATCCAAAATTGCTAATGAGACAGGTCTTACAGTGAGTATTCTAATGTTTACTTAATATTAACACTGTTTTTAAATTTATAATTTATTTTGAGAACGTAAACATATCATCTAAATGATAAGCTTAACTATTGTAATGCATTTTATTAGTGGTGCATAGTTTTTGTTCCTTATTATATTAATCTTGTTATTTTGGTTTTAGTGAAGGATGGGTGAATCATTACGGAATGAGGGTAACGTGTAATCTCGGCCGCGCAGTGGACGATCTCGAGTTATCAATGAATCAGCGTGTGGTGCAAATGTATGAAAATAATGGATTCATACGGAAGATAAATGGAGTTCATCGATTCTAAGGCTTAACAAGTAAGTTTAATTAAATATTGTTATGTGTTAAATTGTGATATTTATCTATAACTTATTCTTTTGTTAGGTATTATAAACTATATATCTACTGCCTTGTAGTGCAAGTTGAATATTAATTTTTGTTGAGGTTTAGCTTCAATACTCTTTTCTTCACGAAAACGAATTCTTAAGCTATAACCTTAATAAAACTGTAAGTGATCAAGTTGCAGAAAAAAAATGTGATTTTGTTAATAGGAAATAAAATTACCTAGTCGAATTTCATATTTGTTTTATTCAAATACTTTATCACTGATACAATAATGTAACATTATTATTATTATAGTATTATGTGTGAAAATAGTTGTTAATGCTTTAATAAACAAAAAAAATTACAAAAAGAAATTACTCGGCTGGGATTAGAACCCGTAAACCTTTCTCCCTGCTAGGACAGTGCTTATCCGCTGTACCATACATAACGATAGTAAGATCGACAAAATAAAGATACACTACGTTATGTTTACATTACCGATTGTTTGATATGACTCAACAGCAGCGGTGAGTGGAGGACAGTGTATTGTTGGGTGACTGCATCCTACAAAAACTTCACCGAGGAGCCAATAGATGTCGCTAAGCAACATAATATTCTTAGAGGAGGCTACAAGTTTGTGTGCGTGAGAAATCGTGTGAACTATGTTCAGAGGAACATAGTCCCTATTGCAACGCGCTAAGTAGTTTAACTATGACTCCATTAAAGAACGCCACTGTACATCCGAAATCTTAATTCGTACAATATTTTTAAGATTTATATTGTATGATAAATTGATAAAAAGGCTAATAAAGTATTAAATGTTTTTGTATCTAGACACGCGGCAGCGTGTCAAGCCAAGTTCAAGCAAAGGAACTGGCTAGCCAGCGCCGAGTGTAATATTACACGAACCATTTGTAGCCACTTTTGACCCCTTTATAACTCAAAAACTATTTAACTTAAACAAACCAAATTTTCAACATATGAAGAGACCCTCAAGATAAACAAGAAACCCAAAATTTAAAAATACGAATTAAACAGTTAAGTAGTTATTAACATCCAAAAATCGTCATTTCATTGACTGACTCATTCATAGATAGATCAAAAACCTAACCCACTTCCAGATGACCTAGAAAGTTCAAATTTAGCCTTTAGCCAGGTGATAGTGTGTGTACAAAGGAAAAAAATCAGAAAGCAGTGAATTTATCGAATTTGAGTATTTTTTCCATTAAACAATTTTATATGGTAAGGTTAACGCCTGGAAAAACTTTAAGAGCAAAACGTCTTTATTTCACCTCTATTAGGTACAACTTCATGCAGTAATGTTAAAGCGGTTTAAGTGAATACTTAACTTTGTTAGGTGACGATTATTTGTCTGTTTTAAAAAAATAACATAAGCTGGGAGTACCTCCACGCGGTGAAGGCGGTAACAGTTCAATACTGGCTAAAACTCCCGTATTATTATTATCTCATAAAAGATGCCTTCGGGCTTATATTGTTTTGTGATTTACGTACCTATATAGCAATTTGGAAGTAGCCTACCCGGTAACGCAGGGGAGCAGCCAACAAATTATCATACGTATAGTATCGATCGACCAGAAATTAAACTAAATTCTATAGATGAAATTGATTGTCCTCGTTTCTTAAACAAACGAGCAAGGGAAGTCTTGAAAAAGCACGATTACGATTCATCACTTACTGCCGGCTTGGAAAATGTAGTTACTATTAAAATAGGTGCACGGGTGATGTAACGCAGAAACATCGACGTAAGTAAAGGGTTAGTAAACGGCTCTATTGGAATAATAGAGAAAATAATCTGGGACGTTGACAGTAACAATACTGCACGTAAAATAGTCATCAAAAGATCCTAGTCAAATTAAAGCGCAGGAGAGCGCTATAGTGGAGTACAACCACCTATGGACGACGTATCGTCCTGATTTAGCTACACTAAGCATAAGCAGAAAACGAGTTAAAAAAATTGCAGATAATGAATGGGCAATGCGCGCTGATATTTCGAACATACAATAAAATATAGAAAATAGTACTAAACACACCATACAGAGAAAACGCAAGAAAAAATAAAAAAAACTCTATATAAAAAGTATTATATTCATAAAGGTAAATCTAAGTATAGTAATTTTCTTTACAAAAGGTGATGATATCCCACCAAAAACATAAATGTGAAAATGGGAGCCAAGTTCAACCGTCGACTTTGCCGAAAAAAGAATTGAGATCTAAATGTGTGCCAAGTTCTGTAGGCAGTCCAGAAATGTATTCTTAGATGGATTTCAAACTCAATCATTATTTTTCCCTTAAAGAATAATGTTTATTTCAAAATATGACTTTTTCATTTTATTTAATTGAATTGTTCACACAAAGCAAACAACTAATAACCTATTTAACTTAATCATTTGACTTGGCTAGTTTTCACCTACTATTTATCTTATATTATAGGTTACAGAAGTTCTCACATTGATAATTTGTAAGATTTTATTGTCCTAAATATTTGATTTAGAAACTGGTCTCAATACAATACAATACAATATTGTAATGTGCACTAATTTTATAGTAACTATAAGTATTCTATTAGTCATCTGTAATAATTACCTAGTTAGGCGGACATTCGATACTCTAACGTTACAATATTATTCAGTAAAAAGTACAATATTTTTAACCGACTTCAAAAAAAAGGAGGAGGTTATCAATTCGGGTGAATTTTTATTTTATTTTTTTATGTTTGTTACCTCAAAACTCCGTCATTTGTGAACCGATTTTAAAATTTTTTTTTAGTTCGGAAGCATCTACTTCCAGATCGGTCCCATAAATTTTTTATCGAAATCGCTTCAGTAGTTTGGGTCATAAATAAAAAAAACTGAAATTAACGGTCATAATGTGAATGATAATAGGTAATCGATGTAAACGAAGCAAAAACGAAGTAAGTAGTTCCCTGAGACTTTTAAGTTGTTTTTTGGGGCTCCTTTGTGGGGATCTACTGTTTAGTGACCAGAAGCGTATATTACCACCACACATCTTCCCTGCTGTCTGGTAATCGGTTGATAATATCACCCACCACCCCATACATTTCATGCCATCTGGCGATCGGTTTGAGAATTGTATCTTTCCCCGTATCTTTCTTGCCATCTTGCGACTGGTTATGAATATCACCACTTCATATCTTTCCGTGGGGTGAAAGTAATTGATCACTATATAGCTCTTTAATCTCGAGTGATTTAGTGCTTTATAATAAACTAGCTTTCCGCCCGGTGCTCCGCCCGCGTGGACTATAGGTTATATCGTGCCCAACTGTGGGATAAAATGTAGACTATGTCCTTTCCCAGACCCTAATATATCTCTGTACCAAATTTCATCAAAATCGGTTCAGTAGTTTAGGCGTAAAAGACGGACAGACAGACAGAGTTACTTTCGCATTTATAATATTAGTATGGATCTACGAGGGAGTTATATGAATGATAAATTATAACCTTTAAAAAGAATAAAATAAAACATTTTTAACAAAAAATTGACCCGCCTTCAAAAAGGGTGAAATATTTTTTTTAAGCTGTGTTCACGAGTAAGTAGTGGTTACGGGTAAAACAGCAAATAAGTAGGTGAATTCATAGTGGAATATGGTAAATAGAGAGGAATTTTTTTTTGACGTCGGCGCCGGTTTGAACAGGACCAGGAGACGTATTTTTGAAACAATAGAATTCCAATTCTGGCCATGTCGGGCTGGCCATGTCTGTCGCAGAACCGACGAGCGTTGGAGTAGACAGGTTCTCGAATGGAGACCACGTCTTGGCAAACGTAGTTTAGGACGCCCCCCAGCCAGATGGTCAGATGACCTAAAGAAGATAGCGGGTAGTGGCTGGATGACAACAGCGGAGGATCGTGCAAAGTGGCGCACCTTGGGGGAGGCCTATGTTCAGCAGTGGACTGCAATAGGCTGATATGATGATGATGATGATGAATTCCAATTTGCATGCGAATTGACAAGATTCGCATGAGAATCGCATACAAATCTTGTCAATTCGTATGCGAATTGGAATTCTATTGTTTCAAAAATACGTCTCCTAGTTAAATGAAATAAGTATTCGCACATGCTTTTTGGCAGTAGGTATAAAAACTAAGATAGTTATGCCCTGCGCGTAATTATTCGGCACCGACGTCAAAAAAAAATTCCTCTCTATTTACCATATTCCGCTATGAATTCACCTATTTGCTGTTTTACCCGTAAACACTTCTTACTCGTGAACACAGCTATAAAAAATTATTTCACCCTTTTTGAAGGCGGGTCAATTTTTTGTTAAAAATGTTTTTAGTTGCTACTAAGGACTAACCTGTATACCTACACAACAATATTTTCAGAGGAGCGTCTCAGTTTGGAGCGCGCGTGATTTGGGTTTTTGAAGATTTTCATGCTGTCTTGATGTCATCGTTGCCGGCCCCACACGAGCACGCGAGAACACGCACACACTCACAGCGCGCGCTCGAGCGGCTCGGCGCGCAATATAATATTATTTATTGTATTTAGATCACTTTCTTTGGCGTCCGGTTTGGAGGATTGGTAGTGAAGTTGCCTCTTAATCGACGGACGGGTCCTGGGTTCGATTCCCGGTTGGGGCAAATATTTTTATTATTATAAAACAGATGTTAGTTAGTTGGGCTTATAATTATTGAAAAACTGAAATAATTTTGATAAAAACCATCTCGATTAAATCAGTTTTCAAACAAAAAAAATGCGCTTTGAAATGGGTTTATTCGCATAGAAACATAGACATATTCACATATTCGCATAGAAACAAACAGATACACACGTAAAACTTATAAGACTCGTCTTTATTTATCGGGGGTTAAAAATTGAATTATTAAAACTGTAAGAGTAAGGCTATGGTCTCATGCGGTGTGGTAGGCTCTGTAAAGGGCCGTCTGGTTTGCGACCACCCTCCTACCGAAGTCCGACGCCAAACAGCTTGCTGTGTTCCGTCGCTGCGTGGGAGTACCAGTGCCTTTATAGGCATTTTCTGGGTTAACTCGCTCCATCGTCGACCTCATTTTTGACCTTATGGTCAAGATTGAGGTCAAGAGTTAACCCATCTTATAATAAAAAATAAAAAAAAGGCTCAAACCGTCAACGAATAGAATAATGTATACTATACGAGTACTAGCTTTTCGTTCTGGATTTCATTCACGTGGGCATTTTTGAAATTTTTTGAATCTATGTGTTATTCTGATGTAAATACATAAGCTATATTGTTGTAAAATTTCATCAAAATCCATTCAGAAGTTTTTGCGTGAAAGAGTGACAAACATTCATAAGGTCACACGGTGCGAAAGCAACTATGGGGCTAAAGTGACTAACTGATTTTTTTCTCAATCGAATGTTTTTTGTAAAATGTGCCATCTTTAGAAGAGTAGAGCAACGCATCAAAAACATAAATGTAAAATGAGAGCCAGGTTCAATATTATGATACATGCTTTGGTTGTTGACTTCATCGACAAAAGAAGTGAGATTTAATTGGGTACCAAGTTCAATGGTCAGTCCTGAAATTTATTTATAACAACATCAAATGTTTTATAAAAACTTTAAATATCATTTCTTCTTACAACTTAGGATAACATATTGAAGCCTAAGGACTGACTTGGCTGGTTTTCATTTATAAATTATATTATAGCCTTCGCAAGTTCTAAAGCTGTTAATTCTTTTAGAAACTAGCCATCGAACATAGGGCTCTTCCATGACTGCTTTAATAGGTCTTCGTAAATAATAATAAATTATGAAAACTAGTCAAGTTTTTTTAAAGGAATAGTTCCCTATTTTTTTATACATGGACACTAAATAACTCTAGTCTAGCAGACAAGGTGACAAGGGTGAGTGTAGCGTGCGCCTGAAGGGCGGGGCGGGCGCACGCACACACACACACTGCCAGCAGAAATAGGGAACTATTCCTATTTAACAGTTTGACTGCCCACTGGTTTGGGGCTCCTCTGGGTGGGAACCATTCAGTTTTTTTTTGGAATTTTGGCTTTTTTTTGACAAAATATGCAAAAGTAGATAATGTTGTTCCATAATTTCTTATGAAAAAAAAATTGAAAAAAAAAAAAAATTACACGCCCTAAGGCGGGAAGGGGCACCTGGGATGAAATTTTCAATCTGGGTGCCCTTCACGCCTTGGGGCGTGATTAAGTTTTTTGTGTATTTTAATTATTTATTATAATATAAATATTCAAAATCAACAATAGCGAACAAAATGAACATCTTCACTATTCAGAAGAACAATTACAAAAAATAAAACATGAAAAGTAACGAAAATAATTAAGAAAATCGACTTTTGAAAATCGGGTAGGTTAGGTACGCACGATACACTTGCGCGCGAGGCAACTTATTTTCCCCGAAGCTGGCGGCGCACTGGCTCATAGAACTGGCAACGGCGCTAGCCCGCCTCAAGGCGAGACGGGCGTCCCACAGGGTTGAATCCAAGGACCATTCCTGTTTCTCGTTTACATTAATGACTTCATCTCTTGTCAAAGACGCCCATGAGATCGTAATTTTTGCAGATAACACATCACTCATATTTAAAGTGAAAAGGTACGACTCTGATTATGAAAATGCGAAAATACTGCGGTCTCTAAGGTACCTAGTTGAGTTTACAGTAAATAATCTTCTTTTGAACGAGAAAAAAACCAAATGTTTTAAATTTACCTTGCCCAATGTTAAACAAGTTAATACCAATGTAAAGGGTTTTATCAAATGAGACCTAGAATATCTCTTGGGCAAATATTCAAAGACATATATATTCTGACTTTTGCATCCCAATATATGTATATGTGACAAATCTTTTATATGTGAAGAAAAATGAACATTTGTTTAAGAAAAATAGCGATAGGCACAATGTAGAGTCTGTTCAGTAAGAAAACCGTCGTGAGAATTGAGGGCGCCACTGTATTTATTTGCCAATTTTGTTATGTAGACAACACTGGTACGTCATTAAAGCGCGGACAAATCATCTTGATATTTTGGAACGACATTCGAAGAAAAAAAAGACGTCACACACTCAAAGGCCCACAGCAAGGTTTTCCCTTGTGTCGTGGGTCCCTTGGGATACACAAATAGACGGACACAAACATCCACTTCCCGAGAACAAACACCTGCTTTTTACACAAATATTACACAAACAGGACCCGCCGAACAAGAAGCAAGTTAAAGTTTAACCGTATAAAGTTTATATTTTTAGTGGATAAATTACCATACCCTTAAACAATTGCTGATATAAATTGCAAACTTTTCACAAACACTCTTTACTTTAAAGTGGTCAAATGCCAGTCGTACTGCAGCCGTTTTGCCATTTGGTAGTGTTACTTTGGCGATGTTTGTGCATGAGTTACCAATTCCCGTTCGCGTGGACATCGATCTCACTTATTTCCATTCCTTTATATTTATTAACCTAAAATATAACAAGCTTGGTTATGGAAAAATACTATTAAAAATTACTGGAGTTATTTTTTATATCAAAAACCTCCGTTTCCTCAGCTCTCGTCACGGCGAAATTCAAGTTTCCATCACGAGTTACTGCGACGTATAATAATTTTATTGCAAATACCTACTCATAGTGAGCTTGTTGATTTTCAACGTTTGATGATAAAAATTAATAAATCTTTTAAATAAATTTGGTTAACCGTGATGAAAGACGTCACGGAAAAATAAATATTGACATGGTTTTTGTAAAAATATTTTATGTTTATTTTTCTGGGTACTATTTACGTTCATATGCCTACTAACATAGAGCTCAAACGTTACCTGTCGTAGTGAAATTTTCTTGTTTTGAACATTTCCAAGACAATAGATTACTGCGCTCACGCTTAAACTCATCAAACCGTTTGGGAACAGTAGTAAGAGAATATTGTTTATAAATAAGTGCCAATCGAAGTCTATCATAGCTTTGTTGGCGTGTTGCAAGGCTTTAAAATTGCTTCTAATTTAGAAAAAAAAATTGACAAAAGGATGTAGTGTATCAGATTAGGTCAACAAATATTTATTTGTTCGAGTTCTTTGATTTCAATCATTTAAATTTGTACTTAAATACGATTTATTTATTTTATTTATTCTTCCTGATCAGAACCATATTCGAACTCCGATCCAGACATAGTTGAATCACTTGGAATTGACAGACATATCCAAAGAATCATCTTTGGATATGTCTGTCAATTCTTTCTCGTTTTCAATTAAGCGGTCTTCATCCCAATATTTTTGTTCTACTTGTAGCACATGATTACATTATTTTTGCCAATGTTCTGCAGTAACATTTTCAAAGCATTCTTGTATAATTGGTAATAAGTTTTTAGCTGACATGTTGATGTTTTTTGATGCAACTTGTCTTTTGACAAGGCTCCAGATCATATCTATTGCATTAAGGTCACAATGATAAGGGGGCAATCTGATGAGAGTATGACCATTTTCTTCAATTATTTGATCGATTACATATAGTGCTTCCCCTTTATTTTTTTTACTAAGTCTAAAAGTTCTACTTTAAGAGCATCAGCAGAATAATCTACTCCAATAGACTCCAACAATCTTTTTAAAGTGTCCTTCTTATCCTTGTTAGTTGGGGGCTTATTAATGCGTGCGCAATGATACGACGCATTGTCTAATACAATGACAGACGGTGTAGACAAGTTTGGCAACAGTTTTTCTTTTAGCCACTTAGTGAAATTGTTTTGATTCACGTCATGGTGGTAATCCGCTGAAATACTTTTAGTTTTATAAACCAGCAAACAGTTTTCGACAAATCCATCCCTGCTGCCTGCGTGAACTACAATGTATCCTTGACCAAGGGAAATCGCTTTCGAAACACCAGGTTCATCAGGACCTTGCCAACACTTATTGACTTCGTGTAACGTATGAATATACGTCTCATCAACGTATATTATGGGTTTACCAGCTTATCTTAAGCGTTTGATTGTTCGCAAGTATTTAGCACGCCAAGCCACTAAATCATGTCTCTCAGTAAGAATTTTTCGTTTCGACTGACCTTTTTTGTAGGAATAACCCAGTTGTTTCAAAATTTTTGATAAAGTAGCTACACTACCGCAAAAGTTTATGTCCTCCTTGAGAACCCGATGCAGTTTTCTCAAAGTCGGAACTTCCTTTCTTACTGCATAAAACTCTCGAATTTTGTTCCGGATAACACACTTATCAAAATCATCAATTATAACTGTTTTCGGTCTGCATTTACGGTGTGTTGCTTGAGTATGCCACACACCATTATTGGTCGAACCTTCTTTTTTTATTTTACTTACAGTTTGTTTATTAATACCTGGCACCTTCGATCAACTATAAAAAACTAGATACACAGTCCCATACAAAATGAAATTTTAAAGTGTCCTAACTACAATACGGACTTAGATAGTTGTATACCACTTCATGTATTATAAAAAAGTTCTAAAGTGTCAAACATTTTAATCTAATTTAAACCTTAACGTAATATTATAAGGTCGAAAATAAAATCTGCTTAATTTGTAAAATACCACTTTTGGTTTTGAACAAAGGATAACGTAAGACAATTTTATGACACTGGCTGTCACGTAGAACATGGGAGGAGTGGAGTTGCCTTTGTTAATTTTAAAAATATTTTAGTTGGGTCGATTTCACATAAAAAAATCTTCGTACAAACTTTTTAACAAATTCAAAATGCTACGAAATTGTGTGGTTTTCTTTTTAACCCCTGATTGTGTTGTGTATTTATAGGAGCATCATAGCTATTAAACGGATGATGTTAATGGTGCAGTTTATTTTATTCGAAAGCTTCTTCTTGCGCAGGATTTCAGATATGATTTATCAAAATTGGTTCAACCGTTTACTTTTATGTTAGTTTTTACGGTTTTTTATTATTAAAAAAATCACATTCATTTCAAATTAACCGACGATTAATATACATTACAATTGATAATCACAGCCGCCGCCATTCTTCTTAATTATTGCTTATTAACATAATATTCTATGCTTATTTTTTTTGAAATATGATAACTTATAAGAAAAGAACTGTGTCTTTCCCGATTACACATATATATGTTTTGCTTATTTAAAACTTAGTATAATTTTTTGAACAGAAATGACCTATTGAGATTTAGAGACGAAATTAGCTATGAAACTAAATAGATATTTAAGTACAAGAAATAATTGATTTAAAAAAAAAAACAAACAACTCAAAAAATAAACATTTGTCTTCTTCGCTGTCATCATCTTTGTCCTGAAGATGAAACATATTTTTTATTTTATTCAATACAAGAAACTCCAAATCAAAAGTGATAAAAAGGTACATACTATTTTTTTTTTTTATAATAAAGATATTAGCATCCACAGACTTGATGTCCGTGCCCTTGTCTAGATTAAGTGTTTTATTGTTAATACTTGCTTTTTCTTTTAAAAATATTTTACTATACTTTTCATAGTAGTTTACAGTAGGTAGATAAATAGCTATAATAAAGATATATATTTATATATTCCATAATGTATTTTTCTAAACCAGTGACGGTTCCCCGCTGTTGCATCCAGACCTCAAAGCATCCATGACGGCTCTGTCTCGACTTTTGATCGCCATTCTGAGGTTGTAATTGACCACTTTTTCCCTGCCAGCCGCCTCTGCTTCTTTGATGAATCTGCCTATCGCATCGTTACCATCATCCGCATAATATTTACAGCTGGCGGTATGGCGCGATATGGCAACCACAGCATGAGGGATACTGTCGTGTAGCTCCTGCCTGGTCGTTGTTGTGCGAACAATCACCACCTTTTTGTACGTCAATCCCTGAGCCTCGTGTATGGTGAGGATGCGTGACCCGGTACCCGATCCGTATCCCTCGTTTTGTAGGGATCTCTTTTCTACCTGTGTATGCACAAGGTACAGGGTTTCGGACTGGGTTCGATCGATTTGAGCATCCGTATACCTTTCAAGTTTTAAGGAGTGCGTACAAAGTTTCGACGAGTAAATGCCACTGTAGACTTCTCTAAGGGCAAATGCTACGTCGAGAGGGTTTCTATGGGTGCACAGAAGCTCCTGCGTAATGTTACAAATTAGATCAGGCCGGCTATATTTTAAAGGGAAAAGATTGTGTCGGTCAATATAGGGTAGTTGGTTTCTATCACCGATCAGCAACAGCTCGTTAGCCTTGACAATTTGGGCAGCCATAATAACAGCTCCAAAGTGGTTCATGAGTGCTTCGTCCACCATGAGTCTCCTGTATCCGTCCTTGCTCGGTTCTCTAAAACCATTAACTAGAACGGATGCAAGAGTTCGCACCTTGGTTCTGGCGACAGCTCCTATATGGCTCACAAGTTTGTCTCTAAGGTCTTTTGCCGCTTCGGTTGTAGTTGTGACTACCAAGTCTTGTTCAGCCTCAAAACGGTTTACCACCCAGGTTGTTTTACCGCATCCAGGAACTCCATTAATCCATGATATGTTTGGCACCTCCCAGGACTCGAAGGCTATGTCACCGGAAGAAACTTTAGATATCATGTCAGACATTTTAAGGATCCTATCGTCTAGCATGACCTTCGTGCATCGGGCTATGACGACTATAGGATCTTCTGACGGGGTTTCGAACGTTATTAATCCTGATTTCCGAGTTTTTTCATCGTCCAGAGTGACAAACCCGCTGGTTTTGCTATATGCGGCCATATGCCGACTTATTTCTGAGCCTTTAAGAACCTGGGAGGTGTCGTTGTTGTATACGGTTGCATCTGCTTCCTCGAGTCTTACCTTTAGCAGTCCTTCATTTTCAAGATGGAACGAGTGCAAGATGTTCTCGCAGGTCCTAAGATTGACCTCTCTGGTCGCTTTAATGACTGCTATGAACTCAAGGAATGCATTCACCATATGGTCGCGGGGAGACACTGCTTGTCTGAGGGTAGGCGGATCGACTTGCCCCATATCGGCTTTTGTTCTAGTAGATGGTGGGTTTGATGGCTGTCTTTTTGGAGGGCTTCTCATGAAAAACTCAACTGCTGCTGCTTGTTTTTCTACTGAGGTCATTGTGTCAGTCTTTCTTCTGAGGGCGCCGGGTATTTTGGTAGCTGCAGCATTAATTGCGTTAAATATTGTGCTTATCAAGGTTTTTCCCTTGGTGTTCTCATCTTTTCGCTTCTGCTGCGTCGTTTGATTGACTTGTGCTATCTTTCGTTGTAACTTCTCAGATCCGCTAAGTGTTCCCGCAATGGAGTGACCCGGACTGTCAGTGTGACCGATGCATGTCTCGGTGTTTGGTGTGTGTGGTAAGAGGAAGTTCAGGTTTTCCCCCCTATCTTCATACACTACCACCTCATGTACTTCTGAGGCTTTTATACAACCATTGTAGTCCGAGACTGCTCCTTTGGCAAGTCCAACCACCATTGCGTCTACACTAATCTTGCGGGATGTTACCGTGTTGTCACTCTCTAGATTTGCGAGCACTGAGCATGCTTGAGCGAATTGAGTTTCTTCTGCACTCCCTTCAAATAGCGCTACTGTTTTATTGCGAGACCGCACAAGTCGACAGCGGTAGTTTGCTACTTTGATTTCTGATAAAGCATTAAATGTCTTGCGTTTCATGCTCGTTCTGAAAGTGCTGCCATTCAATAGAGCTGCGAGGCCAGGTGATATTGTTATGTTTCCTCGATTTGAGACGCTACAGAAGCCTATTCCGAGCCTCTCTGTGTTACTGTCCATGAATAATGCCACTCCACGAGTCCTCAGTCCGGGTTCGCCGTGCTCTCCGTACATCAATAATTGGTCTATTGTGTTACACTGGCGGGTGGTCATTTCCTCTGATTGTTTATGACTCGTTTGTGTGACTTGGACGTTTGTGCAGGGCGTTTGAGATGTTTGAGATGGGGGGTACCTTGGTGCTGCTGTAGTTAACGTACTGTTACGTTTGGTGGCGATGCGAAATATAGCCTCCGTGTACGCGAGGAAATAGTGCCTTTTTTGGGAATCAGTTATGACGTTTTGTAATACTGATTTGCTTAATTTGGTGTCCATGAGAATTTCCACGTCCATCCTTGCAGCTGCGAAGCGGGGACAGTCCAGTATTATGTGCCACACAGACTCACTGACGTTTGGATCACACTCACATCCGGGACTGTCTTTTAACTTGAACCGGTGTAGGTCCTTCATCTTACTACCATCCGTGTATATCTGGGGTCCGGTAATTTGGTAGCTGGTCAAGGTGTCATGGTCTGTCTTTTCAAGGAGTTCATACTCGGTTGCTATGAGTTGTGATGGGTGGGGTAAGTCTGTATGGCTTACTATGCGTTCTAGCTCCAGTCCCGGTGGGAGGTAGTCTAGAGATATACCCTTTTTCATCCTATATAGGGCAGCGGCTTCCTGTATTCTCAGATCCAACGGAAGGAGCCCTGACAAAACAAGTGCCGACGTGAGCGAGACCGTGCGGTACGCCTTGCAAATTTTTTGGGCAAAGCCCCTCTGGAGCGCATTCAGCTGATTCGCGATCATCTGAAGGTCTGTGGCTGAAGACCAGGCACTTGCGGCGTACATCACAATAGGCTCAATAACAGCGACATAAATGGTCTTTATGATCTCTCCGTTGAGTCCCCAACTCACCTTTGCGGTACGTGCTAACTGTTTATAAATATCCGCTGCTTTTTTGCAAATCGCTGTTACGTGTGACTTGAAGGTAAAGTTATGGTCTATAATTAGGCCTAGGAGTTTAATTTCTTTAACTATGTCTAGCTTGTAATGTTACACTAAGCCTTACAGCAGAGCCGTAAGGACCTAGTGAACAGTAGTCGAGGTAGGCTACGTCGAGGGTCCTATAGATATAAGACCCTAGACGTAGGTGGCTAAGGCTCGCAAAAAATGTACCTCTACCATTTTTTTTATAGGCCCAATTTTGAATAAAGAAAAATTATATTTCGAAAGTTCGTAATAAACTAAACTTTTGTTTTCTATGTTAGCTATTATTAACTTGTTAATATCGAACCTTTGAAATAGTGAATATATTTGAGATTAACCAAAAACGTACCGGTACAACAAATGACTTACTTCTAGTTTCATATAACAATAAAATGTGTCCACCAAAAAACGAGTTCATTGTTTTTTTTTCATCTTTAATTTATTATTTAATATTATATAAAGTATTGCAAAATATCTGGAGTTAAAACTAGTATCTCGATGGTAGATCATATAATAAAACAGGCTAAAAATAAATAAAATATGATTTAAAAAAACAAATGTGCCAAATCACATTTCACGTGTGTTATGTAGATTTGTTCCGTAGTAGTTTTTTTGTAATAAGCACTAGCAACACATTATATATTTTTTTGTGATGGCAACATTGCTATTCTCAATACGAAATGTCAGTGTCATTGTCAGACATCTTGGTTTTTGTGAAAGGACTGCCACTACTGTGTGTGTTATTTTTCGTCCTCGTATTTTCGAAACATTTCGATAGCAATTTCGCATGGTAAGTAATAAAATATGTTTATTTCGGTTAAGAACAGTTGAGAGGGACGTTACTATTATCAAATAATGTAGTTTACCACTAATTTGCATTGCATTTTAAAGATGCTACATGAAGTTTAGGTTATATTAATCACGTGTGTTTATTCACGTGTGTTGCGTGTGTTACGAAGTTGTGTGACGTAACACACGTGAAGTGTGTAAAGCTAAGTTCACATCGTAATGCCATTGAGATGTCCACTTCTGACAAAGCTCTCCCCGTGTTTTCAAAGCACGCGGTACTGAGCCAAATGCATTTTATTTATTACTTGTCATGTGAATATGCCTTAACAATATTTCCAGTGTGTTACCTATTTCCAGTGTGTTATCGTGTGTCACAAGTTCCCGTGTGTTATGGTACACTTTTTGTGAGCCTCACCCAGGTAGGGAAAGGTCGAGTGAAAGGTTAGAGCTAGTAGAGAAAGAGAGTAGATACAAGAGAACAGATGTATTATATATAGAGCCTAATATTACAAATTTGGGTCCTGCCTCCCTAACGTCACTGGCGAGTTATAGGTAGCTGAGGGAAAACAAGAGTTTGACTTAAGTAGGACGACGTAGCTGAAGCCAGGAGAGCGAGGTCTTGATCGTGTTATGCCGGTTACTCTGCGCTCGAGGTGGTGTCTGCAGCAGATCTCACGGCCCACGCCGGAAGCAAGAGAAGGCTGCCCTCGAGGCTCCTCGCCGGAGGCAGGATAGAACTGCCCTCACGGCTTCCAGCCGGAGGTACGAGGAGGCTGGAGTTTTTGAGAGCCCCACGCGAGGTACAGTGGTAAAAGAGGGAACTGTGGTGTGAATTCACACGCGCCTACCACTTTAGAGAAAATACTAGGTGTTGAGTACTATTGTAGCGTAGGTCACACGCGCCTACCACTTTAGGGTCGAGTATTGTTGTAGCGTAGGTCACACGCGCCTACCACTTTAGGGTCGAGTATTGTTGTAGCGTAGGGTTCGCGCCTGGGCAAAGCACGGCCCAGGGAGGCCTTGAGACAGTAAGGTAGCTGTCCTGTCCTTCTATCTCACGTGAGAGATGAAGGAAGACTGACCTTTTAAAATTCAGCCGTCAAAAGGTAAACAGAAAATCGTTCGCGAAACTCACGATTTCTAATTTTGATTTCAAATTCAAATAGAAGTCAAGATTGACAAGAATAGGTGGCAAATACCAAAGACAATATGAATCACGGTTGAACCATCATTCTATGTCAATGGTTTAGACGCCAACGACAAGGAATGATGCCATCAACCAAAGGCAGAGAGTAACCAAAGACATAGAATTCAATGTCAACGGCTATATGACAGACTAATGACATGACCGCTGTGACAATGCAAAATACAATGTAAACAAATAAAACAAGAAATAGAAACTAACTAAAATACAGGAAGAGAAGAATACTACAAGCTTTCTTCCTGACATGTAGAGCTCTGGGTTCTTGAATTTTATCTTTCTTGTTGTAAGCATCACATTGGTTTTATGTGGAGCAAAGTTAAGCTTATTTCGAGCCCCCCATTGTACTACAGTTTCCAAAGCAGTGTTAGCTGATTGCTCCAAGGTATTGACCTGGTGACTCGAGAAGACCAAGACCACGTCGTCGGCAAAAGCTTGGCAGTATACCCCTTCAACGGATAGCGTTTGCAACAGAGAGTCGAGGATGACGTTCCAGAAGGTTGGTCCTCCAATAGAGCCTTGTACACAGCCCTTTGTAGTATTCTTCTCGAATGCTGCTCTGGCATAGTTTACTTTGATTTTACGGTCACTGAGGTACGAGCTCACCATGGCATATAAATTTCTTGGACACCTTTTTGCCACCAGTTGTTGTTTAAGGGCTGGCCACCACGCGTTGTCGAAAGCGCCCTCTATGTCAAGTGACACTACGAGAACGATTTTTTTAAGGTTTACTTCCGCTTTGACATGATTAATAAGATGGTAAAGAGCGTCTTCGGTGCTACGTTGCGGTAGAAATCCGTACTGTTGAACATTGAGGGTTGGTAATAGGTGCCAGTGGAGACGGCCTACCATTAGCTTCTCTATGATCTTTCCCAAAACTGACAGGAGGCCGATGGGTCTGTAAGACTTTGGTTGTGTGTAGTCTTCCTTCCCTGGTTTACGAATGATGACCACGTGCGCTATCTTCCATGGCTTGGGAAAGTATGCCAGCGACATGCATTTGTTTGCCAGTGCCATAAATACCTTCCGCTCACTTAGAATCGCTTCTGTACAGATATCAGCTGTTAGTCCATCGGGCCCAGGGGCTTTTTTGGGATTCAGTGATTTCAACACTAAGTCCAGCTCAGCTATTGTGAATGGAGGGTCATCATCAGACAGATCGAGAATCTCCTTCGGCTGATTACCTTCTGTGAATTGTCGGATAGGGATATGGACTGGCAAATCGGTTTCTACAGAGTCATCCGGATAAAAAGTTTGGGCTAGAAGTTCTGCAGATTGTTCTGGGCTTAGAGTTTTACCGTGCGCGTTTCTAAGTAGCATATCTTCTTGCCTTTTACCTGTTCTCCTGATGACTCTGTAGACACTGTCCCACATACTTTCCCCATCCTGTTTGGAACAGAACTCTTTCCAACTCTCTGTTTGCTGTAATTCCGCTGCAGATTTATATTCTCGCATAGCTGCCTGGTAATCTTCAATTACGTATTGCTTTCGTGATGGTGCAGCATTTTTTATCCTTCTCTTTTTTCTGAGCACGTCTTCCTTGAGGCGTCGAAGAGAATCGGACCACCACGGAGGTATAGCGTTCACCTTTTTCGGTCCTACAGGCGGAATAGATTTCTCGCAAGATCCCTGGATGGCATTAATGTAGGACTGCACTGTCGTTTCTAGCTCTCCGGGAGTTTTGACGTTTTCTATAGCTACAAGAGAGATGTTTTCCTCTGTTAAGGCTGACCTGAAGTGTGTACGAAAATTTTTCCAATTTGCCTTCTTTGTGTTGTACTTGCGAGTAGTAATAGGCCTGAGGGCTTCCAGAGGACTTTCTAGGCACAAGTTAAACAAAATGGCGTTATGGTCTGATGTTGTCGTTTTTCTGTCCACTCTCCAGTTGTCAACTTTCCCTACCAGAGGTAAGCTGCAGGCGGTTACGTCTACTCTGCTTGAGTAGAGCTTGCCATTTCTGTAGGTTTCAAAGGTTGGTGTGTCTCCCGTGTTGAGGATTTCGAGCTCTATTTCGTTCAGAAAGGTGTTATATTTTGCTCCTCTATCATCTTCTTTGCTGCTTCCCTACCAGTGGCTCCAAGCGTTGACATCGCCCGCTACAATAAGGTTTTTTGTTTGTAGCTTCTGGATAAAAGTCTTTGTTCTGGTTAAATAGGGCTCTATGTCTTGGTCCCCCTCGAGATATAGCGAGACTACTCCTAGTTTCAGGTTTCCTGCGACCAATAACACCGCAGCTTCGGTTTCAGTCACTAGCTGAGGGTCATGAATTACCTCCAGCTTGTCCCCGAAGACTATTACTGCGGCTTTTACTGGTTTCACGTGGTTTAGAGTGCACTGAATGACATGAGTGCCAGGATATTCTTTTAAAACGCCTTTCCCACCCACATAGGGTTCTTGGACAATGGCGATCGATATGCCTTTATCTTTAGCTACCTGAAACAGTTCTGCTGTTGCTAATTTAGAGCGGTGCAAGTTGGTTTGTATGATATTAAGCCCGCCTTGTTTTTTCTCTTGAGGGGGGGATGCGCTTTGGTCGCCTTTAGCAGTATGCTATTCGAGATCGCGCTATTGCGTCCCATTTTTGTTTTTCTGGGCACACAGCGCTGAACGCGTTGTGTGCATGGTCTGAGCCCTGCCCAAATGCTCTCAGACAGTTCTTGCAAGTGGGTGAGCTCCCCTCGTGGCGTCTGCGACATTTATCCCAGGTGTGGGCTTCTCCGCAGTAGCTGCACAAGTCTTCTTTTTCCTTGCAGGTCTTTTTGGAGTGCCCATATCCCAGACATCTGGTGCACTGAACTAGAGGAGAATGGTCCTCAACCAGCCTCTTTTGCAATCCAACGTAGATGTTTCCCGCTTCTATAAAGCGTTTATGAATAACCGGAGAGAGCTCAAGTACTGGATGGCACTCATGTGGATTCCTTGCTCGCTTTCTGTAGCGCACCATGACGGTGCTCTTCTTCATGTCAACGTCTGTCAATAGTTGCTTATTCTGTGCTAGTAGCAAAGCAACCATTTCGGCATCGGTGTGATAGGAAAGCACGTTTTTAATAACGACTAAAGGATTTTTCACTCGAGCCACTTCTGCCTTTAGAGTTTTACTCTTTCCTACTCTTGTTTGTATAAGGTTTAGGTCTTCTTTCGTGCTGCAGCTTAGAACAACCTTTTGATTTTTTGCCTTTCGCAGTCTGTCAACCTTGGCCCCTGTTTTAGTGATGTCAAGGGCCTCCCTGATTTTTTCAATGACTTTTTCTCCTGTATTTTTGGGGTCCGTTGAGGAGATAATCAGGGTGTGGTTTGGTTTAGGTAGGGGTGGTTTTTTAAGAACTTCTGAATAGGCTAGTTTTGTCTTAAATTGTTGTTTAGCTTTTTCAGCTGTTGAGAGTTCAGCTCCAAGACTAGCTGTAGCAGACCCGTTACCTTCTTTTAGCTGCCTAATCGTTCGTAGTTCCGTAGTAACATCCTCGAGGCGTTCGTTGAGGGGACGCAAATGTTCCTTAAGATTTGGTTCAAGGACTGGTTTGTTCATTGTTTTAATAGAGAGACTGATATTGTTATCAAGTTTCTCTATTTTATCTTTCATTCCCGCCAGCTCTTTCTCCATTGAGGCATTTATATTCATGTCGTCAACTCTCAGTGGACCTTTTGAGACGTATTCTAAGGTTTTGCCATTCGACTCTAGAATACTGTCTGCTTTTTCCCTTATATTGTCGAGGCCTCTTCGTAGTTCATCTAGCTGGCTGGATATAGTTTTGAAACCTGTAGTTAGTTTAGCGAGGTCAATGCTTTGGGTATTTTGTTGTTTGTCCCCCTTTTGTTTTTGGGTTGCACAACTATTTAGAGTCTGGATGCTCAACTCCAGATCCTTGACCGTTTTTGCAATTTCCCCTATTTTGCGGTAAGGCGTCTGCGTTTCGTACCCTAGCCAGCTGCGAATCGCCTTGGTTTCTTCCAGGGTGCCCTTGATGTCAGTTCTGGCAAGGCACAATTCGGAGTTAAGATTGGCAGCAATTTCTTTTGTTAGCTCTGTGATTGCTTTACTGTGGGCACGCTCCACACGCATGAGTTCCTGTGCATGCCTCGTGCGCTCCTTTTCCAAGTTGTATTTGTGCCTTGATCTGGAGTCCGACAGGGCGAGAACAGTTTCGTAGAGGGTCTGGAGGCTTTCGTGAGCGGTCAGTTTGTACTCTTTCTTAATATTAACTGCCATTTCCAGTGCCTCCTTTCCCTTTTGAAGTAGCTCGTTAGCGAGCTTGTTTGCCATGTCCATTTGGACTCCACTGTTCTTCGTGAATGTTGGCAGCATGCTTTGCCTCCCCGGGTGGTCGGGTAGTGACGCAACCGACGTGATAGAAGTCTCGTCGTCAGAAATTATTGGACGTGGTGGAAGCTCCAACTGCTCCCAAGTTTGGACTCCATTGTGAACCTCCACCGGTGCTGCGTCAGGTGTGCTAGTTATTGAAAGCGTCGAGACCGCGCTTACTGGTGATCGTGCGGTTGAGGACTTTAAGACTCTCTCCCGCAGTGATCTGGTTGACCTGGGCTGTACAGCAGGACGCGATGAGGTGAGTTTGGTCTTGATTGACACCATAAGTACAAAGGTACGTGTACAAGTACCTATTAACATTAACAAAGTACCCACTTCCACAGCCCGAATATGTTTAATTTGTCTAGATCGAAAAAGGAAAAGCCAGTGATGGCGACTGCTAACGTACATACTATTTGAGGTGAAGCTGTTTTGTGTAACCTTTTCGTTTGACTCTTCTGGGGGCGAATAATTAAAAGACTTAATTCTTCTTCTGCTACACGGTTATAATCAAAATCCCATCAAAAACAATACTTGTCAAAAAAACCAAGTCTCGCAACTCAGTTGTTCTGCGGTAAAAAGTTGTGAGATTCATGTAATACCAAGTCGGTTATTAATTTATTCAGTCTCTACTTAAGCGACTTTCTGTCTTAATACGTCCAGTCTCTAAGACCACGATCGTGGTCCATAACAATTGAAAATCAATTGTGTCTGGAATCTCCGTACTCGAAGCATTAAGTTGTTACGTAATAATTAACAGCATCTTATAGTGACGCATATCAATATTAAAATTCTTTAATGTTTTATATAAATATATCGAGACTTGGCCATCGCACTAAAGAATTGAATTTACATGTGTTTTCAGGCGATTGAATTTACACGTGTTTTCGCCGTCACTCGTGCGGACGTGTTTATAATATCGTTAACCTAACACTGTGCGCTAGCGCAATCGTCGTGTATAAAATTTGTTTTTTGTGAGTGCAATTATAAGAAACGTGTAAAGATGGCTTTTAGCCTTCGTAGAACACCTCCTGAACGCTCACCGACCCCGTCCCAAGATGACGAGGATCAACCCAGCTTCGTCAATGATCGAAGACGACGAGCGGCCCAAGGAAAGCAGGCTGGTGATGCTGCGTGTACCTCGACAATCAATGGAGCACAGCTGCAGGAGTATTTAAACATGTGGCAGGTCACCATGCAGAAAACGATGGTCGAAACCATCAAGACATCCGTTCAACAAGCAATATCGCGAGAGCTGGCGGACATGACATCGGCGGTCTCGCGTCTTCAGTGTGATCTCGATAAATTATCCAAAAGTATTGTATCCACGAATACATCGGTGCAGGATCTCAAAGCCAGAGTCAGTGACCTCGAAACTCATGCAAATACTTTACCGGACCTTGGTGCAGTTCCCCAGCAATTAAATTCGTTAAAATGTGAGTACATCGACAAATATAATAACCTTTGTTCTCAAAATGCCATGCTTAAAAAACGCATAGACGATATGGAGCAATTTTCCAGGCAATCGAATATCGAAATAAGAAACTTGCCCGAACGAAAAAATGAGAACTTAGAAAATATTGTCGTAAATATCGGTAAGTTACTCAAACTACCCATCAACATTTCTGATGTACTCTTCGCTCACCGAGTCCCGCACGCACACAAGCATGAATCTGGAGAGAAGCAGGCGCCTAAGAATGTGGTTGTAAAATTTCATTCGCGTACGATGCGCGACAACGTCATCGCAGCTAGCAAACAACATCGACAGGGTATCGACCCAGAGCTGTTACAACTGTCGGGAGTCAAGACTAAGATATTTATCAATGAACATTTAACCCTCCAGAAAAAAATGTTATTTCGACAAGCTAAAGAAATATGTGCCTCAAAGAAATATAAGTTTGTTTGGGTTAAAAATGCGGCGATTATGGCGCGTAAGGAGAATGATTCGCCGGTGGTATTTATTAAGACTGAACTTGATCTTGAAAAAATTGTCTAAAATTTTATTTGCTGTTCCTATGTTAACCTATATTAAAATGCGTTCTTTAGTGCTTGCTCTGTACCTTAACTGTATAAATATGTCTGTCACTACCTATTTGATATGTCATAACGTACTACCAAACTACTTAGTGCTACGATATTGGTTTTACCCACTCTATATCTATACGGCAATAGTAACCGGTTATCAATGGCTAACAATATAAGCATATACTATCAAAATTGCAATGGCCTCAGGACAAAATTGGGTAAGTTATACCTCGATATTTTAGTAAATGATTACGACCTTATTATATTCACAGAAACTAATCTGACGAATGATTTTCATACGAACGAGCTGTTTGATAGTCGGTACTGTATATTCAGGTGTGATAGGGACCTTACGAGTACTTCGAAACGGAGTGGAGGTGGCGTTTTGGTAGCGGTGCGCCAAGAACTGAGGGCGCAGGCGGTACGGGCACCGGCGCTGCCACCGGGCGTCGAGTCAGTCGTCGTGTGGCTACCGCTGCGTGCTGCGTCCCGCGCCCCGCCCGGGTCTGCACCCCCTCAACTACTCATTGTAGCCACGTATATACCTCCAAACACCCCGATCACGACTTATTCTACTTATTTTGACGGATTAAGTGATTTATACTTATAACAAAATCCCTCTCATGTATGTATTATCGGAGATTTTAATATATTTGACATAACCTGGCACGCATCTACTATAAATAATATTAAAGTTATGACACCTACCCAAGACAGTAAGTCAAAATTGTTGTATCCACTCTTAAACACTATGTCACTTCTAGGCTTACAACAGTTCAATAGTTTTTACAACGACAATAATAGAATCCTCGATTTGTTATTATGCAATTTCAATGTGTCGATGAGCAATGATATCCGACCTTTAGTAACAGTAGATAGACACCATCCCGTTATTGTATTTGACGTGTTGAATAGCCCGGATCGTGGCCTTTTAAAAGCACTTCGTACGAGGTTTTGTTTTCACAGGGCGGACTACGATGTAATTAATCAATGCATAGCTGCACTTGATTGGGTTTCGATTTCAAGTAGTGACTCCGTTGATAAATGTGTGGATTCTTTTTATCAACACATAAATGATATCATCGCAAATCACGTTCCTCGGAAACAAATAAATTTATCTTCGTACCCCATCTGGTTCACGCATGAATTAATTAAACTGCAAAAGCTTAAACATAAGGCTTGGGTTAATCACAAACGGGACCCCCACTCTAAAGATAAATATACATTGTTCTCTTTCTACAGGAGAAACTTTAAGACAACTTTGGCATTTTCTTATAAACAGTACCTTTATAACTTGGAGTGTCAAATCCAAAGAAACATTAAGTTCTTCTGGCAGTACGTTTCAAGTAAGAAGAATAACCATAGTGCTTACCCCGAAAGTATGTCTCTTGGAAACATCTCTGCAAATAATCCCACTGACGTATGTTCCTTGTTCTCGCGCTTTTTTCAGTCGGTTTACGAGCCATCGCAATTAAATTTAGTTGATTTTGAACAGACTAATGAAATAGGCGATGCATTTGACGCTATAGCCCAATTACCAATATCACTCACCCTTATTGAAAAAGAACTTAAAAAACTGGATTCAAACAAGGGAGCTGGACCAGACGGACTGCATCCATACTTTTTGAAGCGTACTGCCACAGCACTATCCTTGCCTTTATATATAATATTAAATAAAAGTTTAGAGTCAGGAGTATTCCCCTCGCTGTGGAAGATAGCAAATATTACACCAGTACATAAGAGTGACAGCAAAGATGTAGTTACGAACTACCGGCCAATTTCAATTTTGTCGACTTTGTCAAAGGTCTTCGAAAAGTTAGTAGACGGATCATTATATCCACTACTTGATAGGCATATAATAAATAACCAACACGGTTTCGTAAGAAACCGCTCTACTACGACTAACTTATTATTATACACCTCCTACTTATTTGATGCCCTAGATAAGGGGACACAAGTTGATGCCGTGTACACAGACTTCAAGAAGGCCTTTGACAAAGTTGATCATTTAATACTACTACGTAAGCTTGAATACAATGGAATTAAGGGTTCTCTACTCAGGTGGTTTGCATCTTACATAGATAACCGAAAACAGCGTGTCGTAGTGAATGGGTATGAATCAGGCTTGTATTCAGTATCTTCTGGAATTCCACAAGGGTCGATTTTAGGACCTTTCTTATTCGTCTTATATATTAACGATGTTTTCGAACACATTAAATACTCAAATTTTATCATTTACGCTGATGATTTAAAAATATTCAAAGAAATTAAGACCTTGGATGACTGTGAATTACTGCAACGGGACCTTATAACTTTCAACGACTACTGTCTTAAGAATAAACTCCAATTGAGCCACTCAAAGTGTAGTATGATAACTTTTACAAAAAAGTTAACCCCACTTGTTTATCAATATACTATAAATGGTGTTAATCTGACTAGAGTATCATGTATCCGTGACCTCGGTGTGTTGCTGGATAGCATACTTACTCTGGATGTACATATTGAGCATATTATTTCTAGGGCCTTTAAGTTATTTGGTTTTATTTCCAGAATTGCACAGCCATTCAGGAAACCAGGGACATATCTTTACTTGTTCTCTTCACTTATTAGACCGTTATTGGAGTATGCTGCTGTGGTTTGGGACCCTTTTTATAAAAAATACATCAACGACATTGAAAGAGTACAGAAAAAATTTTTGAAAATGACCAACTTCCGATGTCTTCGGCGTCACACTTCAAATTACGAAGACCTTCTATCTAAATTTAATTGTATTAGTCTACAACAACGACGAACCAATTTAGGGTCCATATTTTTATATAAAATTATCAATGGTTTCATAAATTGTCCTGAACTGGTGGGTAAAATCAATTATAAAGTACCTTATCGTGGCACCGGTAGAAATAAAGGCCTCTTCTATATTCCTCTCTGTCGGACCAACGCTGGAATGCGTTCTCCGCTATATCAAATGTGTAAAACGTACAATGACCAATTTTTGGACATTGACATATTTGGATCTACGCTATATAAATACAAACGCGAGCTTGCACTAAAAAAACGTTAATTAGGTAATTGTTATTATATAATTAATATATATACAATATACATTTATTAAAATACATATTTAATTACATACTATATTATATTTATATATTTTCAATATTTTTTTTCCTTCTTAATTATCTACTTTTTTTTTCTCAGCACTCTGTGACGGCTGAATCTTGTTAAATTGTTGTGGAACATGTTGTTGGTATACACGTAACACACTCAACTTATTGATGTTATCAAAAAATCTGTGATTTGTCTTGTGTAATACTGTTTGTGTTCTTCTTAATAAACAAAATAAAATAAAAATAAAATAAAAACCTTTTAAATTGATATTCGAATTATCTTCTTCGAAATGACCGAATGAGAAAGAAGTTGCGTTATGCCCGATCCTCCATGAAGGTCTGCATACCACAGTACTATGGTGATATTCAGGTTGAAGTTCCCCAGAAACCCTGGTTCTTTAAATTTCGGAAACTAAGTAGATCATGCACTTCCACTCCTTGTCGCATTAGGTTGGGTCATTCCTGCACCCCTGTGCACTTAGCTAAAATAAGGGTGAGGGACAATTCCCTGTGTGAGTGTGGAATAATAATTGATGAAGGTGATTTGGACCATATTTTTTTCAACTGTCCCAACATCTCGACCTCCTTATTTGATATTTTGCCTGCTCACATTCCCCGCCCTACTAGCATGAAAATTGTTTTAGCTCAGTTTTTCTCGTCTAAAGTAATTTATGCTATATCAAAATTTATTTGTGATAATAGGATTAAGTTATAAGTTTTAGTTTAGTAGTGGTTGCTAATTTGTTTATTTCCTTTATATTTTTTTTTTCTTACGTTTGAAATGTGTGTATTCATGTATTTTTATTATGTTTGACTTTTGGTTTTTCGTAATTAAGTATATAATATATTTTAAATTACTGCAATATTTACCTACCTTCTGTATTTTTTGGATTTTTGATTTTTTGTGTTACCGTAAGTACATGAAATCCCCGTCGTGTATTTTCTGCGTTACGTGATATTGGCGGAATTGTGGCAACGTATATGGGGCCATATTTAAGAATCTATCTATTAATAATTATGTCGAACAGTGGTAAAAATGTACCCAGTACCGTTAGGAAAATTATATTTAACATCATAGGGTTTTTCCAGCAAGAAAAGGCAGCAAAACCCACCATAATCGACCTCAACAAGATCACTGAACGTGTTGCAGCAATGTGTGGTATGTGGAATCGTTTCACAGTTTTATTTTAATATTTATAGACTTCCCACCAGCTCCCAGGTAATCTCCGGTCCCTGGCTTATAGAGATCTCAACAAAATTTTAGTGTTTCACGTAAATACAAAGTATTACGAAAATATTTGGTTGAATTTGTTAGGATCAATAGCCCGAGTAAAGAATTTTGATAGGTACTTACTTTATATATTGAATGATAATATGTATGTTTATTTTTGTGTAAATAAGGCTAACTTGAATATTTTGTGCCAGGTATTAATAAACAAACTGTAAGTAAAATAAAAAAAGAAGGTTCGACCAATAATGGTGTGTGGCATACTCAAGCAAAACACCGTAAAGGCAGACCGAAAAAAGTTATAATTGATGATTTTGATAAGTGTGTTATCCGGAACAAAATTCGAGAGTTTTATGCAGTAAGAAAGGAAGTTCCGACTTCGAGAAAACTGCATCGGGTTCTCAAGGAGGACATAAACTTTTGCGGTAGTGTAGCTACTTTATCAAAAATTTTGAAACAACTGGGTTATTCCTACAAAAAAGGTCAGTCGAAACGAAAAATTCTTACTGAGAGACAATCAAACGCTTAAGATAAGCTGGTAAACCCATAATATACGTTGATGAGACGTATATTCATACGTTACACGAAGTCAATAAGTGTTGGCAAGGTCCTGATGAACCTGGTGTTTCGAAAGCGATTTCCCTTGGTCAAGGATACATTGTAGTTCACGCAGGCAGCAGGGATGGATTTGTCGAAAACTGTTTGCTGGTTTATAAAACTAAAAGTATTCCAGCGGATTACCACCATGACGTGAATCAAAACAATTTCACTAAGTGGCTAAAAGAAAAACTGTTGCCAAACTTGTCTACACCGTCTGTCATTGTATTAGACAATGCGTCGTATCATTGCGCACGCATTAATAAGCCCCCAACTAGCAAGGATAAGAAGGACACTTTAAAAAGATTGTTGGAGTCTATTGGAGTAGATTATTCTGCTGATGCTCTTAAAGTAGAACTTTTAGACTTAGTAAAAAAAATAAAGGGGAAGCACTATATGTAATCGATCAAATAATTGAAGAAAATGGTCATACTCTCATCAAATTGCCCCCTTATCATTGTGACCTTAATGCAATAGATATGATCTGGAGCCTTGTCAAAAGACAAGTTGCATCAAAAAACATCAACATGTCAGCTAAAAACTTATTACCAATTATACATGAATGCTTTGAAAATGTTACTGCAGAACATTGGCAAAAATAATGTAATCATGTGCTACAAGTAGAACAAAAATATTGGGATGAAGACCGCTTAATTGAAAACGAGAAAGAATTTATTATCCATGTAACCGATTCAAGCAGTTCAAGTTCGGAAGAAGATGATTCTTTGGATATGTCTGTCAATTCCAAGTGATTCAACTATGTCTGGATCGGAGTTCGAATATGGTTCTGATCAGGAAGAATAAATAAAATAAATAAATCGTATTTAAGTACAAATTTAAATGATTGAAATCAAAGAACTCGAACAAATAAATATTTGTTGACCTAATCTGATACACTACATCCTTTTGTCAATTTTTTTTTCTAAATTAGAAGCAATTTTAAAGCCTTGCAACACGCCAACAAAGCTATGATAGACTTCGATTGGCACTTATTTATAAACAATATTCTCTTACTACTGTTCCCAAACGGTTTGATGAGTTTAAGCGTGAGCGCAGTAATCTATTGTCTTGGAAATGTTCAAAACAAGAAAATTTCACTACGACAGGTAACGTTTGAGCTCTATGTTAGTAGGCATATGAACGTAAATAGTACCCAGAAAAATAAACATAAAATATTTTCCCCATTTTTTTTTTTACAAAAACCATGTCAATATTTATTTTTCCGTGACGTCTTTCATCACGGTTAACCAAATTTATTTAAAAGATTTATTAATTTTTATCATCAAACGTTGAAAATCAACAAGCTCACTATGAGTAGGTATTTGCAATAAAAATTATTATACGTCGCAGTAACTCGTGATGGAAACTTGAATTTCGCCGTGACGAGAGCTGAGGAAACGGAGGTTTTTGATATAAAAAATAACTCCAGTAATTTTTAATAGTATTTTTCCATAACCAAGCTTGTTATATTTTAGGTTAATAAATATAAAGGAATGGAAATAAGTGAGATCGATGTCCACGCGAACGGGAATTGGTAACTCATGCACAAACATCGCCAAAGTAACACTACCAAATGGCAAAACGGCTGCAGTACGACTGGCATTTGACCACTTTAAAGTAAAGAGTGTTTGTGAAAAGTTTGCAATTTATATCAGCAATTGTTTAAGGGTATGGTAATTTATCCACTAAAAATATAAACTTTATACGGTTAAACTTTAACTTGCTTCTTGTTCGGCGGGTCCTGGGTTCGATACCCAGCCGGGCAAATATTTGTGTAAAAAGCAGGTGTTTGTTCTCGGGAAGTGGATGTTTGTGTCCGTCTATTTGTGTGTCCCAAGGGACCCACGACACAAGGGAAAACCTTACTGTGGGCCTTTGAGTGTGTGACGTCTTTTTTTTCTTCGAATGTCGTTCCAAAATATCAAGATGATTTGTCCGCGCTTTAATGACGTATCAGTGTTGTCTACATAACAAAATCGGCAAATAAATACAGTGGCGCCCTCAATTCTCACGACGGTTTTCTTACTGAACAGACTCTACATTGTGCCTATCGCTATTTTTCTTAAACAAATGTTCATTTTTCTTCACATATAAAAGATTTGTCACATATACATATATTGGGATGCAAAAGTCAGAATATATATGTCTTTGAATATTTGCCCAAGAGATATTCTAGGTCTCATTTGATAAAACCCTTTACATTGGTATTAACTTGTTTAACATTGGGCAAGGTAAATTTAAAACATTTGGTTTTTTTCTCGTTCAAAAGAAGATTATTTACTGTAAACTCAACTACCTTAGAGACCGCAGTATTTTCGCATTTTCATAATCAGAGTCGTACCTTTTCACTTTAAATATGAGTTATGTGTTATCTGCAAAAATTACGATCTCATGGGCGTCTTTGACAAAGTCAAAAGTCAAAAGTGTTTATTTCATTGAACATATAAAATGATACTTGAACACGTCAATATTATGAATTACATTAGCACTTTTGGCTTTGCGCCTATTCGCAAAGGTGCAGTCTTCCTCAGGAGAAGAATAGGCAAGAAACTCCGAGGGTCGCTCTTTTTAAGTCAATCATATAAATTTTCTTACTTTTAATTTTAATTGACTTAATATCTGAATAACTCTGGAGCTGAGCAATTTATTCCCATGGTTGCTTGTCTAACAGATAATCCGAAATTCTATAATAGCCCTTTTTACAAAGTTTTTGTTTAATTATCGTCTTAAATTTTTCTAAAGGTAGGTTTTGAATACACATGGGAATCTTATTGTAGAAGCGTATACATTGACCCATAAAAGAGTTTGTTACTTTGTAGAGACGGCTGTCTAGTATATCCAAGTTATGTTTGCTTCTAGTGTTTACATTATGCCTATCACAGTTTTTCTTAAACAATTGTTCATTTTTCTTTACATACAAAAGATTATTAAATATATACTGGGACGCAAATGTCAAAATATCTATTTCCTTAAATCTATTTCTAAGAGACATTCTAGGTCTCAATTGATAAATCGCGCGAACAGCCCTTTTCTGCAGGACAAATATCTTATTAATGTCGGCAGCATTACCCCACAGCAAAATGCCATATGACATTAGGCTGTGGAAGTAACTGAAATATACGGTTCTCGCGGTTTCTACGTCCGATAATTGACGGATTTTTTTAACCGCGTAAGCTGCTGAACTGAGTCTGTTCGCTAACTTATCAATATGAGGACCCCATTGAAGCTTTGCGTCAATAGTGATACCTAAGAATACAGTAGATTCTACAACTTCCAGTTTTTCATTTTTAACCTGTACATTGGTATTAAACTGTTTAACGTTAGGCAAGGTAAATTTAACACATTTGGTTTTTTTCTCGTTCAAGAGTAGGTTATTTGCAGTGAACCATTCAACTACCTTTGAGATCGCAATATTCACGTCGTCATAATTAGTGTCATATCTTTTCACTTTAAATAAAAGTGATGTGTCATCTGCAAATAATACGATCTCATGGGCCTCTTTAACAAGAAAAGGCAAATCATTAATGTACAGGAGAAACAAGAATGGTCCTAAAATTGAACCCTGCGGGACGCCCATACAGACTGTGGACCCAGGTGATCTAGTGCCGTTAACCTCAACCTTCTGGATCCTATTACACAAATAAGATTCCAGAAGCCTAAGTGCATTTCCTCTTATGCCATAGTGATGTAATTTTCTGATCAGAGTCTCATAGTGAACACAGTCAAAAGCCTTGGACAAATCACAGAAGACTCCAAGAGCATCATGTGAATCCTCCCAGGCCTCAAAAATGTGACGAATAAGTTCAACACCGGCATCGGTTGTTGAACGACCCCGTGTGAATCCAAATTGATTAATATTCATAAGTTTATTAGCATAGAAGTGAGTAGTTATTTGACTAAGGATAATTTTTTCAAAAATTTTGCTAAGTACTGGTAGTATTGAAATAGGTCTAAAGTTGGTGGGGTCA